>JAYESA010000002.1:206573753-207108902 GCA_036927795.1 Iris macrosiphon | reverse complement strand
ATTAAGTCGCTAACCTAAATATTTCTTAACGAGTAATTAAGCAAAGACTCTCATAGTGTCTGGTCGGTTCAATCATACCGACCTTGGGGTTACTCCTTGCTATGTCGCACTTGCATGAAGATGGGTTCGGGGAGCAGAATGCAGGATTCGGGTCTGTTTGTAGAGAGGAATGTGGGGGTGGATTTGGTTAGTTCAAGGCAACGCAACTAGGGAATCTATTTTTGTTCACCCACCAAAACTACTAGAAAAATGTTCTTCCTTTCATTCAAGAGTTGTCATATGTCAAACAATTCAAATAGTTACATATGTAGTAAGGATATTTTTGTAAATATTGTATTTTTATTAATTTTTCTCTCACTCAAAATTTTCAATCCAAATTATTAAACATATCCAATTTAACTTTTCCTCCAATCCAAGAAAGATTATATTTATTTACTTTCCTCCCGCTAACTTAGTTTTCCTCAACTTAATTTCACTTGACTATGGTTTTTTTTTTCCTCAAACCCTAAAAGTTTTAGTATTGTCACAAAGGAAGTGAGATTTTTATCTTCTTTGTCAAAATATTTTAAGTTTTGGTAATATACGTCATGTCCCTACTCCACTGCCTTTCGCTTGATCATCACCTCACCTCATGGTGTCTATCGGGCCGGCCCGAGCCCGATTGACTGGATTTGACTGATTTTGGGCCGATCCGGACTTTCAAAATGAAACTCTAAATTCAATCCGGACCCAGATCCGGGTACGTTCGGGCCAGGTCGGGTCCGAGCTGGGCCCGGGTCAACCCCAAGTTGTCCATCTTTAAAAAAAAAATAACATATATGTTACAGTTTTGTATTTATAGTATATTTATATCTATCTCTAAAACAAAGTAAGTTGGCACTAGTGGTTAGTAGGACAAGTGATAGGATCCTATACTGATTTAATTTTTGATGTATATATATACACTTACCTTAACCGAATTTGTACCGGGTCGGGCCAAGTGCCTGAAAAACTCAACCCAATCCAGATCCATTTAGGAGTACGGCCAGGTCGGATTATCGAACCATTTCTTTGGACCCAGCCCAAACTTGGGTGCATTGTGGTCTGGACCGGACTGGTCCGTTGACCGAGTCCGGGCCAACCAAAACTAGTGTTGACCGGGCACATTCAGAACCGGATTTCGGACTGTCCGACCAAATATACACCATGAACCTTACCTCATGGTGTCCTTCACAAATATTTTAAAGGATTACTCAGAAACTATTAGCTCGAGTTTTTTTAATACAATAATAAGTTAACTAACAACTCCTGAACTTTTCTATAGAACCGCGGGATCGATGATTGTGATCCCAATGCCAAGGGAACGAGAACATTCATTCGCGCCAGCCATGATCGACAGAACATGGAAGTATTATGATTTTGGCGTATTTGCAACTTGATACCTTCAACTATTCATATTTTTCAACTTAATATCATAAACATTTTTAATCAACAACTTACCCCTCTCTCTCTCTCTTCTTCGCCCGTCCGCAGCTATCCCCTCCCGCGCCCTCTCTCCTCCCGCCATCGGCTGCTGACACTGCCCAACCCCGTCCCCCCTCCCGCCACGGGCTTTGATGCCATCGCCACTGCGGAAGAGAGAGAAGGAGGAGGGGAGGGGGAGAGAAGTGGGAGGCAAGAATTTTTTTATTTTTTATTTTTAAGGATATGAAGTTAAAAATATTTAATAGTTAATGGTATTAAGTAGTTGAGTAAAAAAATTTAAAATATCAAGTTAAAAATAAGCCTATAATTTTTAATTGTTAAACTTTGTTTGCTTTTTGAAGTTGAGTTTCTTACTATTCACCCCCCCCCCCCCCCCCCCCCCCCCCCCCCCCCCTCTCTCTCTCTCTCTCTCTCTCTCTCTCTCTCTATATATATATATATATATAATGTACCTCTTGGAGAGTGCTCATCCAAAATATAGATATACCTACTTGCTAACTGGCCAACTATATTTTATGGCATGGTCTTTTCGTATTCGTAGGTATGGTCGATAGGAATTTGACACCAACATTGAAAAAAGATTTTAATACAGCCAGTGTATGACAATTGTGCTCCCCCTCTCTCTTCGTAAAACATGTAATATAAACTTTACAGAGGAGTCCACTTGTCATACACCAGCTGTATCAAAACTTTGATACGGACTGTACTAAAATCTTTCCTCCAATATAGAAAATTAATGTCAGATCGACAATCTGTTATAAAATTTTGTCAAATTTGTATAATTTTTTTTTTTTCATTTTGATAGAAAAAGACTTGAAGGTGATCATGATGAGTTAAATAGCCAGCCAAAGAGCCAAGTTAGAAAGAGTATATCGCTCTGCATATCCATCTCATGATCAACATTTGTGTTTAATTAATACAATACTTGCATAAGCAGGCAACATATGTGCCATTTAAAATATTAAAAAAAAAAATTCATACAAAGGTAATTTTTTTTGTCCCATTTACATAAAAAGATGAGGAGTTTGTAATATTTAAAAGGCCGGAACATTTGGTTTTTTGGCATTTTTAGACTTGGAACGCCGAGTCTTTTGGCGTCTCAAATCCTTGGCATTCCATCCATTCATTTGTAAATATTACAAACTTTTCCTATTATATATCTTCCCTCTATGTAAATTAATTTCTATAAAATATATTGGACCACTCCACGCTACGCTTACCAGTAATTGAACCGCCGCGATAGTCTGTAACATATATTTTATTCTTGGTAGTAGACAGGATCTGGACCAGAAATCTTGATATAGAGGAAGATTGATCACCAACTACTTGTCAATTATTAAATTAAATTAGCTTTAATTACTTCACCAAGGAGTGAACAAATTAGTTACAAGTGCATCGCAAAAGAGTTGTATACTTTGGAGATCGATCGGCTAAAACATATATCAGTGACGCAAGTTCTGATGGAAGAATGGATTAGGATCTTAGTTTCTCTGTTGTATTATTAGGAGATTCTATATTATAATTTAAAGAAGAGATTTGTCTTAAAGTTCCTTTCTTTCCTCTGCTACTTTTTAAGTTGAGGCGTATCCAACTAAACAATGCTTAACATCGCCCTCCTTGTAATCTATTTTAATATGATTCCAGTATGCTTTGTACGTGCAAATCTACTCACCTTGGCATATATAATTCATGCTCATCACAAGCTAAAGACTATGACCAAATATTTGTTAGTCCCTCAGACAGACCTTCAGATTGATTGAACGGATGTCAGAAACAAAATTTTGAACGAACTTGTTAGGATGATACAAGATCTTCCTGAACGGAGATCAAAACTCAAGACGAGTAACAGCTCCAAAAAACAACTGGCAGAAATAATCGTTGTTCTTCCTTGCAAACGTAGTTGCAGTTGAGATAGAACAAGGAAGAAGAAAGAAGAAAGAAAAGGTGAAGACAGAATAAAATTATTCTTGCTGGGACGGTGAAGACCACCGTTGCTCAAAACAAGATTCGTCCTCTATCGACGATCTGCTTCCAAGAGCCAGCAAGTTCACAAGAGAATTTCTGGAACGGTCGTAGTCACCTCTTTGGGTGACTCGAACAGTCTCCTTTTGGACTCATATTTTTCAATTTTGGTATCTCTCAAAATGAGGCTAGAGGACTCTTTATATAGGGAAGGATGAAAGCCCATCATCCTCTTCTTTCCGATGTGGAACTTAAAAACTAATATACAAAATTGATATCCCACAATCGCAGCTCAATGCATAGTCCACTCAGTGCCCGCTCAATGCTCGTTCAGCACCAGCTCAGCACCCATTCAGCACCCTCTCAGCGTCCGTTCATGCAACACACGCATGCAACCCGAACATAAAATGAACGCACGAGTTCCTTGCGACGATGCTGACGCGCTCAACGTCCGTTCATTCAACGCGCACATGCAATCCGAACATAAAACGAGCGCACGAGCACTTTGCGACGATGCTGACGTGCTAAGTGCAAAGTGCGCCAACAAAGCACCTCTTTGCGCCCTTAAGTTTGAGTCCAAGTCCGAGTTGCTAAGCCCCTTTGGAATAATTTTCAAGAGCATGACAAAAAGCTTAAAAGCTTTCATTGAGGAGTTAATCCTTTTTTCCTAATAAAACACCCATACATGGCACCCATGTGCCCAACCACACCCTATGTGCACACCTCAACACATATAAAATATTATATTGATATACCCACTTGGTGGTGTAGTCAATGTGGGACCATCTTTAATAGTCCAAAAAAAAATACTAATAATCTCCCACATATCTCAATATATGGGTTGAGTGTTCCCCACAGTAACTGTCCACCATGCATTAGGATAGATGTCGCTTTGACTTGAATCTTTCCGCATGGGTCCAATAACAGTATGATAGAAGAATGGACTAAGCCTTGAATTCTGTACCTTAGCTATAATTCTTTTCACTCACACAATGATATCAACTGTGCATTCGATTACACATTAAAGGCCTTGTGCATGCCTGGTTTTGGTGTATGTACTTTGGGTGTCTACAGTTTACCCTCAAGAGACGGCATATATCTTTTTTCATATACTCTAGGTGAGTTCTTTTAAAGAGTCATTGGCATTAAGCCTTGCGCTTCCTTGCGGTGCTACTCCGCTATGACATGGCCCAAAGTCGAGGTCCTACCTCATTGTGGTGCCATCCACTATAGTATGAGGTCCCAGCCTCTTTGTAGTGCCAAACTATCCAGCATGACGTCTTGCGCTTCCTTGCGGTGTTACGTCGCTGTGACATGGCTTGCATAGCCGAGACTTTACCCTCTCTAGGTACCTCTTGGTGGTGTCACACCACTGTAACATGAGGTCACCAGCCTCTTTGTACATAATGCTGTCTACCACTCTTTATTTTACAACATTAGGCCACCTGCCTATATGTGGTGCTACGCTGCTGTGACATGGCTCGCAAAGCCGAGGCATTACCCTATAGAGGAACCTCATGGTGATGTCACCCACTGTAGCATGGAGTCCTCTGCTCCTTTGTAATGTTGTGCTACCGTGCTTCCTGTAAATCACGTCGGACATTCCAAATACCCTAGAACTCATTAAGGCGTCTAAGCCATCCTCCCTCAGGACTTTGTTCTACTTAGAGAACATATAGTAGACAACAGTGGTTCTGGGTCTGTAACCCCTCAATGTCTCAAAGGACTACCCACTGTTTCTGATATTCTCCCAGTCAATGATCCTTCTTTGAACAAAAATCTAGATGTCTAGTAAAATTTTTTTTGAACTAATAACATAAACTTTATGGTAGAATTACAAAGACATAATATCATAATGTCTTCAAACCCTTTTTGCTTGCTGTGTCCTCGATCAGCTGGCGCTTGAGACATTTGGTGAACGGATCGGGCATATTTTCTTGGCTCTGAACATCAATCACGATAATGACTCCAGTCTTGATAAGACCATTCACTGCCCTGTGCCTTAGACGCACATTCCTCTTCTTACTATTGAAGAGATCATTTGATGCCACCGCTGCAGTTGCCTGGTTGTTACAGTATATCGGTACCGTCAAAATCTGTGCACCAACCACTGGAAGATCTTACATGAGCTCCCGAAGCCACTCTGCTTCATCCGCTGGCTGCCAATGCATAGAACTCATATTCCATCGAGGAATGAGAGAGCATTGTCTGGTTCTTCAATTTTTATGATATAACAACTCCACCCATAGAGAGGACGTATCATCTTGTGGACCTTTTACTTTCTACTTCTGAACACCAGCTTGCATCACTGAAGCCTTCCACTACTGTTGGATACCTATTGTAGTATAATGCATACTTCTGAGTCCTCTTGAGATATCTCTTTACTCTCTTCACAGCTTTTCAGTGCTCAACACCTGGATTGCTCGTGAACCGACTCAACATCCCCACGTCGAAAGCTATGTCAGGCCTTGTAGAAGTTGTTGCATACATCAAACTTTTGATGGCGCTTAGATACTCCAGCTGCCTGACACTTTTCCTCGAATTTGGTTTCAGCTTCTTGTCACACATATACGGAGTATCGATCCCTGAAAGATCCTGATATCTATAGCATGTGAGCATCTTCTCAATATAATGAGACTGTGACAGCGCCACTCCAGTGTCTGTCTGGATGATCTTTATTTCCAGGATAACATCAGCTTTTCCTAAGTCCTTTATACTGAACTTGGATGAAAGAAACTTCTTTGTCTCAGTGACACGTACTAGATCCGTATCCAGAATCAGCATATCATCCACGTATAGACAAATGATGACTCCTCTCCCATTAGTGAGCTTTGTGTAAACACACTTGTCCGTCTCACTGACCTTGTAGCCGTTTGATCTTATAACTTTATCAAACTTCTCATGCCACATCATGGGAGCTTGCTTCAGACCGTATAATAATTTTACCAACTTGCGGACCTTGTCTTCAAGCCCTTTGACGACAAATCCTTCTGGCTGTTGCATACAAATTTCTTCGGTCAACTCACCATTCAGGAATATTATTTTCACATCCATCTGAAGTATAACTAGATTATGAATTGTACTTATAGCAATCAACATCCTGATGGTCGTCATCCGCGCTAATGGAGCATATATGTCGAAGTAGTCGATCCCCTGCTTCTGAGAAAACCCCTTGGATATCAGCCTTTCCTTGAACTTGTCAACAATTACATCGGCCTTCATCTTCTTCTTGAATATCCACTTGTAGTCGATTGGTTTAGCTCCTTCAAGTAGATCAACCAATAACTAAGTTTTGTTGGAGGTTATTGAGTCATACTCATCATTAATAGTCTTCCTCTAAAAGACAACATCTCTGGCCTTTATTACCTCATCATAGGTAAGCAGATATGCTTCCACATGATAGGTGACAAAATTCTCTCCGAAGTCCTTATGTCTCCTCACTCGCTTAGTTCTTGGTTCTGCGAGTTATAGTTCGAACGTTGTCTCAGGAATGATAACTTCTTCTTGGACTAAATTTCCATTGGAAGCGTTAGCCTCCGTTGTACTCATATCATTCTCCGGAATGTTCACGATAACAACGTTCTTGTGCCTTGCAAATTTGTCTTAAAAGAATTCTGTATCGTGAGATTCAATGATATAGTTAGACTCGATATCAAGGAACCTCCGAGCATTACTCTTTCAGCATATCCCAAGAATATAGCTTTTGTAGTCCTCATCCCCAGCTTCTGTATCTTCAAGTCTTGAAGCTTCACATGTCACGCCCCAGTCCCAAAATATCGAGGGACTAGAACCGTGATAATGGCCAGCAGCACACACCGATGGGCAAACCCAATTTAATGGATCCATCAGGGTGTACTTAGGCTGTAAAACAACAATAAGGGTCTATGGTACTAATCTCATCGACAGAAATAAATACGATCAATATGAAATATAAAGCAACATCAGGTCTCAATAAAACATATCTCGTGGAATAACCCGATAATGAGTTTGATACATTAATTCAATAAACAGGAAACAACAGAAATAACTGAGTATAAATAAAGCAGATACTCAGGAGAAATCCTCGATAATTACCTCGTCCTCGGGTTCTGGTATTGCTCCAATGTATGCTCATGTCCCGTATACCTCGGGGTAGATCTCCTCTGCTAAACCTAGGAACATAATCCGGATCCAGGTCCTCAGGGGACATAGCAAGGTACAAGAATAACTCAAGCCAAATAAATGCAGTGCAGTAATAAATGAATCAATCGGATAAACTATATAACCAGCTAAGTGATATGCAAGTTGAGAGCATCACTAGAATTCAGGCTGAGACCACTACAAGCTCTGTGTCGGGGAGACGGTAGCAGTAATATCACGTAATGTGCCTAGCTCTGATTTAGAGTCTACGGCCTCACAATAATAAATATATATATAAAATTATCCTGTAGCCTGTGTGTCTCTCCCTACCCAATATAATCATACGTCTCATGTCCATGACACGCAATATCATGACCTCTAACTGATGCAGCGAGTCATAATGATAGCTTAGCATAGGTATAAAGTCTATGTCACGAATCTTGTAGCCTATACAGAATCACCATGAATATCTCAGAAAGATTTTGTCTCATGAATAGTGTCAGGTGTCCTGTGATATGACGTACTTGATAATGCAAGCAAGAAAATGTATAGGTTTGCGATATCAATCTCTAAGTGACGTTACACAACTCCGCGTACGGCGTTGACACCCAAATATTATTCGTACGTTAAGTAATGTCACATAATCCTAGGTTGAATAGTATAACTCAGAATAGATCAAGAGAATAATAATAAGCAATTTACTGCAAGTATGGCAATGTACACTTGCCTGAGATTTGAATACCAATAGTTGCTCTGGTATCCGTAGGATCTTCAAGTACTCCTCCGATTGCTAAAATAAATATTACTATCATGTTCAGAAGATATGAAATAGCTAGAATTGCCTGTCCATAAGTCTAATTTGAACACAGGGGCAAAATTGACAATTTTTGGTCAAAGCGGGGTCCACATGTGGCCAACTTCGCACCAAAAAATGTGTCAGAGATAATGTTCTCCAAATTTGTCAAACTTAGTGTCTACAAGTCCAGAATGATGATATGAACCGAACGGAATATCCAGAACTGGATTTCGATGAGCCGATCACAAAATTGCCCGTCAAGTGGAGCCGTAAGGCCCACGATACGGGATTTTGTCAACGTTCTCAGAATTGAACCAAACTTGGGTCACAGGACCAGCGTATTGCTACGAGTCCGATGGCGCAAGTTTTGTTTCAAAACGATGAGCGTACACAAAGTTACAACAAGTTTTAGAACATGATCGATACGGGGTGTTGTTGACGGATACGCGTTGATTCCGGTGTGCACATACATCCAAATCAACTTACGCAAAATCTCACACATCCGTATTGACAGTGCGTATCTTTCAGTAAAGTTCGCACACGACCAAGTCACCTCGTTTAGCGGGGCGCACCCATCCTGAATCGTCCCTAAAGCCTGCGTTACAGAGTGGGGTGAGTTAGGTATCTCAATACCTTGAGATACCAAGGTATTGAGGTATTAGGGGTAAGGTATTGAGGTATTGCCTATACTAGATTATATATATATATATATATATATATATATATATATATATATATATATATATATATATATATATATATATATATATATATTACATATAGCAGTATATATAAGTATATATATAGATAGCTAGTTAGCTAGAATTAGAGGGTAAGGTATCTCAATAACTTGAGATACCAAGGTATTGAGGTAAGATTGGATATCAGAGATGACGTGTTTGCCTATACACTAGGTTATATATATATATATATATATATATAGTTAGTTAGTTAGTTAGTTAGTTAGTTAGTTAACTAGTGTTAGTGAGGGTAAGGCTTGAGTATCTCAATACCTTGAGATACTCAAGGTATTAGACATCGGGGCAAGGTATTGAGTTTTAGCCTAGGAATGAGGTTAGAGATGCTTTTATATATATATATATATATATATATATATATATATATATATATATATATATATATATATATATATATACGTACTAATATATATTATAGAGGGTATATACGGGACGTATCGCGTAGGTTGAGATATCGGATACCGAGGGTATCCCAGTATCTCAAGGAGGCGAGTTTGAGGGTTTATTAGCTTAATGACCTAGTTTTGACCTAGAATTTTAGGGACACCCTAGTTTGACCTAGAGTTGACCGTAGTTGACCCGGTTGACCGCCAAAGTCAACATTTGACCTAGTTTTGATCCAGAGTTGACTTTTTAGACCTAGAGTTAAATTTTTGACCCAGATTTCACTGGTTTGACCCGTTTGACCTAGAACAACCCTAGAAGCTTGTTTTTAGCTATTTTATATCTATTTAACTCATTAGAACCCTGTTTAACCTTGCTTTTCGTAATAGGTCCTTGCAATGCCAGTTCGGATCGCCAGTTGCTCAGGACGTCAGACGAGTACATTCTTTGATAGTTTTTATTATCTGATGATTATTATGATTCAGCTTCTAGTATAGTATTCTCTGATTTTTCTGGCACGACACGGACTAGTATTTCTGGATTCATTTACTTGCTACACGTATATTTTATATTTCTGGCCTCTATTATGGAATCACCTACTGACATCACATCAGGACTCACTACAGCATCACTCATGTTTCTGGCTAGACTCATACTTGATTTACGTGTCGGATCTTGGATTCACTTGTACTAGTCGGGGAAAAAAAATACTCGAGTAGACATGTAAACATTCCCAACTTGAATCACTGGAATCACTCCCTCTGGTCTAATCTGGAATGATAGCAGCCGCACACCCAGTGTGCAGTGAGCCGTACTTACCCTTAGCCGTTTACATGTTGAAACAGGTATTTCAGAGACACGAGTTCATTCTTTCTAGTCTGGAATCTCTTGCATTTCTTGCTGGTCTCACTTATATATTTCTGGACTTGACTCATTACATTTACTCTTGCTGGACTCACTACACGTTCTTGTGCATATACTTACTCTTAGTTTAGATTTCTTGTATCCTACAGTTATTATTATCTTGCTTCTAATTTTCATGCATATTTACCTTTATACACCAGTGATATATATATATATTTTCTTGTTTCATACTTTATTTCCTTCACCTTGCTGCTTGCTACAACTGCTTTATAGTTTTTGTCATTTAACTGGAACTGCTGTTAGAGGTGTACTTGCTCCAATCCTGACTGGATATATTTTTCAGAGGATCCGGAGGATTGGTGTCCGA
The DNA here is from genome assembly GCA_036927795.1 of Iris macrosiphon. NCBI lineage: Eukaryota > Viridiplantae > Streptophyta > Magnoliopsida > Asparagales > Iridaceae > Iris > Iris macrosiphon. The sequence goes on along the minus strand of JAYESA010000002.1, from coordinate 207,098,188 downwards.
CGTTTTATGGACCTCAGCCTGTCGATGGTGCAGACAGGGACCCCCTAGTTCAGGAGTGATCTCCGGCTTGGTAGCCGGGATCACTAGGACCTCAGTTGTTTTTATTAGCTTTTGGTACCGAATTTGTCTCCGGTTTTGGTTTGAGACCTTGTATTATATTTGATTCAGGATGTTGTTGTATTATTATTATTGTTGTTGTTGTTGTTGTTGTTGTTGTTTTAGTAGTAGTTGTTTAGACTATATAGTTGTTAGACTTCTGTGTTATCTCGTGCTTAGATTCGTGATTGAGTATTATGTTATCTTTATCATATTGCTCCTCCGTTTGGAGTTGAGATCTTGACAGGTACTTATATTGATTGTGTGAGATTGTTAGCTAGATAGTAGACCTAGACAGCGTTCTACCGCCGATGTTATGGCGTAGGCTGGACGTACCCACGAATCATGCCCGATTTTTTGGGTGCGGGTCGTGACACCGGATGCGCATCACCGTGCCTCGGCGCCTGTCCTGCGGGTGCGATATAAGGGAATGGACCGATCGATTACCGGGACGTGATGTCGTGCGAGCCTGGGGTTGCGCCCGCACAAGGCTTCATCGTTTAAGTTGTGTTTTGGCTATCATCGCATCGATCGAGTAAGCAGCAGAAAGGGACTTGTTGTAATACAATGCATTTAGCCAATTGAGTATTCGGGACAATCGAGGGACTTGGGTTCTCTTAGCAAAGGCATTCGTTCCATACATTATGTTCCCTTATACGATAATATCTCGGGGCACAATCGAAATCAGGATTCCGGGTCTTAGGGACCGAGGCATGCCTATCACTCCCTCGGACGATCCAGTACCTGCAAGCAAGTAAATTATTGGTGGGTCAGTAATTTTATAAGTACTGGTGAGATAAAATAACTGAACATAAACAAACATTCACTAAAACCAACACTAAGTAATCATGTTATAAAATATCATATTACTAGTGATCTTTCTAGTTTTACCTATGTTCATTTCATGCAGTTCGATAGTAGAGTCATATTACATTGTTTTGGAAACATCTTTGGAAACATAGTTTCATATGCAATAAGCAAGCAAGACAAGCCGATGTTCCGTTTCAGGGTGTGCGCAGCGTGTCTTGTGAGACTCGAGGGACAATGCATAGCTAGACACACATGCACATCTTAGGGGCAGTCCATCTATCCAAGCCAACACGATGATCTAGCTATATGCAGGGCGGTCCTCGAGTATCTCAGGATCGGCAGTTGTTGGACCAGCATACCAATGACTCATTCATCTGATGCTAATGGCAGCTGTGACTCATGGTTACTTTTCACTATCATGGTAGCAGTCGTGACACATGCAGTTCAGCTCTCCACCAAAAGCCATTGTCCGACCGATGCGAATGTATGGAACACTATCAAATAAACTCTAGTATGCAGACGAGATGAACCATCAGAACAGTTATCGTTGTTGCGGGATAATCCGACTTATCACTTGAACACATTCAGGCACAATATGGTTCTCTCGAAGCATAGACGATAGTGAACATGTTCATGCACTCTTAGACAAGCGTTTCAGGATTCTCGTTAAGCAGACTTATCGTTTCAAAGACAAGCTAGGTGAGTTCGTTCATTAACATGCAAGGCAGGTTCTATCATTCTCTTATGAAAATATTGCAAACAAAAACTCAGATTATTATGAAGGCGTGCAAGAATCAGAGAACGAGTACTATATCGTAACCCGGAAGTGGCATTGCAAGTAAACATACACTCAGCTCACGGCCTCCCACATAAACCCTCTGGTTCTTGCAAACATCACTGACCAGGATGATGCCACCCCCGGTCGTGATCTTGCAAGTCCGCGCCAACGGTTCAGACTCAAGACGATGTCTCAAAGCAAAAGATACAGATACAAAGCTATGAGATGCACCAGAATCAAATAAGGCATGAGCTGGAAAAGAATCGAGTAAGACTGGACCTGATATAACATCTCTGACTGGCTCTGACTCCTCCACGGTCAGGGCAAAAGCTCGCCCCTGATGCGCACCCCTCTGCTGGTGCTGGTGCTGGTGTTGGTGCTGTACGAACTTCTGCTGCTGGGGCTGTAAAGGAGGTCCTCTCGGCTGTCCCGTCGGGTGTCTAGCGGGTATCCTCTAGATAGGGGCTACATCCTGAACTGTCCGAGCTAAGGTCTTGGGGCAATCCCTCAGCTGGTGATCTGATGAACCACAAAATAAACACTGACCGAGCCTCTTCCTGCAAACGTCCCATCCGTGCCCTGCCTTCTTACAGAAGGGGCAAGCACGAGCTGTCTGGACTGGTCTCTGCATCTGGTACGTCTGCTGTACAGGTGCTCGGTTAGGCGCATTGGACTGCTGCCTCTGCTGCTGGAAATATGGCTTCTTCGCTGGACCTGTGCTGCTGCTGCCACCATAAACATCTCGGTCCCTCTTGTGCCTCCCACTCAGGTCTTTCTCAACCTTGCGAGCCTCCCTCAAGATGTCGGTATACGTCTCGTGGCTCGAAGAAATGACAGCCTTCACTTCCCAGTTCAGACCCTCTCTGAACCTACTAGCCCGGTTCTCTGGGTCTCTCACCATATAGTCGGCATACCTGCTTAACCTACCAAACTCGGCAGCATACTCCTCTACCGACATGTTCCCGTGGCAGAGGTTCTGGAACTGTCGCTCCAGGTCAAGTCTCTCAGTAGGAGGGAAGAACTTCCTTCTGAACAAGTCCCTGAACTCTCCCCATGTCAATCCTGGATCGGCGATCCGTGGCTCATTCCGGAACCATGTGCTGGCGATGTCCATCATCTGTAATCCTGCTGCGTCCACCATTAGGTCCTCCGCAAGGCGGGATAAGCACATGACGCGCTCCATGCTCTCCAACCAATCATCCGTATAGATGATGCCCTCTGTCCCCTTGAAAGGCCGGGGATCCAACTTCTTGAAGTCCTGAATAGTGCCGGGCCTGGGCTGTACCTCCCGTGGCTGTGATGGTGCGGTCCTCTCTACGGCGGTGATGGCCACCTGGTGAGCACTCTCGATGCCATGTCTCATCACCTCGATCTGTCGGTGCTGCGCCTCGGCCTGGGCCCTCTGGGCCTCCATTATCATTTGGAAAAGTGCAAACAGCTGTGTAGCATCAGCTGGTACTGGCGGTGGTGGCGGAAGATCCTCGGAAACAACTGGAGCAACCCTCTGAACCGGGGGAGGAGCACCCCCAAAAGCGGCTGCTGAGACTCCCACCTGGACCGGTGAGGCGATCCTCTCGACTGGAGATAAAACAGTAGCAGCTGCTACTCTATCCGCAGCAGGCTGGGAAGTAGCTGAGGAAGCTGCTGCTGCTCCTGAGCGATAAAATCTGACCTTCGGAGGCATCCTGAAGTCAGATTGAAAATACGGAATCAATTATTGAATATAATGCGATATCATCAAAGAAGGACAGAACTTAATTCAAAATGAAAGACAATATCAAATAGATAAAGATTTGTAGAACAAAACATTGGAGTTTTTCCTAGTTGTGATTGAGTAACTCTCAGCCTAAATCATGTATCCTAAAGCAGGCTCGTAGCAATACTCTAGTCGAGCACAACTACGATGTCTATCTAGACCTGCATGTGCCACCACTAAAAACGTGTCACGACCCGCACCCTGATATTCGGGCATGAGTACGTGGTTACGCCCAGCCTACGCCGCAGAATCGGCGGTAGAACGCTGTCTGGGTCATTTCTAACTATCTAACATCTCAACAAAATAATATGGTACCTGTCAATCATCTCAACTCCAATCGGAGGAGCAATATGGTATCTCACAAATATATCAATCTCAATCACAAAACAAACTAAGGAGGAAATAATGCACGAATGGAAATAGCGAAGGAAAGATAGATACAATCCACAATATGAAATAATAGTACATCTGTGAATCTCCTCAAAATAATAGTCTAATACAACAATACTAAACAAAACTAGACCTCCTCGGTCACTGGTACTATGTCCTCTGACTCTAGGGGAGTGTCCTCTAAAGTCTCACCCTCCTGAGGTCCGTAATGTGTGGGACAAAGCTCCTCTAGCCAATCATCTGAAAAAATATATCCAGTCAGGATTGGAGCGAAGTACATACCTCTGAAAGCAGTTCCAATAACATAATCGAGCATATAAAACAAGCAATAGAAAAATGATACAAGATGCACAAGTAGAAAGAATATACTATACAAGTGAACAGGCAATAGGCACAATCAAGCTGAAAGTAAATACAAGAATAACTGCAAGTAGAGAACAAGAAATACTAACTATGTGTTTTAGAGTGAGAGTTCGTTATGTGATCGGTTTAGGTTGCACATGAGGTATATAGGTAACTCCATTATACGTGAGGTGTATAATCGACATGCACATGAGATCAAGAGGGCTTTGATCACATAACCAACTCCTACTCCCCCTCCTCAACCAATACTCATGGATCCAATCACGACATGTTACGTACATGATCACGATAGTCACACTAGCACACGAAATAGTGGATGCACAAGAAGCACATGAAAGTCAATATCCGATACACACGATGAAATATATGTCATTAGGTACCCGTTGCACACGGTAGGGGATAACACCTCCTGACGGGATCCATATAGCACCAGTCCGTGAAATCACTGTGTCGAGAATCAATGTATACTAATCTAGAACATGCATATATACAATATTATGAATTGAAAACAAACAGAGAAATGTACTCACCTGAAGTCCTGAGCAAAGTGTGTCTCTCGATGCCCAAGCTGGTGTCTCACAACCTATATATGGTATGTTGCATCAATACAAGGTTCAATGATGAAAATAAATGAAGTTGAAGAAGTTATAGGTCAAAACGCCGTTTCTAAGTCAAACCAATACATTTCTAGGTTGCAAGAGTCTAATGCTAGTTACTAAGTCAATATACTATGAAGCTATGCGAGGCTAGCTAAACTAATACACAATAATGCATTCAAAGAGCCGTATCTTACGATACACAAGTTTTCTAATATAAAAATAGGTTTTTATATATATACATAAGTCACATATAGTAACGATATCTTAAAACAATATAAATGGGATACCTTGGCCTTGCACCATGCGTATCGCACTCAACTCGATACCCAATCTCAATACCTTGGGTATCGGCCCGATACCTTGGGAATACCTTGATATCTCAAGGTAACTTAATACTAACTCATATATAGTATATATGTAAAATAAGTCACCACCAATTACCAACTATAACAATTAATATAAGCATACATATTTAGCTAACTATTAGACTATTAAGGTATGCACCTACACTAACATAAATATCTGTATATAGTACTAGCTAACAATATCTAACTTAATAATCACTAATACTAGACTAGCTACATACATATAACTAATCTAACAAGTAACTACATACTTATCTAACTGTTTATAATACCTTGATCACTTAACTAACTAACCTCAACTAATAATTAACTAACACTACACTGAAAATAGACTAGCTAGGTACCCAAAACCCACTGACTGATACACCGAAAGTGCTACCTACAAGCTGAACACAGTGACTGAAAAACTGTCCGATACTGTGCAGTGAGAGCTGCACAGTGGACTGAACTCTGTGCAGTGAAGTGAACTCTGCTGTTCACAGAACTGAACTCTGTGCAGTGAAGTGAACTCTGTTGTTCACAGAACTGAACCATCCCGAGCCTTGCTGTGGCTGCCCTGAGTGTACTGAGGCACTTGATGCGGTGGAGCCACTGCTGTGCCTCACAGATGACTGACATTCACTGCGATTGGCTCCCCCTCTCTGCTGTCCCTGAGTAAGTCTGCTGCTGGAACTCTCTTCATAATAGGGACTACTGGCTCCTTGGTCTACAGTGGACTGAACTCTGTGCAGTCACTGTGTCGAGCTCTTCCACACCCTCAAGCACCAAAAACTAACTATATACTCATATAGATAACTATCTATAGGCATAGATACATATACTACCCCTCATACATATCAATCTATATGCATAACACTAAAGTATAGATACCAATATATATAGATATACTCATACATATTAATCACTAGCTATATATGCAAATACTTAGCCACACATATGAATCATAGCTATTTATGCATATACTTAGCCACACATATGAATCAACATATAGGTATACAAATAGATTTATATACGAATAGATATATATATCTAGATACATATTATATGCACTAACATAAATAAATATATATATATATATATATAGACATATACTCATAGTTCTATATATATAGATACCCTCATAATATACACATATAGATTTATCTAGATACCCCAATATATACATATCGACACACATAAGCACAAAAACTCAAATTATACTATTTCATAATCTATATAATGTATAGATAGCATATACATATATAATTACATATGCATGTATAGTGAAATGAGCCTAAACACAAACACATGGAGTGCACCGCACCCGTATCACACTTTTCTATGATACGCTTGCGATACGGTCCCCAACTCACAACCAAACGTATCCCGGAGGACACGTACAAGTCCAATACATAATTTATGATCAATAACTATAGAAATTAGAGTGTCTACGTGTCCGTGTCACCATATGATGTGCACATGGCCCCGTGTCGGAGGAAAACCCCCAAAATCGATCGTTTCGTCAAATTGACGAGATTCGGCCCGCACGTATCCAATTGTGGACACGACACAAACTACAAACAAACAATCAATGGTCAAATAGATCTATTAGATCCATTGACAAGCACTACATGTGCCAATTTCGAAATTCCCCCAAAATTGACACCAAAATGGACATAACTACCACCGTAGGTCTCCAAATGATTCCAAATCAAAACCTATGGGTAACCTATGCATGTGGGGTGGTTTCTCATGGTAAAAACTCAGATCTATAGCCTATAGGAAGGGGAAAAACTGATTTGTACCTATTGGGAGATGGATTCCCAATGGAAAGGTCCCAAATGACAAGTTGCTCCTCTCCTTGTAGATCTTGGCCTCCTCCTCCTTGTTCCTTGCTCCTTGCTTGTAGATCCTTGATGTAGAGACTTCAATGATGAATTTAGGAAGAGATTTGAAGAGAATTGATGGAGAATTGATGGGGAATTGGAGGGAAAATGGAAGGAGAAAAACTAGATCTAGAATTTTGGGAAGAACTAAAATGAGAGCACTCTCTCTCCTCGCAATTATGGCTGGTCATAAATCTCTCCCCAAGCAATGTACAAAGTCAAAAATACCCCTTGTGGCCTCTCATGAAGAAATAATTAGGGGGGAAGGTTCTAGTCTAATGGTTTCACTAATTAAACATATTTCTTAATCCATGGGCCTAATTCATGGGCTCAACTTAGACTAGTCCAAAAGTTTGTTCATGTCCTCTAATTAAATGGTTAGGTCCACTACACAAGTCCAAAATAAGTCCACACTAGCAATAATTATTAATACAATAAAATAAATAAATCAGTCATGCACAATTATTAATTATAATAATCCTAAAATAATTAATACCCATGATAATTACCAAACTACCCTTAGATGGAAATGTGAGGGTGACATCAAGTCCAGAAAATATTTGCACTTTGAGAATATCTATGAACTTGTTGTATGGAACGCTCTATTGCAATACTATATCGACAATATCTCAGAGTCATAGCAACAGATTGGGCCAAAAAATTGAATCATCGCGCCTCGGCACACCGGACGCGCATCACCGCGCCTCGGCGCCTGTCATGCGGGTACGATATAAGGGAATGGCCCGATCGATTACCGGAACGTGATGTCGTGCGAGCCTGAGATTGCGCCCGCACAAGATTTTATCGTTTAAGTTGTGTTTTGGCTATCATCGCATCAATTGAGTAAGCAGCGAAAAGGGACTTGTTGCAATGCAATGCATTTAGCCAACTGAGTATTCGGGATAATCGAGGGACTTGGGTTCTCTTAGCAAAGGCATTCGTTCCATACATTATGCCCCCTTATACGATAACATCTCGGGACACAATCGAAACCAGGATTCCGGGTCTTAGGGACTGAGGCACGCCTATCGCCCCCTCGGACGATCCAGTACCTGCAAGCAAGTAAACTGTTGGTGGGTCAGCACTTTTATAAGTACTGGTGAGATAAAACAACTGAACAGAAACAAGCATACACTAAAACTAACACTAAGTAATCATGTTATAAAATATTACATTACTAGTGATCTTTCTAGTTTTACCTATGTTCATTTCATGCAGTTCGATAGCAGAGTCATATTACATTGTTTTGGAAACATCTTTGGAAACATAGTTTCATATGCAATAAGCAAGCAAGACAAGCCGATGTTCTGTTTCAGGGTGTGCGCAGTGTGTCTCGTGATACTCGAGGAACAATGCATAGCTAGATACACATGCACATCTTAGGTGTCACGCCCCGTGCCCCGCCCGGGCCGCCGCTCCGCCCTGCCCCGCCCCGTGCGGCCGGGATTTAACGAACCGGGCACGAATCACCGTGCCTCGGCGCGCCGGACGCGAATCACCGCGCCCGTCCCGCGGGTGCGAGGGAGGAAGGGAGCCAAGCGAATGGCCCGTTCGAGCTTTCGGGGGACGTGATGCCGCACGGGCCTGGGGTTGCGCCCGTGCAAGGCCAATCGTTTAAGTTGATAGTTGGCTATCATCGCATCAATCGAGTAAGCAGCGGAAAGGGACTTGTTGCAATGCAATGCATTAGCCAACTGAGTGTTCGGGACAATCGAGGCAACTTGGGTTTCCTTTAGCAAAGGCACACGTTCGTTCCATACATTATGCCCCCTTATACGATAGCATTCTCGGGGCAACAATCGAAACCAGAATTCCGGGTCTTCGGGACTGTGGCACGCCTATCGCTTCCTCGGACGATCCAGTACCTGCGAGCAAGTAAACTGTTGGTGGGTCAGCACTTTATACAAGTACTGGTGAGATAAATCAACTGAACAGAAACAAGCATTCACTCAAACAGGCACTAAGTAATCATGTTATAAAACATTACATTACTAGTGATCTTTCTAGTTTTACCTAGGTTCGTTTCATGCAGTTCTAGCAGAGTCGATTTACTTGTTTAGAAACATGTTTGGAAACAGAGTTTCATATACTAAGCAGGCAAGCAAACCGTTTATGTTCCAGGGTGTGCGCAGCGTGTCTCGTGCGACTCGAGGGCCAGATGCAAAGCTAGACACACGATGCACATTCTTAGGGGCAGTCCTCTATCCAAGCCAACACAATGACTTAGCTATATGAATGGCGGTCCCCGAGTATCTCAGGATCGGCAGCTGGGGGAACAGCATACCAATGACTCTTTTATCTGATGCTAATGGCAGCTGTGACTCATGGTTGCTTTGCACTATCTCTGTAGCAGCCGTGACACATGCAGTTCAGCTCTGCACCAAAAGCCATTGTCCGACCGCGTGCGAATGCATGGAACACTATCAAAACTCTCAGTATGCAGACGAGACGAACCATCTATAAACACTCTTTGTTGCGGGGCAATCCGACTTATCACTTGAACACATTCAGGCACAGTATGGTTCTCTCGAAGCATAGACGATAGTGAACATGTTCATGCACTCTAAGCAAGCGATCAGGATTCTCGTTTAGCAGACTTATTGATTCAAAGACAGCTAGGTGAGTTCGTTCATTAACATGCAAGGCAGGTTCTATCATTCTCTTAAGAAAATATTGCAAGCAAAAACTCAGGTTATTATTAAGGCGTGCAAGAATCAGAGAACGAAGTTCTGCCCACTCACCTTGATACATAACGCCGGCGCGGAGCGGGACGTTACATACTTACCAACCAACAAAAAGTTTCGTCCTCGAAACTTCAAGGATAAACTTCTCGATATCCCGAGTAGCGATAGTGCCGTCCCTCGCCGTACTCAATCGAAACAATCAAGCAATTCAAGTTCAGGAAACATTTTGCACTTTGAGAATATCTATGGACTTATTGTATGGAACGCTCTTTGCAAAACCATATCGATAATATCTCAGAGTCATAGCAACGGTTTGGGCCAGAGAATCGATTCCGCTCTGATACCATTCTGTCACGCCCCGTGCTCCGCCCGGGCCGCCGCTCCGTCCTGCCCCGCCCCGTGCGGCCGGGATTTAACGAACCGGGCACGAATCACCGTGCCTCGGCGCGCCGGACGCGAATCACCGCGTCCGTCCTGCGGGTGCGAGGGAGGAAGGGAGCCAAGCGAATGGTCCGTTCGAGCTTTCGGGGGACGTGATGCCGCACGGGCCTGGGGTTGCGCCCGTGCAAGGCCAATCGTTTAAGTTGATAGTTGGCTATCATCGCATCAATCGAGTAAGCAGCGGAAAGGGACTTGTTGCAATGCAATGCATTAGCCAACTGAGTGTTCGGGACAATCGAGGCAACTTGGGTTTCCTTTAGCAAAGGCACACGTTCGTTCCATACATTATGCCCCCTTATACGATAGCATTCTCGGGGCAACAATCGAAACCAGAATTCCGGGTCTTCGGGACTGTGGCACGCCTATCGCTTCCTCGGACGATCCAGTACCTGCGAGCAAGTAAACTGTTGGTGGGTCAGCACTTTATACAAGTACTGGTGAGATAAATCAACTGAACAGAAACAAGCATTCACTCAAACAGGCACTAAGTAATCATGTTATAAAACATTACATTACTAGTGATCTTTCTAGTTTTACCTAGGTTCGTTTCATGCAGTTCTAGCAGAGTCGATTTACTTGTTTAGAAACATGTTTGGAAACAGAGTTTCATATACTAAGCAGGCAAGCAAACCGTTCATGTTCCAGGGTGTGCGCAGCGTGTCTCGTGCGACTCGAGGGCCAGATGCAAAGCTAGACACACGATGCACATTCTTAGGGGCAGTCCTCTATCCAAGCCAACACAATGACTTAGCTATATGAATGGCGGTCCCCGAGTATCTCAGGATCGGCAGCTGAGGGAACAGCATACCAATGACTCTTTTATCTGATGCTAATGGCAGCTGTGACTCATGGTTGCTTTGCACTATCTCTGTAGCAGCCGTGACACATGCAGTTCAGCTCTGCACCAAAAGCCATTGTCCGACCGCGTGCGAATGCATGGAACACTATCAAAACTCTCAGTATGCAGACGAGACGAACCATCTATAAACACTCTTTGTTGCGGGGCAATCCGACTTATCACTTGAACACATTCAGGCACAGTATGGTTCTCTCGAAGCATAGACGATAGTGAACATGTTCATGCACTCTAAGCAAGCGATCAGGATTCTCGTTTAGCAGACTTATTGATTCAAAGACAGCTAGGTGAGTTCGTTCATTAACATGCAAGGCAGGTTCTATCATTCTCTTAAGAAAACATTGCAAGCAAAAACTCAGGTTATTATTAAGGCGTGCAAGAATCAGAGAACGAAGTTCTGCCCACTCACCTTGATACATAACGCCGGCGCGGAGCGGGGCGTTACATTAGGGGCAGTCCATCTATCCAAGCCAACACGATGATCTAGCTATATGCAGGGCGGTACCCGAGTATCTCAGGATCGGCAGCTGTTGGACCAGCATACCAATGACTCATTCATCTGATGCTAATGGTAGCTGTGACTCATGGTTACTTTTTACTATCATGGTAGCAGTCGTGACACATGCAGTTCAGCTCTCCACCAAAAGCCATTGTCCGACCGATGCGAATGCATGGAACACTATCAAATAAACTCTAGTATGCAGACGAGATGAACCATCAGAACAGTTATCGTTGTTGCGGGATAATCCGACTTATCACTTGAGCACATTCAGGCACAATATGGTTCTTTCGAAGCATAGACGATAGTGAACATGTTCATGCACTCTTAGACAAGCGTTTCAGGATTCTCGTTAAGCAGACTTATCGTTTCAAAGACAAGCTAGGTGAGTTCGTTCATTAACATGCAAGGCAGGTTCTATCATTCTCTTATGAAAATATTGCAAGCAAAAACTCAGATTATTATGAAGGCGTACAAGAATCAGAGAACGAAGTTCTGCCCACTCACCTGATACATAATGCCGACGCGGAGCGGGACATTACACTATATATGTGGTGTGGTGCATATGACCTGTAGTTACCCCAACCGAGCTCACACACACACCAATCTAATCAATTCCCCAAACACTTAAGAGTGCAAACCTATGATACACCAATGCGTGATACTCTCATGATACTCATACCAAATTTCCCTAAATTACTACAATATTATATAAACACAAGTATTATATATGATAACACCATAATTAAGTAGAATGAAGTAATTCTAATGAATATAATTGAAATTGGCACATAGAACTCAATATACAAGAGAAACACCCCAAATATCAACACATATCGTGTTGTATCATGATACGGCACACTCGTATCCAATTGTGGACACATAACTACCCTCATAACACCAATACAAGTCTAATTAGACCTAATGACAAATACTTGGTGCACCAATCTCGAATTTTTTCTAAATTGGGCACAAAACTCAATGTAGAAGTCACAATAGGGGTCATATGAACCTAGTTCCTCTTTCTATGGGTAGTCCTTAACCAATAGAGGGTTCCTAATGCTCAAATACAATAATTAGAATCTAATTAAAGAGAAATTTCAGAATTATACCTATTGGAAGATGGATTCTCAATAAAAACTCAATAGGACACAATTTGGACACAAGCTCCTAGCCAACTCCTTCCTCTTCAAGTGCTCATAGCAATCCAAGCTCATAGTGCTCCTTAGATGGTGAGAATGGGTGGAATTGGGTATGGATTTGGTTGAGAATGAGTGGAATTGGGTATGAATTTGGTTGAGAATTGGTGGAAAATAGGTTGCTTGGGGAAGAAGAAGGAATTGTGAGTGAAATGAATTGAATGAGTGGAATGACTTTCTCTCTCCACCTAGCTTAAGGGGCCGGCCACATTGGGTGGCTTGGGGAAGGTGGGTGAATCCACTAGGCCCTTCTACAAGCTTCTAAAGGTTTCTAGTGGGCTCATGTGTGTTCTCCAATCTCCCTTAATTAATTAGGAAGGGATCATGCTAATGTGAGAGAATATTCTATCCTCTAACTAACTAACTAACTTAATTTAATTACTAACCATGTCATGACTAACTAGTTGGGTCATGGGCCAACATATTGGGTGCTAACTAGGTCCATGAACTAGTCCAAACTAACTAGCTAATACAAAGGCCCAATGAATTACAATAAATAATTAAATAATGCTAATAACAATGATAATAATTTTATTACAAATATAATTTCACAATAAATATCAAACACATTATATAGAATATATCACTATATATAATAAATGCAAAATAACAAAATTATCCCTATCTAGAAATGAGGTAGTGACAACACTTCAACACATACAAAGTATTATATTGAGATACTCATTTGGTGGTGTAGCCAATGTTGGATTATCTTTACTAGTCCAAAGGCAAAAACAACAACAATATTTACTTCCCCTTGCAAAACTTTACTACTAGTTATTTATACTAAACTTTCCTATGTTTTCAGTTTATTAAACGAATTTTTCTTATTTTCAAAATAATTATATTAACCTTCCATATGTTTTATGTTTATTACACGGACCTCTCCTATGTTTTATGTTTTACGTAAATGGTTATTACACTAACCACCCTTACAACATAAAGCAGTGGGAAGGTCCGTGTAATTATTTTTAAAATAAGAGAGATCCGTTTAATAAACCAAAAATATAGAAAATGTTAGTGTAAATAACCCTTATATTTATTAGCCATGAGAGAACTGTATCCTACAATAATTCTTACTGTCAAAAAAACTTGAATAGTTTTGTCAGAGATGCAATTCCATAGGGTTCTAATTTTGCACAGACGCCATAGGTAAAGAAGAGTGCAGTTTAAATATAAAAAGGGTAAGAGGCAATTATGATTGTTTTTAACTGTATCATACTTCTATTATCACATACCATATAGATAAAAGGATTTGGACAAAAATACTAATTGTGCATTCTTATGCTAATTCAGCCATGTAGAATTCTTTTGTTCTCTTATACCTTGCTCTTTACCCTTGTAAATCCTTGAAGCAATCAAATATTCTGACTCGCAATATCTATGCTGCACGGACAAAACAAAAATGATGTCCATATTCGTATCATGTCGTATCATGTCCGTATCTGTATCTATGCAACATAGATAATTGCTTTTGTAACCATTTGAAAAATATTCGTATCTTGTACAAGTATCTGTACTTGTGATGGTATTGGTGCAACTTAGCTCACAATTCAAAACAGATACTTTGTTTTGGATCACCCATTTCTTTCAGGAAAGAGAAGAAAAAGGAGGAAAGCGAAAAAGGAGAAACACTTGTGCCGGATTCAATCCAGTTCCATAGATATTTTCTTGCAACCCAAGGTTACTGCATGCTTTATTATGTGCTAATCCAGACAGGATCAATGCGACCAGCTGTCGATCACAATATTCGTCGAGGTCGTCGCGTCACGCGTCTAAAGTATAATAATCTCCAAAACCATGATTTGTTTATTCCAAAGGCAGGATTAAATTATTGAAAGCTTGCCAAAAATGACTTCATATGAGCAAATAAACAAAGATTAGTTAGGGACCATAAGCGTGCGTTGTAAAGGCTAGGTCGGTTTAAACTTTGAGTTTAGAAGCCGTCGGTAATTTGTGTTCTTTCAAGTGATACATTGCTAAGCTACATCTTTCTCTTAGTTCCAAATTATATTCTCTTCTTTGTAATTAAAATTTAATTAGTGGGTGTACTTATAGGCCAAAAGCCAATTTGGTAAAAGACCAAAAAGATGAGGAGACTTATAAAGCTAAGAAAAGAAGAAGAAGAAGAAGAAGAAGAAGGAGGCAAACACTTTGATTGAATTTGATATCAATTATGTGTCTGTCACTCTTTTCTAATTAATATACATACAAGATAAAATGTATATAGAAACATATATATGGATTGTTAAGTATTCACTTGAAAACTATGTATGTAACACAAAAGCATTTCTTCCAAATTTATTTGGCTGAGATGTTGCTGAACTAGTAACTCTTGAAATGTATATTACTAGTCGGAAACCTATGTCACTATTTATAGTTGATAATTGTCAAGAATCAAGATTTACAGTCTTACTCCTATTTACGAAGAGACAATTTCAACTTAACCCACAATCCCAAGCATCCATAGGGAGCAGGGTCGGCCCTGGAATAAGCCTGACAAGCCAACGGACTTGGACAACCCTCCGATTAGGACAACCCCCCCTCCCCTCCTCCCCCCAGCCCCTAAGTCCCTGCCTCTCTGCCAATAGAGCATCTACGGTCCACCCCAATTCATCTCTGTCATTTGAACTAGCAATCCAAATTTAACTCCGACTAGGACAATCCAATCCCCTGGCCAACCCTGATAGGGAGTTACCATGGCACTGAGCCGACACCCTTACTATTATTCCCACATCTGAAAATACTTGAACTATATATATATATTTACCATGCCTGATAGTGATTACAGAAGATTGAGTTTCACACCAGCTAAACATATTAGTTGACCGTTCTAAGGTACATTAGCTTCTAGAAGAGTTTTAAAGGGTTTGTAATAGTGGCGGACACATGAATTTATAAGAGAGGGGTCAACCTCAAATGTAAAGAAAGTCCAAAATTTTGTTAAATAAAGTTCGCTACATCAAAATTTTGTTAAAATAAAAATTATGAAGGAAAAAGTAAAACCTGATGTAAATATGTATATAGAAATTGAAAATTACAAATTTCGTATGGGACAAAACATAAAATTGATGATTTTTAAAAAAAAAGAACATGAATATTTAATTGGAAAACAAAAATTTAGTGGGGGCACACAACTACTCCCTCTCGCCCCCATGTAGATCCGTCCCTTATTGGTAACATAATCTTAAGCAAGTTAAAGATGACAGAAACATACCTCAAAAGATGTATCAGCGAACCCCATTATAGTGACCAACAGGATCTTCATATGCTTATTATTAATTTCTCATGAGCATATCAATTAATTATGAGAGCACATATTCTTCATGAACCTTCGAGTTGTTGTTCATTGTAAGTGTTCCGTAGTGCACTTGGCAGAGAATTTTGGAACTATTGTATCCTGTATGAATTGCATTGGATGTATCATGAATGCATCCTAAATTTGTAAACTTCATACTAGAGAGTAACCTTGGTACGTAACTTGGAATAATGTTTTGCTTATGTATGGATTAGCGCAATAAGGCTTGCATCTGGAGTATACGAAGTTCTGAGTCGTGGAAACAACTCTCCATTTATACGAGAGTAAGGTCGTGTACATCTTGACTCGCAATGTTGGACCTTGCATAAGCAGGAGCCTAGTAGCACTGGGACACCCAAATAGAGATAATCGACTGGTCTAGTGTGTCAATGGCTAATTCTACCATGTAAAGACCAAAAAGTTCCAAGAGATTGAAGCTAGCTAGGACAAATAAGGATATAGAGATTTGCCACCTCATATGGAAGTAGTGGGAAGTGGAATGCTTCTGAAAGGGACAAAAAATGAAGAGAGAGAGAGAGAGAGAGAGAGGAGGCATGGCATGGCATATATATATGAAGCCACACTCCCAACTCAAATTGTCTCATAACAAGGTGTAGTGACATAGCTGATGATCAATAGAGGAGACAGCCTCCTGAATATTGGGTTACTGATCTCAGCTGGCTAACAGCACTACTACTACTACTACAATGGAAGCCCAATTTAGCTGGATTAATAGCTCTCTTGATGATGGCTGGAGGAAAGGCCCCTGGACTCCTCAGGAGGACAAGCTCCTCATCCAGCATGTCAACCTCCACGGCGAAGGCCGATGGAACTCTGTCTCTCTACTAGCAGGTATCACATACACCATATACCAGATAATTTTTGTACTTGTCTTTCTAGTTTTGGAGCATTTTGGTATATATTTCAAATACTTTTGGCTTTTTGTAGGGCTTAAGAGGAGTGGAAAGAGTTGTAGACTGAGATGGGTGAACTACCTGAGGCCTGACCTTAAGAGAGGGAAGATCACACCTCATGAGGAGACTATCATTCTAGAGTTGCATGCTAGGTGGGGAAACAGGTGAGACTCTTACCTAGTAAGAATATATAGTTATCCACAAGAATGTTTATTTTGAGGGTCTGGCCATCAATATATATGTCGTACAAAGAAATATACAAGCTTTTATATATATATATATATATATATATATATATATATATATATTTTCTTGATTCTAGATGACAGATTTTGTGTCTTGGGTGGGATTATAGCTTTGTACTGTTTGGTTTATTAATAATATTTACCTTCTTCGGAAAAAAAAATGTTTATTTTGTGTCAAGAGTTTTCGAGAAAATTGTCTTCAAGTTCTTGTATGTATAATTTATAAAGTTCATGAACTTTCAGAATAGGCTCTATTTAGGTGCCTTAATTAGCTTCATAACAAATTCTATCAGGCTCCTCTGCTATCTTAATACATGTTCACCATGCATTCACTATGTCTAGTTTAAGCTTGTATTAGTGGTCTCTTAGGTTTCTTGACAAGCCTAGTTCTTGCTCATGTATAGTTGGCTTGGCTTGGTAACTTTGTAATAATACGTACTTCTCCATAAGAACTTCTCTAGGTAGAGTTTTACCATATCAATGACTATTCTCTCTCTTGGAATGTTTTAAAGTGCCATAAATTATGTTGCACTCGATTGATAAAGTTGTCACAATCTTCAATTATATATATAGGTGGTCCACGATTGCTCGGAGCCTTCCTGGGAGGACAGACAATGAGATCAAGAACTACTGGAGGACACATTTCAACAAGGGCAAATCGACCAAAAATGTGGAGAAGGCGCGAGCCCGATTCCTGAAGCAGCAACAGCAGCAGCAACTTCTGGAGGTGGACACTACAAAGGGAATGATGCCCCAGGTTGAGGCAGCTGCTGTGGCACAGGAGATGCAGGACATGTCCTATATGTTCCCCCTGCAGTCCTACATGTTCCAAGGATGTGGCAGTGGCGGCACGGTGAGCGAGGAAGGCTCGAGCGAGGACGGGTCGTGGGGGATCAACCTGTGGAACCTGGATAATGTGCAGGCGGATGTCGGCTTCGGAGCCTCGGATCAGGATCAAGTGTTTTCTTTCTACTGATAGCCAGGGCCGGGCCAAGATAAACATGACAAGACTTTGGAGTTTGGCAACCCCCATCCATTAGGCAACCCTCATATCATTTGGTTTTTTAGGACCGGTTCAGACTAAATCCAACTTAAACCTATATCTTTCAATAGAGGTAAAGCACAACCAAAATTAGCTCCAGATAAGACAATCTAACTCTCAGGGCTGGCCCTGCTGATGGCATTATATGAAAAAGTGTCTTGTGTCTATGTAAACAAGCATTGGAATTGATCTTAGTATCATTCTATTGTTAAGTTATAAGGATGCAAGCGAACTTTAAGCAGTAAGTAACCTTATTATATATAGTGTCGTGTCTTTGAACTTTTCTCTTTGTCTTTCTCTTTGGTTAGCCTGAAGATAGTGAAAGTTGCAGATTGCTTTTGAGCATGTAATGTGAGAATTATAAGATGATTATTAAAAACTTTTCTTTATGGTCTATATTAACCTCCATTTCGTTTTCCTTTTTTTACCCCTTCAGTAGAAAGCATTTGAAGGACACGTGATGCTAAATTCCCTTGTCTAACTCTCTTCTATACTGTCTACCAAACTTGTCAAGTGAATGCTCAACCAGATGCGAGATACAAATCTAACCTTTGTATCCAATATATGACGTGCATACGACAATAGGCTAATTCAATAGCAATGTTCACAGTATCTGTATCGGATCTTTTTATGAGTATCGGAATCGACGGTATAGACAATATCGACGGTTTCGGAGCAAAGCATCATATCTTATTTGTATCGAAAAACACATAATTATTAATACATTATTAAATTTTTAGGAAAATATATTTTTATATATTTAGACATAATTTTAAGTATTTCATGTGTTGTTTCTTAGTAATTTTGGAATTAAATGAAATAGTAGTCACTATTGCAAATTGGTTTACCTGCGATAAATAAGTTTTCTTCTTTTACAACCTGCCCTTGCTAATTGGTCTTTTTCATTCAATTTTCTTTGCCGAATTGACTGAACAAGAGACCCTCGATGTTAGTATCGATCAGTATCGGTTTCGGATCGGGACATGTCAAACCATATCGATATCGACAGTATCGGATCGATATAAGCCAATAATGCAAACTATGTTCAATAGATCATATGTGTGGGATCAAATTTACCTCCTCTTTGATCTACCCCCATTATCATTTCTATATAATCGGTAGGATTAGATTTAAGAAACAGTTCTTCATCCACCGCGAATAAGAGAGAGAAAAGAAAGCCTCCGTACATAGCAGAGAAAGGCTCTTGATAAAGGCACTACAAAAATGCAGATGATTTCTTTTTTTAAAACCAGACCTGGCTTGTTTCTAGTCGGTAACAGTAGGGGTCAAGGCTTATCCACTCTAGGAGAAGGTTAAGTTCATTGGTTACTGGAGTCTAGCATTACGGAAATGGGAAATGCATATATTCTTAATTGAGTTTGTCACTACTCTTAAGTTAGGTTAGGTTTTTCATGTTTCTATATTTAATTTGATGCATTTTGATATAGACCTGAACCTATAATTTCAACTGTGGATGGGTTGCATTGACCACTGACCAGTCAACTAATTCTATAGCTTTAGTAATAGAGTCTTCACATATTAAGATTGCACTTTTCATTGAAGATGACAGACATTACAACCTGATGAAATGAGAGAGATTAATTAAGTAATCAAAGGTGGTGAGGGTTGTCAAGAATCTCTAAGATAATGTCAGTCAAATCCCTAGCTACCATGCCATGCTGGTCTCTTGCTAATTATGTGGTCTCCTTGAAATTAAACAGGATAGAATGAATTTTGGCTTTTCAATATGGAACTACTGCTGCTGATGCTTGTGTCCAACTTTTGCAGTTTTTGGTGGAATTTTACCTAAGGTTAATTAGTAATTTCTGATGCTGGATGTCCTAGCCGGAGCTGATTTTGGTTGCTCCTTGACCCGGTCTTGTGAGGCGCTTTTTTAAGTTTGGGAGGTCACCTGCGGCCCCGAACTCTTGCAAGTTGCAAGTTACGCTGGACCGGTACAGCCTTGCTTGTGGATGAGATGAGCTGCTCCATTCTCTCTGCAAGGGAGTAGCAGGTTGCCTCGATCTCATCTTGCCCGGTCATGAAGATGAGGATGTCTCCTGGAGGGCTTGTTATGTGGATTGACATGGGCTGCTTAACTGCAGCTGCTTAACTGCAGCTTCTACATAATCTTCACACGGTGTCTTGCTATATAGAATATTAACAGGAAAAGTCCTACCTGGGATGTGGAAGATTGGCACACTGTGACAACATAATGAAGTATGTATTCAGTATGTCCCTACTAGGTTGACATAAAGTTCAGTTGATGACATCCAAAAAAAAACTAACCTCCCAAAAAAGTTTGAGAACTTTTAAGCATTCAACGTTGCAGATGTCACAAGGAGCTTAAAATCACGACGTTGTGCTACTACTTTCTTCAAGATGCCAAACAACACATCAGTACTAAGCGAGCTCTTCGTGTGCCTCATCCATTATTATGACACTGTAATGAAGATAACATATAATATGTTGCACATTAGTCAATCTTCGAAAAAACATAATACTACTTGGTGAAGTTAATTTAAAAATGGGAGTTCGATGTTGTTATTGAACATGACCAAGGAATGTGAATGAATGAACAAGAATACTAGCTAGTAGCTACCATGTGAAAAATAGCCAGACTTCGAAATGCCTAAGATAAATCTAAAGCATCAACCAGACTAGAATGTGCTAAAACTAATTCCATATATTACACATCTAAGGAAAAGTAAACTTACTCTCTTATATCATAATAATCCGTTATTCTAGTAAGATTTAAGTAATACTAATACCTAATAGGAATTTTATATTGTTGGTTGATCCATATTCCATACTTAGAGAGTCCAAGTTACATATTGGTCATGGTCTATAGGTTAGCTATAAGACCATTAAACTTGGAAGTAAGGTTCTATAGGAAAGCTATAAGACCATACATACTTTATAGATTAGAGTGTTGGACAATTAAAAAATATGTCCAAAAAATTAGCGTGGTTGAATAAGAATATGCTAAGATAGATGAGGGGTAATGCATTGAAAGATATGATAAGAAATGAGTGTATTCATGGAGTTTAAGGTAGCACCAATCGGGGATAAGGGAAAATTGTCTAACGTGATTTGGATATACTGCAGTGTAGACCACCAGATCAACTAGTTAGGAGCAAGAAGATATTAGTCAAATGAGCTGCTATAACCTTAGAAGCTAGAATCTTCTAAGAGGCCAACAAATCTCAGTAAGAATTTCGATTCGACGGTTCTTACTTGGAGCGTGTTTCCTTGACGACGAGAGCACGTTTTCCATGCAACGGGAGCGCGTTACCCATAACAAGATCAAAATTTTAAAAGACAACATAAATTTTGGAAAGAAAGTTGGAGAATTTTAATACACGTTCATCAAAGTAACAAGAAATTAAGGATTATTTACATTGACATCATAAAAATCACCATGTCAATGATCTCTGTAACTTTGAACTAAACTTTATAAATTCTAATAAATATTATGATATCAATAAATTTTGATTACAATAATTAATAAACATAAAAAAATTATTAATGCACGCTTCCAACTTTAGACTCTTCTAAGTAGTCGCGCTCCCCCGCTCCCGCTTCTAGCTTCTAAGGCTATAACTAAGGGTAGCCCTAAACTAACTCAGAGCCGGGGACAAAGGATTTTTTTTTACTAATGTTACAACAGACATGATCCTTAATAGAGTTGAATGGAAGAAAAGGATTCAGATAACCGACCACAAAAAAATGGGATAAAGACTTTGTTGTTGTATTTTATGACCTCGGAAACTCGGTATCCCCAACACACTGTCTTAAGACATTGCCGGTGCAAATGCAGAAATTGACTTCTTTCCCTTCTTGTTGAATTTATTCTGATTAGAGACATTAAGAGCCTCCAGTAAACTAAACTCGAAGTTTGCATGTTTTTCCTTCTTGTTTAAAAGGTTTTAGAAAGTTCTTAATTAGGATTTTTACGACTGTAAAATGAGTCCTGCTACACAATTTTAATAAGGACGCAGAAAGTGGAGATTGCGAAGATCCTGCTAGTAAAATATGCAAGCATCATTATTTTGAAGCTAGACTGACTAGATCAGAAATCAACCACACAAGAACACAACAAATGCAAAAGTCGAGCACATTGATGCATATGATGGTTAAAAGTTGAATTAAAACATTCACATATTGGTGCTACAGTATTTAAAATCGATGCTATTCAGGAATGAAGTAAAAGGAGGAAGACGTATACCGATATTTATCAAGATCAGAATCCTTCAGTGTTTCCCGCAGAAATACCCATTCTGTCATATACTGTACATTATTAAAGGACAGATATAATTAGAAAAGAAATAATCAATACCGGTAACCTTAAACAAGCTCACGCTATTCTTGATCCTTAACATCGATATATCATCAAGATTTAATTAAAAAGTCATCAACATAAACTTAAGAAGAATTCATACTGGGAAGACTGGAACTAGAGGATATTTTAAGCAATGGACAATAAATCATTTTCCGAAATTTGAAATGATCACTACCCAAATAAAATTACGAGGCCGTGAATCAGAAAGCTCTAAATGCTTCCCAGATACCTAGTGTGACAGGAGTTGTTATGCACCCATGAGACAATTCTCCCACAAGAAGCAAGCGGCAGCAGAAACAAGGCATTGACAGAGTCCCTTTTGAATGGGAAAAAAAAGTTTAAAAGTAGGAGCCAGCACATGGAGGCTGGCCTTATTTCTCAAAAGGTAATTCAAGTTAGAATTCAGATATGACTACAGTGATATTAACACAGGACTCAACTGATATTCATCTGTGCAGATTGTATAATAATGTAGGATATGTATCATTCAATGAGTATCATTATACACTTTATGTCAATAACATTGAGCAAGTTGAATTACAACACGAAAGACAAATTATTAGATAAATATGTGAAATTAGAATAGAGACTGAAAGACGTATCACTAACTACTACTAGTTTATGTGTGAATAAGGTTTGCAATTTTTTAAGACTAAGAGAGCTGAACAAAACCATGAAAAAGATATATAAGTGGAAAATGAAAAATGAGTTGGACCTTTATTATAGTATTTGGACCAGTAACATCCTCAAAGCGAATTGCATAACCAATTTTATCACCCAATTTTGTCTCCATCTCTTCACTAACTCTTTTTGCAACATTCATGGCTGCCACACGTCTGGATTGGGTACAATCAATAATACCATTTGTGGTATATCCATCTTCATGCAGATACTGTCAAATTAGTCAATTGGATTAGTTAAATTACAGATACTTTGAATTCAATAAACAGAATGTAAAACCCAAAGCAGGACAGACTCGTGTCAATTGTGTTGTTTTTACTGAACCAGTTTCTCCAACTACAACAATTACCTGATTTTCTCTTACCACCTAAGAAGTCAAACAAAACTACGGTAAGAACAACCCACATTTTGAATCAGTAGTGAATGGAACAACATCATTGACTAAAGATTCTGTTATGGAACAAAATATTTTCTTGCGATAAAATTCGAAATAAATTACAAATATGGCTCATGTATTCAAATAAAAGGACATGATAGGAGAATATAGGAGGAAAAAATATAGATGTGTAGACACACATCACTATAAGGAATAAAGTTGTATTTTTTTAAAAGTCCATATACATATATCTTGAGTCAATTAGTAAAATCCTTTAAAGGACCTACGCACAATGAATCATGTACAAATGGACTAGGGGCTCATATAATTGTAACAAAGATTCGCGTGAGTCGTTTCGGGATAAAAACAAACCCACTCCTAGATGCTTGAGGAATGAAACCAGGGCATCAAATTTCAACATTGTGATTTACAATAAAAAGTAATTTTCATAATCATGATATTTTACACTTCAATGCTTTTAGTTCCATATTTATGCACATCCGGAGAACAATAAAATGCACTTGACCCCCTTAAGCTAATGGGTCTAAGCAGTAACCCTAAACCCCCTAATTTGTAACATAAAAGAAAAAGATAACACCCCTAAACTATGTCAGGAGAATCACACCTAAATATATATAGTGAAAATACATTATTTGGCAGATTGAAGGCATTTTTTACGGCACCCAACACACAATAAATCGTGGGTGTTACATGGTTAATTATAAAAAAGGCAGTTTATTTGCTCAGACCTAATATTTTTGTGGAGCTAAGTGCAATTAAACTTTAATAAAACGATAAATGACGCTGAACTTGTTCAATTTATTTTACTCGTTTGATATGATGCTTCCACCTTGACAAAGTTGACTGCAGAGGTCATCAAGAGGATTCTTGAAAAATGGCATTAGTATATGTATATATGATAGGAAGTATAGACAAAAGATAATTTTAAAGGCCAAAGGTTGCAGGCAATACATATACGCAATAAAGAGGAACTACCGGTGGAAATGAGATGTTGGTGGCCATCATCATAGGTAGGAGTTACCCAACCCATGGTATCCTCAAAGATGAGATGATAATATTCTGAAGCCTTGATATGTTCAAATTCACAAGATGTGCAAACAAATTTTTTTACAATTATGAATATTATGAATATAGCTTACTATTGTTATAATCAGGGGCAGAGGGGCAGAGACGACCATGGCAGAGTAGGGGCAATTGTCCACTTTTTTTTTTGAAGAAAAAAATTAGTTATAGATATTTTCCGGTATTGGCTCACTAAAATTCTCTTTTGACCTCAGTAACTCAATTTGTCCTTACTTGCCTATAGGCTATAGACCAAAAACTACACCGTTATTTTAGGCTATAGGTCAAGTAAATGGATCCCATCGGTTGGGATGGGCACATAACTAAAGTCCAATTGTTAGTTTAGTTGCTATTTGATGATAATTCTAGTTAAGGACCTTTATCTGGATAGAATATGAAAAAGTTCTTAGAGGTTTTAACTAAGTTCTGTCTAGGAAAAAGGATGAAGTTAAATTCCAGGTTAATTTCTCACTCGTCATTAGTAGACTAATAGTTACAACACTTTTCCATATTATAATTGCAATTGAGGTTTGAAAGTTATGAGGTACGCATATCACTGTCATTCTCTCGGACTTTTTACCTTCTCCTTGAGACTGACATACAGGTTCCAGCAATGGATGATCACTGATTCTTGGAGTTAAAATTCCAAAAGTCAGTTATTTAAGCATATTCCAGATTTTAGAGATTAATGATTGGGGACTTCTTATGTCCGTGATTTGTCATGTACATTTTATTAAATTACACGAATGTAGGAAAAAGTAAAGAACAATAATAGTAATAGGAAGAGCTCAAAAGATGCACATCAGCAAGCATAATATTCGTAAGTATTGTTGACAGGAACTACAAACCTGCAGCAATTCCTCACGGACAGAATATATTGGGAGATATTGTCTCTGTTGTGATAACGATTTTGATTTGGCAAAATCGCTCACCGCTTCACCCTTAACTTTCATGTGTTGCGCAAACTTGGCTTCCTCCTTGAAATCAACTTCACCATTTTCTCCCACTACTGCAGTATCTGCATCTATCTGATAACTAAATCATAATAAAAATATAAAGTGCCATACTTTAAGGAAATTAGATATACGAAAAATACTAGCCATTAAAACAAGTCTTAACCTGCTCGGCTGTCTTCTCAACCCTTAAAATGTCTCCAAGTTTTGATCCTGCCAGCTCCCAAAATCATTGACGCAATTTGTTCATACTCTGTTTTTCGTGAATTTTCGTCACCAGGGCGGAACCTTTTTGCGAGACTAATGCCATATCTGATGTTGGATCTTTATAGGCATTACAGGCTCTGCCTGCTCTGTGTGCACTACCCTCCCATCTAGGAAAGGGGGCTTTGTATCTCCACCAAAAAGTTGTAGTATTTATGAGTTAGCATAAGTTTAAAACATTTTGAAGCTCTGAACAAATGATTACGACAAAGAAATGGAGGCTAGTAGTAGAACAGATATCAAGCTTAAATACACAAAGCATATGTCAGTTAAATGTTAAAGTCCATAAATAATAAACATGCCATGAGGATAAGCAGAGCTTAGAAGGGATGGAGTTGAAAGTTCCCTAAGCATCCAACTCTGCTGGGAAACGTGTAGTACTACTGCACAAGTATATGATTTAAGCACAAGTGAACAATTTCAAGGATACCTCGTATCAAACTGATCTAAAACTCTATAAAACAATATTGCACTATATTTATTTGGGAACATTCAACAAGTTTGGGCACTAGATCTACCTTTTAGCAACTACAATCTGTTAAGGAGCAAATTTCTTTCCCACTAAATGTAAGATTTAGTCAAAGAAAAAAACAATTTCTGTCAATTACAGGAAATTTAGACTCATCCTGCAAAGACTTTAGATAAAAAATGAGTGTCCCCGTGAAACAAGCTCCGCTAATCTAGAATTTTGGGAGGGCAAAGACATGTAGCCTTATCATCATTCAATGGAGAAGCCTTTCCCATTCGACTTAAAAGTTACAACATGCATATTCCAGAATGCATGTGCTGATACTTATCAGTTAAAAGGTTAACTATGCTATAAAAAAGTTGCAAAGAGTCCCACATACTGCAGGTAACACAAACAAATGAGGTATTCTTAGGCAACACATAGATAACACAGCCAACTGACGGAACACGGATTACCTCAACAAATAATCTAAAGGGGTATGATACTTTCTTCAATACACAAAGCCAAATGGCTTCAAAAGTAGATCTACAGAAAAGGACTAATAGGTTGCCTGAGTAATAGGGTGTTTGATATGATTAATCGGTTGAATGATTAACAAAAGATTCCAAATGCTCGTGTAATTACGACTAATCACCGAGTAATCCGGTTAATCAGTAACTACCCACGAACCTAATGCATAATGCAAACCGCTTAATATAGCATCGGGTACGCGTGAACTTAATCCCCTCAAAAAATTCTAAAATACCCTAGTAGAATTTATATAGCATGGTTTTACTGGAAATCTAAATAAAATAGAACTCTAAAATATTGAAATAGAATATTACTTCCTAAAAATATAGATAATCAACAAATTTAAACTTCAAAAAGAAGAAAATGTTCCAAGCATGATTTATCGATGAGATGCTAATTCTGTCCAAGGTTCGCAGTATTGATATCGGACCATTCCTATATCGGCGGTATCGACGGTTTCGGATCAGAGTATCATATTTTTTTGATATCGAAAAGCAAATAATTATTAATAAATTATTAATATTTTCGAAAATATAGTTTATACATGTAGGTATAATTTTAAGTATTTTCAGTGGTATTCTTTTGAAATTGAATGAAATAGTACTCACCATTGCCGATTGATTTACATTAGATAGATAAGTTTTCTTATTTTAAATGCTTTTACAACCTTACCATTGCTGATTGGGCTTTTTCGGTTAATTTTCTTTGCCGAATTGACCGAATAAGAGACCCCTAATGTCGGTATCGGTCAATATCGGAAATCAGATCGGGACATACCAAACTGTATCGGTATCGGTCGTATCGAATCGGTATCGGCCGATACTGCAAACTATGATTCCGTCAACCTTTAAAATCATAGTGGATGTAAGTTTTCTTAATGATATTAATCAAAAGTCCCAATTTGAACCAAATTTGGTTCCGTACAATCTAATTGTATGCTCAGCAAGTTTGAGACCTGGCAACTCTTTAATTCCAGATAAAGATTTTACAAGAGTCTGCTGCATAGTCAACAAGTATTGGACCAGGTTGACTCTATCCATCATCTAACGTCCTTGGTGTTGAAAAAAAATAACCTCGAGCTTTCTTCTTCTCGATCATCCATAAAGATAGCTAAATCTAGCTAAAAAGATTTTCCATGATTGACATCACAGCGGATAACTTTTGATATAAAAGAAGATCTTCAATCAGATCAGAAACTAAACTGCATATTCTACTCTATGATAATATTGTGACTAGGTACAACAACAACCCCAGCACAAAGCCTCCCAAATTTTTGGGGTCAGCTGTTTGAATCATTTTCTTCCATTCGGCTCAGTTAAGAGTTAAGTCCTCAGTAACACTAACAAAATCCATTTTTTTAACACTTTAAACCATGTTCATCTAAGCCTACTTCTAGTTCTAGCATCTCCATTAATTACTATATTATCACTCCTCACAGGAGCATTTATGGTTCTGCATTGCGCATGTCCAAATCACCTAAGTCAATTTTTTCTCATATTGTCATCAATTGGCGTCAATTCTAACTTTCCATATATACACTCATTTCTCATTCTAGCCTTTAATGTATTGTCACACATCCATCTTAGCACTCTCATTTCGGCTACACTTACTTTCTGGACATGTTTCTTAATTGTCCAAGACTCTGGTCCATAAAACATGGTTAGTCTCATTACAGTCTTATAAAAAAATTATTGTAACTTCAGAGGTATCTTACGATCATAAAAATACTCCTCCATTTCAACCATCGTGTTTTAATTCTATGCATAGCATTCTTCTCAATTTCTCCGTCATGATGAATGATTGATCCAAAATACTGAAAACTCTCTCTCTTAGGTATCTTTTGTCCATCTATATGGACTCCTCACTCATTTCTCTTCGACTCAAGTTAGAATCATATTTCATGTACTCTGTCTTCGTTCTACTAATCATAAGTACCTTGGATTCCAATGTCTCTCTATACTTTTATTTTAGCAGCCAACTCTTCTCTACTCGTCAACCAACACAATATCACAAGCAAATATCATTCACCATGGAACCTCCTCTTGAATATACCTAGTAATTTTATCCATAACTATCGCAAAAGGTAAGGCCTCAACATTAATCATTTATTTAAGTCAATAATAATTACAACGAATTACGATCTCCTCCAATAGTTTGCATGGTCGTTGTAACTCTATCATACATATTCTTAATAGTCTTCAATATAACTACTAGAAACTTGTTTCTTCAAAACCCACCACATTAGCTCTCTAGGAACTCGATCGTAAGCTTTTTCTAAGTCAATAAAAACTATATGTAAATTCTCTATTTTTCTATCTAAATATTTCCATTAATCTTCTTAAAAGTAAATGGCTTCAATAATAGCTCTCTCCGGCATAAAACTAAATTGATTCTCGGAAATTTTACTCTATTTTTTTAATCATTGCCCAATCTCTCTCTTCCATTTGTTCATACTATGACTCATAAGCTTGATTCATCGATAGTTATTATAACATTGTATATCTTTCTTGTTGTACTATAATATTGCTTCTTCATTAATCTGGCATCTTTGTAGTCCTTAGAATTTTGTTGACTAAATCAGTAAGCCACATCAATTATTTCTTCCCTGAACGTTTCTAAACCTTATTGGAATATCATTTAGTCCTACTGCTTTTTCATTTTTCATTTTCTATAATGTATCATTAACTTCAAAAATTCCACAATAGCAATATGACATCATGAGCTAACTATGAATCTAAGATAAGCTTTTCTAGATTTATCTCATTAAATAGCTTGTGAAAATAACTTCTCCACCTTTCTTAATATAATTTTCTATTACTGCTACCTATCGATCATCTATGTTACCTGGACTCGGGTACGTGTGTCGGGTACGGGTACATATCCAAGAATCGGGTCCTTCAAACTCATAATTGAAGGACACATGGACTCGGCTAAAAATGATCCAAATTTTGGATACGGGTACGGAAATATGACTATTAAAATAAATACATTTGAATATGGTTTCATAAAAAGACACATTATGTAATTAAATTTGTATGGCTTCATAAAAGACATGTAATTAAATTTGTACGATTTCATAAAAAAATATACTCTTTAATTAAATTTGTATGATTTCATAAAAAAACAGTTGTAATAAAGTTTGCATTGTTTCATATATTTAAGCTTATAATTAAATTTGCATGGTTTCATAAAAATATCATGTAATTAAATTTGTAAGATTTAATTATAACTTTACTACCAATCCACCATGTTAAAATAAACTATCTACTTCACTACCAGAATAAAATAAATTATCTACTTCACTACCAGTCTTCCGATTGTCACCATAAAGGAACATGAAGGATCTGATTGTCACTATGGAGGATCGGATACGGATTCCATATCCATACCCATGTCCTAAAGTGGAGAGTCCGGGTAACATAGTCGATCATCACTATTAATACACTTAATATTACCTATGTCTATGTTGTTAGAGGCGACCCCTAGACGCGCCTAGTCGACCTTGACGTACGTGTAAAATATATATCAACTCGCTTTGTGTTAATTTCTCCTGGTTGTGGAGACGGTTGCCTAGGCATGCCAAGGTGATTGTCTGGGTCGCCCACTAAAATATAAGGCGGGTTTTAGGCGTGCCCATATAGAACTTCTTGTGTTGCGTCATGCTTCCTTGCTTATTAGTTATTAGTATTATTTAGTTGCTTGCTTAATGTTTGATGCTTATTGCTTAATGCTTATTTCCAACTTTTATGCTTTTGTGATCAAATATATATGCTTATTTGTAAAATATAAGTATATTACATTGTAGATTTGTAGTACATATGCAGGAGAAGCATTTTTTTTTTTTGAATTAGTATTACTAAAGCAAAGTGTTGCTTGCTATGTATGGTGAAATACTATAAAATAATGATGTTCGCCACTATATAATGTAGACTTCTTATCCAAACTTTTATAGCACAAATAGTTAAAAGGTTCACTAAAGGCTTGAGTCAAAAATTTGAAAAAGAAACGATTTTTTTTTTACTGAAACAAAAACTCAAAACGGAACGTTTGAAACCGTTGGAACTGTTGAAACCAAGACTCGAAAAGGAGAGTACCAAAACTGATTTCTCAAACCTTGCTAAAAAATGAACTGCTTAGGTTTTGATTGTCTTTATAAGCAATTATCACAATTGCTTTTTCTTTGATGTTGAACATATGAATACTAACGACAACATGGTTTTCAGCTTCTCCGTGGGAACATGTTTCCTGTACGTGCTTGTGGCTCCTGAAAAAGAATTTCTGACTCTCGTCAAGTAGGGAGGTTGCATAAAGTTACCTACTCAGTTGCATCAAGCTCTGAGATATTCATTGATCTTAACTCATGTTCACTTCCATATATAAATATGGTTATGACATTCTATGTTCTTTTTTTGGGTATGTTTATTGATTTCTACTGTCATATCAAACGTATATATATTCAATATGACATGTTTCATTTACTTGTACTAATTTATGGGATATATTTTTTTCCTATTTCTTTCGGTAAGATAATGAAGCTCATAAAAGCATGTTGGGTAAAGAGCAACATTATGAGACGGACGAGTTACGTCAAGAGATAGACTACAATGTTGACCGAATGTGATATATGATATATATAATTTCTTGTTAGCATTTTTTTAGATATAAATGAAAACATATAATATGTTCAATAAAAAGGCATTATCCTGTATTTGCTTGATTCATATATTGGAGGTCTATACACTATTTTTAGTTTAAATTATCCTTTTTTATTTTACATATTACATGTTTTCATTTATTTCTAAAGAAAATACTAACAAGAAATTATATATATCATATATCACATGCAGTAGCATTGAAGTCCATCTTTCGACGCAACTCATCCGTTATCTCATAATGTTCTTTTTACCCAAAATGCTTTTATCAGCTTCATTATCCTACCGAAGGAAATAGGAAAAAAATACATCACATAAACTAGTAAAGTAAATGCACCATGTCATATTGAACATAAATACATGTTTGATAAGACAATAGAAATCAACGAACATACCCAAAAAAGTACATAGAATGTCATAACAATATTTACATATGGAACTGAACTTGAGTTAAAATCAATGAATACCTCAGAGCTTGATGCAACTGAGTAGGTAACTTATGACGAGAGCCTCCTAAATTGTACTTGACGAGTCTAAATTTTTTTTTCCAGGAGCCACCAGCACATATAGTAACCGGAAAAGGGGAAACATGATCCAAGGAGAAGCTGAAAACCATGTTGTCATTAGTATTCATATTTCAACGTCAAAGAAAAAACAATTGTGTGATAATTGCTTATAAAGACAATCAAAACCTAGACATTTCATTTTTTAGCAAGGTTTGAGTAATCAGTTACAGTACTCTCCTTTTCGAGTCTTGGTTTCAAGAGTTACAACTGTAAGCCCCCTGATTTTCAGAATTTTAAATTTGGATTTTTCCCCAAATTATCTGAATTTTCGGGAATCGTGACCTAGGCCTTTGTTGATTCAAGGATTTTTAATTGCGGTTAATTCCTACTAAAATATTATGGAAATAATATTTTATGGTGAAAAATGGAAAACCGGACATAGGGTAATTTTCTGCGGATTTATTGGACTCCGGAAACCAGTTTAAAGCCCTAGAAACCAATTTAGAATTAAACCGAATTTAAATCCGTGCCAACGCCCGAAATCCCCATGAGAGCCGAAGCCCAGCCCAAGGAGCGTTGACCCAGCCCGAATCCTAGGTCTAACCCTATTCCAATTTCTGCATGTATAAATACAGGTTCCCCTAATTTTTCCACAAACAAAGAAAAAGAAAAAAAACAAAAGAAACCCTAATTACCAAATCCCTAATTACCTAATTTCAAATCCCTAACCCTAACCCTACGCCACCCTCTGCCGACCCCTTTCCGGCGCCTCTCCGTCCGGCGACGTCTCCCCACTCCCCGCCGACGCCGCCGCCCTGCGGACACCCCGGCACAGTCAGCACCCCCACGAGCGACTCCGCCTCGAGCCCGGCGTCGTCCCCTCAACTCGCAGCCATCTCCGCCACGTCCCCACCGCAGAGCCTCCTCCTCCTCCTCCTCTCGTCCCGACCCTCCCCCAGCGAGTCGACCCCGCCGCAGCAGCAAGTAGCCCCGATCGACCACCCCCTCAACAGCACCTCGACGAACCAGATCTCCTCCTCCCTCGGCTCCCCGCCGCTCGACGAGACTCCTCCGCCCAGCAGCTCGACTCCTCCCGATCGTCTCCTCTGCTCGCCTCTCCCTGAGCTCCGCCTAGCCGTGCCACCCTCCGACGAGCTCCGGCAACGTGCCCAAACCCTAAACCCTAGAACGCAGCGGACACAAAACAGTACAGCGGGACACGAAGCAGGACTCGGATACGACTCGGACACCGGAAATCAGTCTTCACGGAGCCCTGTTCAGGTACTCGTTTCTCCCTCCTCGGTTATCCGTTTTTGAATCCGTCAATTGCGTTACGAAGCCTGTATGACCCTCTCGGTGCCCGTGCAACCCGCTCGGTGCATCGCGACCTGTGGTGATCGCGAGCCGCGATCCAAAAACAGGAAAAATAACGCCCTGTTTCACCCCGGAACTGAGTCCGCCCCGCCAATCGGGACGACTTGGTCGCGCGCGGTCTTTACCGAACCGTGCGCGACGTTGATACGGTCGTGTGAGATTTCGCAGAAGTCGATTCGGAGGTGCGTGCACCCCGGAATCAACGCGTATCCGCCGACGACACCCCGTATCCGTCCTTTCTGGAACACGCTGTAACTTTGTGTACACACGTCGGATCGAAACGAAACTTGCGTCATCGGACTCGTAGCAATACGCTGGTCATGTGCCCCAAGTTTGGTTCGATTCTGAGAACGTTGACAAAATCGCGTATCGTGGGCCCCACAGGCTCCACTTGACGGGCGATTTTGTGATCGGCTCATCGGAATCCAATTCTGGAAGTTCCGTTGAGTTCGTATCATCGTTCCTGACTTGTAGACACTGAGTTTGCAGAATTTGGAGACCTTTGACCCTGGCGCGCTTTTCGGTGCAAAGCGGCCCACATGTGGACCCCGCTTTGGCCCAGAAATGTCATTTTTGCCCTTGTGTCCAAATTGGACTCAAGGACAGGCGTTTCTAGCTATTTGATATTTTTTGAATCTAATGGTAATGTTTATTTCAGCAACCGGAGTAGTACCTGCAGACCACACTGAGACCAGAGCTACAGTTGGAGCCAGGACCCCAGGCAAGTGTACCTTGCCAAACTCTGCAGTATTGTTACATATTTTTCTTGCTTCTTTATAGTGCTGTGCATGCTTAACCTAGGACCGTGTGACGTACTTAGCGTCCGATTATCAGTCGGGTGCCAACACCGTACGCGGTGTTGTGTATTGTCATCTAGAGATGGACATTCGTGACCCTTTATATTCCCGTACTTGTCATACCAAGTACACTTGACCCAGGACACTTGACACTGTTCATGAGACAGGATCTTCCCGAGATATTTGTGGTGATTCTGTATAGGATACAGGACCTGACATTGATATTATATCCCTAGACATTAGATGACTTGTGCATTAGATATGATTGTGCGTGTCATGGACATGAGACGTGTGATTACATTGGGTGGGGAGAGACACACAGGCTACAGGCTGATCATATATATATACACCCCTATTATCGTGAGGCACAAGACTCTGAAGCCCGAGCTTGGCCCATTACTCATTATTACTGCTGCTACCGGCTCCCCTACACAGAGCTTGTAGTATGCTTCAGCCTGAGTTCTAGTGCTGCTCTCATCTTGCATATCACTTAGCTGGTTATTTTAGTATTCCCTTATTGTTCCATCTATTGCTGGAGAGACCCGCAGGCTACAGGTTGACTATATTATGCCGGCTACTCAGTCTCCCGCTGAGCTAGACCACCTCATGATATCACTGCTACCGGCTCCCCTACACAGAGCTTGTAGTTGTTTCAACCTGAGTACTTTTGATGTTCTCTCTTTTGCATTTCACACAGATGATTACATACTTATCATATTTATTTTATTGCACTGCATTTATTTTGGCATGAGCTTTCTTGTACCTTGCTATGTCCCCTGAGGACCTGGATTCGGATTATGTCCCCAGGATTTACAGACGAGATCTATCCCGAGGTATACGGGACCGCAGCAGGAGCAGATTCAGGAGCTGATACAGGAGCTGTACCGACCTTCGAGGACGAGATCACACTAGAGGACTTCTTCTGAGTATTGTCTGGTGATACTCCTTTATTTCTATTTCCAGTTTCTTTATTTTCAGTCTATTGCATTGTTGTATCAGACTTGTTCTCGGATTGTTCTCCGAGACACTGTTATTGAGATTGTTAGTTATTTCCTTTGTATTTATTCTGGCATTTGATCTATGATTATCTGTTTTGGATGAGATTAGTATAGACTGTGGTTTGTATCATTGGACCTACTTATTCTTATATTACAGCTTAAGCATGCCCCGATGGATCCATTAAATTGGGTTTGTCCATCGGTGTGTGCTGCTGGCCATTGCCACGCGTCCGGTCCCTCGGTATTTTGGGACTGGGGCGTGACATGGTTTTTGTGGTGGCCCATGCAGGTCAACGACTAAATTGTTCGGTTTCAACTTAGGGACCGAGCAAGCCTGCAATAAGAATAGGATAAGTTTCTAGGATCTCATCCACTTGCTTGAAACGTTCTTGATATCTATATTAGATTCGAATTTAAATTCTTGACTCGCATCCTGCCGATTCTTGTGCGCCTCTTATTGTTTATTTTGGTTGCAGAGTTATGGATTCACGAACAAACAACGAGACTCCTGCCAGATCACCACGAGATGATGTGGTAACCAACGGAGATGAAGTGACACCAGTTAGTGAAGGTCCATCATCACAGCAAGCAAGTCAGCATGCCTCGAGAATCCCGGAAGATGACGTTCCACCATCGACGCAGTTGGCTCCACCGACGCCTACCATTCCACAAGGGCAGGCTATGGACGAACAACAGATGTTTCGCATGTTCTATGCGATGATGCAAGCCCAACAGAAGGTTCAGGAAGAAGCCCAGCAAATCCAAGCGGAGAAGTTCATCGACAGATTTAGCTCGGAGCTACGGAGATTTATCAGCCCCACTACAACTACCTTAGACGAGAATGTTCTTGCTACAGCACGACCCATGGAGTGCAACACAAGGATAGAGTCCAGCCAGAAGCGGCCGTATGCATCAGCACCGGACCAAGCACAACAGGAAAGAGCAGCAAAGCGACCACAGATGAATCCACCACCGAGAGCAGCACCAAGAGCCTTAGTTCTTCCAACTTGTCACTACTGTGGCAAGATAGGCCATATTCAAAAAGAATGCAGACGCAAGTTAGGATTATGCTTGATTTGCGGAAACAGTCAACACTTAGCCAAGGATTGTCTTCAGCATCGAGAGAAAGCATTGATGATTCAACAACCAGCCACATCAGCACCAGCCGGAGCACCACAAGAAGAAGCTACACAAAGACCTCAAGTACACCAGCCACCAGAAGCAACTCCACAGACAATACCTGTCTGTCCATATTGTCGCAAGCGAGGCCATACTGAGGACGAGTGCAGACGAAAAAGGAAAGTATGTTTAGCTTGCGGATCCAGTCAGCATTCACTGAAGGAATGCCCCGAATGTCGAGAAAAAGCGCTAATGTCACCAGCACCAACGCCAGCCTCTCCAGCATTGGAAGCACCGCAAACGAGAGTTGAAGGAGTCAGACCACCAGTCCCAGGAGGGAATCAGCCGAGGCCACCCCTGGCACCACAAGCAACACTCTTCCAGCAGGCTCAACAGCAGCAGAGGAATCAACTGCAAGAACGTGAACAAGCTCCAGCGAT
This sequence comes from Iris macrosiphon, assembly GCA_036927795.1. Classification (NCBI taxonomy): domain Eukaryota; kingdom Viridiplantae; phylum Streptophyta; class Magnoliopsida; order Asparagales; family Iridaceae; genus Iris; species Iris macrosiphon. Next base: position 207,061,424 of record JAYESA010000002.1, on the reverse strand, counting down.
GACTTTGGAAGACGCGCAGACCCATGGAGTAGCTAATGCGCATAATTTGTCGTAGTTATCTGTTTATCGATTTGTTTTATCTCGTGCCTATTGGTTCGTGACCCCAGCCCTAACCTATGTAATTTTGAATTTGCTAATAATTTATAACCTAGAATGTTTTTATAATTGATAACTGTAGAGATTATAGAGCCTTTTGTTATTGTGCTTATTTTGTGTTGTTTTGAGAACTTGAATTAAGTGTACCCCCTTTCATCATCATCTAGCATACTTACATTTGTTGTACCACCTTGACTTATGCTGCTAATATAGCTTAGTTTTGCAAGCTTATCCTTTTATCGAGCTTGTTCATGACATCCGTATTAGTGGGTCGACACACTAATACAATTGTCTATTCAGAATCAGTGTATTACGGTCTGATCAACCTTAGTACATTTTGGTTCGCTCTTCGCACGACTACTTCACGTGGATTGAGATATATAGTTGACTAGTATACTTGCCCTCTAGATATATCTGAGCATATCGTATCAGTTACATAACTGTACTAATACGAGCATGCAAACAAAGGATTACCATAATAGGATTTCAATCCACAATTGTCTTGACAAATCCCATTTGAATTTGTTAAACGCCTTGATCCTGATACTTCTATTCTATTACCTCGCCCTTGAACTCTTTATTATTGATCTTCGTCTTCCCTTACTTCGGAAAGACGAAACCTCGTGCCTAGTATAAGTTGATATATAGACAGTACTAGATATACCCCACAGGCCAGTCGCATTGTGACGACCCTTTTATATATGATTAAGGGAATACCATAGGTGGTATGTTTGGTGTTAAATACTTGAGGATTCAATAACATGATTCAATAAGTTGGGGCATAGCTTTCTTAGATATATAGCCTTAGATGATAGATGGGTAAAATCTAAGTTGGGTAGAGACCGCAATGGTTACTTGGGAGGAATTCTTTGAACCCTACTCTATTTTAATTTCGAGGACGAAATTTTTATAAGTTGGGTAGATTGTAAGCCCCCTGATTTTCAGAATTTTAAATTTGGATTTTTCCCCAAATTATCTGAATTTTCGGGAATCGTGACCTAGGCCTTTGTTGATTCAAGGATTTTTAATTGCGGTTAATTCCTACTAAAATATTATGGAAATAATATTTTATGGTGAAAAATGAAAAACCGGACATAGGGTAATTTTCTGCGGATTTATTGGACTCCGGAAACCAGTTTAAAGCCCTAGAAACTAATTTAGAATTAAACCGAATTTAAATCCGTGCCAACGCCCGAAATCCCCATGAGAGCCGAAGCCCAGCCCAAGGAGCGTTGACCCAGCCCGAATCCTAGGTCTAACCCTATACCAATTTCTGCATGTATAAATACAGGTTCCCCTAATTTTTCCACAAACAAAGAAAAAGAAAAAAAAGAAAAGAAACCCTAATTACCAAATCCCTAATTACCTAATTTCAAATCCCTAACCCTAACCCTACGCCACCCTCTGCCGACCCCTTTCCGGCGCCTCTCCGTCCGGCGACGTCTCCCCACTCCCCGCCGCCGCCGCCGCCCTGCGGACACCCCGGCACAGTCAGCACCCCCACGAGCGACTCCGCCTCGAGCCCGGCGTCGTCCCCTCAACTCGCAGCCATCTCCGCCACGTCCCCACCGCAGAGCCTCCTCCTCCTCCTCTCGTCCCGACCCTCCCTCGGCGAGTCGACCCCGCCGCAGCAGCAAGTAGCCCCGATCGACCACCCCCTCAACAGCACCTCGACGAACCAGATCTCCTCCTCCCTCGGCTCCCCGCCGCTCGACGAGACTCCTCCGCCCAGCAGCTCGACTCCTCCCGATCGTCTCCTCTGCTCGCCTCTCCCTGAGCTCCGCCTAGCCGTGCCACCCTCCGACGAGCTCCGGCAACGTGCCCAAACCCTAAACCCTAGAACGCAGCGGACACAAAACAGTACAGCGGGACACGAAGCAGGACTCGGATACGACTCGGACACCGGAAATCAGTCTTCACGGAGCCCTGTTCAGGTACTCGTTTCTCCCTCCTCGGTTATCCGTTTTTGAATCCGTCAATTGCGTTACGAAGCCTGTATGACCCTCTCGGTGCCCGTGCAACCCGCTCGATGCATCGCGACCTGTGGTGATCGCGAGCCGCGATCCAAAAACAGGAAAAATAACGCCCTGTTTCACCCCGGAACTGAGTCCGCCCCGCCAATCGGGACGACTTGGTCGCGCGCGGTCTTTACCGAACCGTGCGCGACATTGATACGGTCGTGTGAGATTTCGCAGAAGTCGATTCGGAGGTGCGTGCACCCCGGAATCAACGCGTATCCGCCGACGACACCCCGTATCCGTCCTTTCTGGAACATGCTGTAACTTTGTGTACACACGTCGGATCGAAACGAAACTTGCGCCATCGGACTCGTAGCAATACGCTGGTCCTGTGCCCCAAGTTTGGTTCGATTCTGAGAACGTTGACAAAATCGCGTATCGTGGGCCCCACAGGCTCCACTTGACGGGCGATTTTGTGATCGGCTCATCGGAATCCAATTCTGGAAGTTCCGTTGGGTTCGTATCATCGTTCCTGACTTGTAGACACTGAGTTTGCGGAATTTGGAGACCTTTGACCCTGGCGCGCTTTTCGGTGCAAAGCGGCCCACATGTGGACCCCGCTTTGGCCCAGAAATGTCATTTTTGCCCTTGTGTCCAAATTGGACTCAAGGACAGGCGTTTCTAGCTATTTGATATTTTTTGAATCTAATGGTAATGTTTATTTCAGCAACCGGAGTAGTACCTGCAGACCACACTGAGACCAGAGCTACAGTTGGAGCCAGGACCCCAGGCAAGTGTACCTTGCCAAACTCTGCAGTATTGTTACATATTTTTCTTGCTTCTTTATAGTGCTGTGCATGCTTAACCTAGGACCGTGTGACGTACTTAGCGTCCGATTATCAGTCGGGTGCCAACACCGTACGCGGTGTTGTGTATTGTCATCTAGAGATGGACATTCGTGACCCTTTATATTCCCGTACTTGTCATACCAAGTACACTTGACCCAGGACACTTGACACTGTTCATGAGACAGGATCTTCCCGAGATATTTGTGGTGATTCTGTATAGGATACAGGACCTGACATTGATATTATATCCCTAGACATTAGATGACTTGTGCATTAGATATGATTGTGCGTGTCATGGACATGAGACATGTGATTACATTGGGTGGGGAGAGACACACAGGCTACAGGCTGATCATATATATATACACCCCTATTATCGTGAGGCACAAGACTCTGAAGCCCGAGCTTGGCCCATTACTCATTATTACTGCTGCTACCGGCTCCCCTACACAGAGCTTGTAGTATGCTTCAGCCTGAGTTCTAGTGCTGCTCTCATCTTGCATATCACTTAGCTGGTTATTTTAGTATTCCCTTATTGTTCCATCTATTGCTGGAGAGACCCGCAGGCTACAGGTTGACTATATTATGCCGGCTACTCAGTCTCCCGCTGAGCTAGACCACCTCATGATATCACTGCTACCGGCTCCCCTACACAGAGCTTGTAGTTGTTTCAACCTGAGTACTTTTGATGTTCTCTCTTTTGCATTTCACACAGATGATTACATACTTATCATATTTATTTTATTGCACTGCATTTATTTTGGCATGAGCTTTCTTGTACCTTGCTATGTCCCCTGAGGACCTGGATCCGGATTATGTCCCCAGGATTTACAGACGAGATCTATCCCGAGGTATACGGGACCGCAGCAGGAGCAGATTCAGGAGCTGATACAGGAGCTGTACCGACCTTCGAGGACGAGATCACACTAGAGGACTTCTTCTGAGTATTGTCTGGTGATACTCCTTTATTTCTATTTCCAGTTTCTTTATTTTCAGTCTATTGCATTGTTGTATCAGACTTGTTCTCGGATTGTTCTCCGAGACACTGTTATTGAGATTGTTAGTTATTTCCTTTGTATTTATTCTGGCATTTGATCTATGATTATCTGTTTTGGATGAGATTAGTATAGACTGTGGTTTGTATCATTGGACCTACTTATTCTTATATTACAGCTTAAGCATGCCCCGATGGATCCATTAAATTGGGTTTGTCCATCGGTGTGTGCTGCTGGCCATTGCCACGCGTCCGGTCCCTCGGTATTTTGGGACTGGGGCGTGACAACAACGGTTTCAAAAGTTCTGTTTTGAGTTTCTGTTTCAGTAAAAAAAAATCCGTTTCTTTTTCAATATTTTGACACAATATAGAGCCTTTAGAGAACCTTTTAACTCTTTGTGCTACAAAACTTTGGATAAGAAGTCTACATTATATAGTGACGAACATCATTATTTTCTAGTATTTCACCATACATAGCAAGCAACACTTTGCTTTAGTCATGTAGGGAGTAACGTGTAAACAAAAATCGTCATAGAATGGTTTCTGGTAGATACAAATAGGTTATTTATACTTTAATAAATTGTTTATGGGTTCACAAGCAAATCCCATTTAACTATATATATATATATATATATATATATATATATATATATATATATATATATATATATATATATATTTCACATCTTAAATTAAATAAGTTTTGGACCTATACCAAAAACCCATTTAAAGAATCATTATACATGTGTGTCCAACCACACAATGGCCTCCTAAACTCCGATTCACATTTTTCAAACCGTTAGTAGTAGAGATGTCACGTCCCAGTCCCAAAATATAATGGAATCGATACGTAACTAGGCCAGCTGATACAATCTAGATTAGGTTCCCAATTTAATGGCCCTAGCTAGATGTACTACGTTGTATAATGGACTAATTCCACAACTAACTAAAGCATACAATAGGTCAACATCTAATCTCATCAACAAAACATATATAAAAAATACTGGAAATGAAACATAAGGAGTCTGAATGTCATAATACAGCCGAAATAAGTCTGGTGGGGACAAATCCACTGAATACAATACTGAAAGAAAAGTACGAAAAGACAGTAAGATAACTAAACTAGAACATCAGCTAACTAGGTAAAGATGCTCCGGTCCTAGGCGGAAGGCCTACCAGTGATCAGAAAAACTCTGAGGGTAGCACCTCAAGCTCCTCCTCGGTCGCGTACCTCGTCTCCTGTCTGAGCCCATACATGGTCGGGTAGCACGCCTCGTCAAGATCTAAAAGGGAACAAGGTCCTCAGAGAGACGTAACAAGATACAAAAATACATGTCGAATATAAATACTGAATAAGTAAAGAGGGTGTACTATCCATCTAAGTGAATGCAATCTGAGGACAACCTTGGTACGTATGGGTAGGTGTAGGCTAAATAGGATGTGGCATAGCTCAAGACAATATATATATATATATATATATATATATATATATATATATATATATATATTCTGAAATAACTATACAAATGGAGTTATTAAAGGTGTTAAACAAGTGTTTAGACTAGGTTCAACATGGCAAGATGTCATTAGCATTGGTGCATGAATAGATATATATTTTCCAATCAAAAATTCAAGAAGAAGGTGGAGAACACTTAGATGGAGATCACACATAATATGTATCATGAAAAAAAGAAGATAAAGGGGGCCAAGTTCATGCATACATATGAGGAGAAGAACAAGATGAAGAAGAAGGAGAAGAGTTACCTAGTGTTTCAGTCGGATGGTAGGAGGAGCTCGGTTTGGATGCACAGTCGGGTGCACTGTGTTGCCACCGGTTTGAGGTGGTGCACAGTCGGGTGGCTCGTCCTGTGGTGGCCGGAGGTGGTTCCACAGGTGGTGGAAACGAAAAGGATGAGGTCGAGGAGGTGGTGGGGGTGGTCGGGTAGAAGAAGGATGCAGCAGTAGGTGGTGGTGGTGGTGGCGGGTTGCTGTCAGCAGTGAGGGGTAGTCGATCGGGTGGCTGACCGGAGTTGAGGGGATGGTGGTGACGTAGGAGGAGAAGAGGGGGTGGTGGCTGATGGTGAAGGAGATGGAGGTGAAGGGGGTGGTCGGCTGAAATGGAGGAAGGAGGGGGTCGGGTTTTGTTCACCCATTTTTGTCCATTTTGGTTGGTGAACAAAACCACCTACAAGATGGTTTTGTTTAGATGAAGATGCCACGTGTGTATTTTCTATTAGAGGATGAACAAACATCCTAGTGTTTGTGGGTGAACAAAAATGGACTCTATAATGGATGCTTTTCGTGAAAAGCGGTGGGAGGATGTACATTATGGTAAAGCATTGTGATGCATCTTAAAATAGAATAAATAATATTGGGTGCAACTCAAATTTTTTTTTTTACTTTTTATACATGTGGGTGCAACTCAAATTATCTAATTTAAAAAAAAATGCATGATATAACCTAATTTGTTGACTTTTGAAAAGAACATTTTAAATTTAAATTTTATATCATCCATACGCAAAAAAAATATATCATTCATACTCAATTTTTTCAACTTTTATACAATACTATATGTATGTATATTATCATGCATTCAATTTTATATGATATTATCTTTAAATTTAAAAAGATGGTTAAATTGCTTGCAACTAATGGTTATTGCAAGATGATCAGAAATTTTATATATTAATATATATTTTGGATGAAAAATGTGTTTAAAATTATCTAGTTTAAAAAATATATATTGGATGATATTATCTAATTTGTTGACTTTTAACCACCTCATGGCCTCATGGTGCAAACCCCCCCCCCCAAAAAAAAACAAAAAAAACTGCCAAAGAACCCAAAAAAACACCCAAATACACTATTTCCACCATAGCCTATGGCGGAAACTTATTGTATTTGTAAAGTTATTATCTTATGGCTAATTTAGTATAAATATATATCGTTAAAGAAAATTTATGTATTTACTTCGGTTAGGCAGGGATCGAGCTACATGGGGGCGAGTGAAGGCAGTTATCCTCACTGAATTTTTGTTTCACAATTAAATATTCATGTTCATTTTAAAAAAAATTTATCAATTTTATGTTTTGTCCCCTGTAAAATTTATAATTTTCAATTTCTATATACATATTTATATCAGGTTTTACTTTTTCCTTCATAATTATAATTTTAACAAAATTTTGATCTAGCTAACTTTATTTAATAAAATTTTGAAACTTTTTTATATTTGAGGTTAACATCTCTCTTTTAAATTCATGTATCTACCACTACATATAGGTGGACTCGTCGTATAGTTAAGATACACATACAACAACATCAAATATTCTGCAAATATCAACAACACATATACATTGAAACTGTTGTTTAGTGCTAGTACTTCCCAATATTTTGCAAGTCTTCTGCAAATATCAACAACACATAATCATGTACACATATTTTGCAACCTTTTTTCTGATCACATTTGTTAATTATTCTCGTGTTGAAGAAATACAAATTAAGCACAACTCTTTTTAATCCAGCTTCTCTTAGGGTGAAATATGGATCGATTTCGATAGCTTTGTTATATCATATTGTACTTGATCAGTGGCAATGGAGAGAGCAGCTTGGTTATCAAAAAAACAAAAAACAAATGAGAAGTTTTACAGGTAGCTTCAAATCCTGAATAAGTTATTTCAACCTCAGCTCTTCTCCAACACCTTCACCCTTAGTTATTTAATTGACATTACCGTGTTCTACCTATTCTTTTTTCTTCTCTCGAGTAGGAATCAAAATGGCAATGAGTGAAAGAATACTTTCTGAAAAAAGTTATATGGGACTGGAGTCAAACTAAAAATAGTTTATGGGACTGTAATAAAAAAAAACGTAAGTATATTTTACTTTTGCAATTGAACCAGCCAAAACAGTTTGTTTCTTGATATCTCCAATTAAAAAATGTTACCTCCCATACATGTTTCTTGCTTACTAGTATTCTAGTACTTTACTTTAGATAGCATAGTTAAAGTTTTTTTAATGCATAATTAATTTAAATCATGTATATTCACAAACAATTAATTTACCATACCTACGAACGATTAACTTCTTACCATACATACGAACAATTAGTTCGCTCGATAAATCATGTATATTCAAAAACAAAAACAAAAACAACAAGTTGGTCACAATTTAGTCTTGACATTTAAGTCAGCTCGCTTGAAGGCTGGGCTTGGGTGCTTATTTTTTGAAAAGCAGTCCCAGAAGCCATTTGATAACATCAAAAACGTTTAGAAAACTACTTGATATAATTTAGCAACAATAAATTTTTTTGTTTTTTAAAGTTTCAAAACTATTATAACAATTCTTTATTACCTCACAAGCGATTCTCTGTAACAGAATTACTAGAGTTCCCAATCAAATGAATCCATGATGGAGACTATATCAACATATTCCTGACATAATATGCAATTTCAAACGTGATTGATGTTCCTGAAACAAGGAAATTCTGAATTGCTACAGAAATGGAATGTGGAATATTCTTCTAACCTGGTGTCAAATTCTTAGCCTGGTAAGTAGTAACAACCAAGAAGAGTTGGACCTTGCCATAAAGCCTACTAAATCCATCTGTTGTGTAACTTGACTCATCATATAGTAAAGATACACAATTTGCTACAGAATATTGCTTTGGTCTCTATATAACACATTTTAGATTCATATTCTTGGTGTTTGAAGATATTTTTTCCCTTGCTTTTACAGAGTCAGCTTGTACGAAAAACATACTGTACATTCTGAAACAACATCCGATACCCAATCATACTATAACCAAAACTTTTTGGGTCTGAGATATGTGGATGACCCTCGTTTTAATCCAGGCTCTACCACTTCTTGTTGTTCCTTCGCTTTCTTACGCTTGTCCCTCTCCCTATTTGCTCTTAACTCCTCAGCTTGCTCCTTCCTCAGATTCTCCATCTCCTCCTCCATGGCCGTCTTTGATTCCTTTTGCTTCTTCTTATGCTCCAACATTGATGTGTCGGACTCCTTCACAGAAAAGAACATTGGACCCAACTCTGCCAGCCACTGTGGCTCTACTGCAGTTGCACATTGCATGTACTCCTTTGTAGTCAAAATTAGCTCGTGATACACAACATAATCTGGCGTATACCCAAGACCATAAAGAGCACTGCTAGGATGCAAGTGGCATGGCATCCCATTCCTACAATTAACATACTCCCCGACACCCTTCAGCCTGGCAGCATTGTGGAAATAAGCGGAACAAATTGCCTTTCTCACAACATCCCAGTCCATCACACATGAGGTGAGAGGTATCTTCAGAGACTTGAGTATGTCTAGCAGCTGAGACCTTACCTCTCTAGCTTTCCTGAGCCCCTTAACATGCAGGAAATGGTCATTGCACCAGTCTCCTCTGTATTGATTGGTCTTCCACTGCTGGTAGACGTTGAGGAGTGTTAAGTGATCAGATTCCGGGACAAAGAACTTTTCTCGTGCTGCATCGCTCTCCTCAGCTCGGTCCTTCGGACGGAAGAAAACTGAGGGTACTGATAGCATAGACACAATTGTTAGCACTTCATCAAGACACTCCAACTGCTCCCCCATCAGAAGCATCTTGGCTAATGGTGGATCCAATGGGAACTCAACCATCTTCCACCCAAGCTCTGTGAGGCCGCCAACATTATTCAAGGCACCCAGCACCCATAACTGGTACATAGAGTTGAGTATGTTGTCTTGTGGTGGAGGATCCATAAAATCAAAATCCAAGAGGTTTTCAATCTTCAAAGACTTGAGCAATAAGACCACATTCCCAAGATTTGTTCTCTGGATTTCAGGCACCGGGTTAGGCAGCATCTCGTTCTGGTAGGCTGAGTCAGTGTACAGCCGATAACATGTACCAGGGCCCGTTCGGCCTGCCCTTCCAGCTCTCTGGTCAGCAGCCGCCCTGCTAACTGGAAATATCTGGAGAGCGTCCATGCCCATCCTGGGGTTGTACACCTTCATCTTGCCATACCCTGAATCAATGACATAGAATATCCCGTCAACAGTTAGCGATGTCTCAGCGATATTAGTGGCAACAATGCACTTGCGGGCCCCATCCTCAGCTTTCTGGAAGATCTTGGCTTGAAGATCGGCAGGAAGCTGGGAGTAGATTGGGAGGATGGAGAGCTTCGGTACAGCCTTGCTTGTGGATGAGATGAGCTGCTCCATTCTCTCCGCAAGAGCGTAGCAGGTTGCCTCGATCTCATCTTGCCCGGTCATGAAGATGAGGATGTCTCCAGGAGGGCTTGTTATGTGGATTGACATGGCCTGCTTAACTGCAGCTTCAACATAATCTTCACATGGTGTCTTGCTATATAGAATATTAACAGGAAAAGTCCTTCCTGGGATGTGGAAGATTGGCACACTGTGACAACATAATGAAGTATGTATTCAGTAAGTCCCTAATCTAAGTTGACATAAAGTCCAGTTGACGACATGAAAAAAAAAAAAAGAAAAAAAAAAAACTAACCTCCCAAAAAAGTTTGAGAACTTTTGAGCATTCAACGTTGCAGATGTCACAATGAGCTTAAAGTCACGGCGTTGTGCTACTACTTTCTTCAAGATGCCAAACAACACATCAGTATTAAGCGACCTCTCGTGTGCCTCATCCATTATAATGACACTGCAATAAAGATAACATTTAATATGTTGCACTTCAGTCAATCTTCAAAAAAGAAGCAGCATAATACTACTTAGTGAAGACAATTTAAAAATGGGAGTTCGGTTTTGTTCTGGAAAATGACCAAGGAACGTGAATGAATGAACAAGAATACTACCTACCATGTGAAAAATAGCCGACTTCAAAAGGCCTAAGATAAATCTAAAGCATCAACAAGACTAGCATGTGCTAAAACTAATTACATATATTACACATCCAAGGAAAGGTAAACTTACTCTCTTATATCATAATAATCCATTATTCTAGTAAGATTTAAGTAAAACTAATACCTAATAAGAATTTTATAGCGTTGGTTGATCCATACTTCGAGAGTCCCAAGTTACATATTGACCATGGTCTATAGGTAGCTATAAGACCACTAAACTTGGAAGGAAGGTTCTATAAGACAGCTATAACACCAACCGTGCTTTATAGATTAGAGTGTTGGGCAATTTAAAAAAGCATGCCCAAAAAATTAGCGTAGTTGAATGAGAATATCCTAAGATGGATGAGTGGAAATGCATTGAAAGACATGCTAAGAAATGAGTGTATTCATGGAGTTCGAGGTAGCACCAGTTGGGGATGAGGGGAAATTGTCTAAAAGCTGGTTTGCACATACTGCAGCGTAGACCACTAGATCAACTGGTTAGAAGCGAGAAGATATTAATCTAAGGAGCTGCTATAACTAAGGGTAGCCCCAAACTAACTCGGATTGAGCCGGTAACAAAGGATATTGTTTTTACTAATGTTACAACAGACATGGCCCTTAATAGAGCTTAATGGAAGAAAAAGATTCAGGTAGCCGACCACAAAATTTTGGGAAATTTTGGGATAAAGACTTTGTTGTTGTACTTTATGACCTCATAAACTCGGTATCCCCAACACTATCAGTCAAGACATCACCGGTGCAAATGCAGAAATTGACTTCCCCTTTTTGTTGAATTTATTCTGATTAGAGACATCAAGAGCCTCCAGTAAACTAAACTCGAAGTTTGCATGTTTTTTCTTCCTGTTTAAAAGGCTTTAGAAAAAAAAAAATATTGGGATTTTACAACTGCAAAATGAGTCATGTTAATATGAAAAAGACGCAGAAAAAGTGATTGCGAAGATCCTGCAAGTAAAATATACAATCATCATTATTTTGAAGCTAGACTGACCAGATCAGAAACCAGCCACAATAACACAACAAATGCAAAAGACGAGCACATTGATGTAACTATCTGATGGTTAAAAGTTGAATTAAAACATTCACATATTGGTTCTAGAGTATTTAAACTCGATGCTATTCAGGAATGCAGTAAAAAGAGGAAGAAGTATACCGATATTTATCAAGATCCGAATCCTTCAGTGTTTCTCGCAAAAGTACCCCATCTGTCATATACTGCACATTATTAAAGGACAGATCTAATTAGAAAAGAAATCATCAATACCGTTAACCTTAAACAAGCTCACGCTATTCTTGATCCTTAACATCAAGGTATCATCAAGATATAATTAAGAAGCCATCAACATAAACTTAAGAAGAGTTGATACTGGAAAGACTGGAACTAGAGGATATTTTAAGCAATGGACAGGAAATCTTTTTCTGAAATTTGCAATGATCACTGCCAAAAAAAAATTACGAGCCCGTGAATCAGAAAGTTCTAAGTGCTTCCCAGATACCTAGTGTGACAGGAGTTGTTATGCACCCATGAGACAATTCTCCCACAAGAAGCAAGACGCTCAGCAGAAACAAGGAATTGACAGCCTCTCTTTTAAATGGGAAAACAAGTTTAAAAGTTGGAGCCAGCACATGTAGGCTGGCCTTATTTGTAGGGATATTAACACAGGACTCAAACTGATATTTATCTGGGCAGATTGTATAATAATGCAGGATATGTATCATTCAACGAATATCATTTTATACTTTTTGTCAATATCATTGAGCAAGTTGAACTACAACACGAAAGACAAATTACTAGTTAAATGTGACATTAGAATAGAGACCGAAAGACACACCACTAACTAGTTTATGGTTGTAATTTTTTAAGACTAAGAGAGCTTAGCAAAATCATGAAAAGGATATAAAAGTGGAAAATGAGAAATGAGTTAAGTGGAAAATGAGAAATGAGTTGTACCTTTATTATAGTATTTGGTCCAGTAACATCCTCAAAGCGAATTGCATAACCAATTTTATCACCCAATTCTGTCTCCATCTCCTCACTAACTCTTTTTGCAACACTCATGGCTGCCACACGTCTGGGTTGGGTACAACCAATAATACCATTTGTGGTATATCCATCTTCATGGAGATACTGTCAGATTAATCAATTGGATTAGGTAAATTACAGATAACTTGAATTCAATAAACAGAAACCCAAAGCAGGACAGACCTGTGTCAGTTGTGTTGTTTTTCCTGAACCAGTTTCTCCAACTACAACAATTACCTGATTTTCTCTTACCACCTAAGAAGGCAAACAAAACTACGGTAAGAACAACCCACATTTTGAAGCAGTCGTGTAAGAACAACGGCATTGACTAAAGATTCTGTTATAGAACATAATATTTTCTTGTGATAAAACTCGAAATAAATTAAAAATATGGCTTACGTATTCAAATAAAAGGACATGATAGGAGAATATAGTGTAAACACACATCACTCTTAAGGAATTCTACAAGAGGTAAACTTGTACTTTTGAAAAAGTCCCTATACATATATCTTGAGTCAATTAGTAATCCTTTAAAGGACCTACGCACATTGAAACTGGTGCAAATAGACTAAGAACTCATATAGTTGTAACAAAGATACTCGTGAGTACTTTCGGGATAAAACGTAATCTCACTCCTAGATGCTTGAGAAATGAAACCAGGGCATCAAATTGCAACATTGTGGTTTACAATAAAATGTAATTTTCATAATCGTGATATTTTACACTTCAATGCTTTTAGTTCCATATTTATGCACATCCAGATAACAATAAAATGCATTTGACCCCCTTAAGCTAATGGGTCTAAGCAATAACCCTAAACCTCCTAATATGTAACATAAAAGAAAAAGTTAACACCCCTAACATGGTTAATTATAGAAAAAGGCAGTTTATTTGCTCAGACCTAATGTTTTGTAGGGCCAATTGCAATTGAAATTTAATAAAATGATAAATGACGCTGAACTTGTTCAATTTATTCTACTCGTTTGATATGATGCTTCCACCTTGACAAAGCTGACTGCAGAGGTAGCTCTACAGACACACATCAAGAGGATTCTTGAAAACTGGCATTAGTATATGTATATATGAGGAGGCTAAAGGTTGCAGGCAATACATATACACAATAAAGAGGAACTAACAGTGGAAATGAGATGTTGGTGACCATCATCAAAGTAGGAGTTACCCAACCAATGATATCCTTGGAGATGAGATGATAATATTCTAAGCCTTGATATGTTCAAATTCGCAAGATGTACAAACAAAAGATTTTACAATTACAAATATAGCTTATTATTGTTACAATCAGGGGCGGAGGGGCAGAGACGACCATGGCAGAGTAGGTGCAATTGTCCACACTCATTTTTTTGAAGAAAAAAAATCGTTATAGATATTTTCTAGTATTGCCCTCACTAAAATTCTCTTTTAATCCCGGTACCCCAATTTGTCCTTACTTGTGTATAGGCAATAGACTAAAAACTACACCGTTTATTCTAGAAGCCTAAAATCAAATCTTTTTATGACAAAACTCTCATCCTTCTCCATACTTTATTCTAGATCTTGGTATATACATTTGAATATTTTGAATGGCTAGGTACTAAAAAAGATTATATTAAGACTATTATTGTCTAATCATTTGTCTTGTTTAAATACAGTTTTTATTTATTATTACTATTTTTTCTACTACATAACGGAATGAATTCCAACTCGGAGTAAAAAAAAAATCGCCCCCACCTACTACACTTTCTATCTCCGCCACAGTTTATTGTGTGTGTGCGTGTGTGTGTTGCTGGGTGAAATTTGGGGATAAATACTTTGTTTTTGTTGTTGTTGTATATATATTTGTTGAGGGGTAGATCATTATGTTTTGTACTTGTTCTATGTTTTAGTAGAGTTTCTCAGGTCAAGTAAATGGATCCCATCGGTTGGGATGGGCACATAACTGAAGTCTAATAGTTAGTTTAGTAACTTTAGTTGTTATTTTATGATAATTGTTGTTAAAGACTTTTATCTGGATAGAATATGAAAAAGTTCTGAGAGGTTTTAATTAAGTTGTCTGTCTAGAAGAAAGGATGAAGTTAAATTCCAGGTTAATTTATCACTCGTAATTAATAGTTAGAATACCTTTTCCATATTATAATTGCAATTGAGGTTTGAAAGTTATGAGGTACCCATATCACTGTGTCATTCTCTCGGACTTTCTAAATTCCGCTTGAGGCTGACATACAGGTTCCAGCACTTATCACTGTGTCATTCTCTCAGACTTTCTAAATTCCGCCTGAGGCTGACATACAGGTTCCAGCACTGGATGATCACTGACTCTTGGAGCTAAAATCCAAAAGTCGGTTATCTAGGCTTATTCCAGATTTTAGAGGTTAATGATTGGACTTTTTACGTCCGTGATTTGTCATGTACATTTTATTAAATTACACAATTGTAGGAAAAAGTGAAGAACAAGAATAGCAAGTCCTCAAAAGATGCACATCGGCAAGCATAATATTCACAAGTATTGTTGACAGGAACTACAAACCTGCAGCAATTCCTCACGGACAGAAAATATTGGGAGATATTGTCTCTGTTGTGATAACGATTTTGATTTGGCAAAATCGCTCACCGCTTCACCCTTAACTTTCATGTGTTGCGCAAACTTGGCTTCCTCTTTGAAATCAACTTCACCATCTTCTCCCACTACGGCAGTATCTGCATCTATCTGATAATCAAATCATAACAAAATATAAGGTGCCATACAGATATATGAAAAATACTAGCCATTAAAACAAGTATTAACCTGCTCGGCTGTCTTCTCGACCCCTAAAATGTCTCCAAGTTTTGATCCAGCCAGCTCCCAAAATCGTTGACGCGATTTGTTCATACTCTGTTTTTCGTGAATTTCCCTCACCAAGGCGGAACCTTTTCGCGAGATTATTGCCATATCTGATGTTGGATCTTTTATAGGCATTACAGGCTCTGCCTGCTTTGTGTACACTACCCTCCCATCCAGGAAAGGGGGCTTTGTATCTGCACCAAAAAGTTGTAGTATTTATGAGTTAGCATAAGTTCAAAACATTTTGAAGCTCTGAACAAATGATTACGAGGTAAAGAATTGGAGGCTAGTAGTAGAAGAGACATTAAGCATAAATACACAAAGCACATGGCAATGTTAAGTTCATAAATAATAAACATGTCATTAAGGATAAGCAGAGCATAGAAGAGATGGAGTTGAAAGTTTTCATAGCATCTAACTCTGCTGGGAAACATGTAGTACTCCTGCACAAGTATATGATTTAAGCACAAGTGGACAATTTCAAGGATACCTCATATCAAACTGATCTAAAACTCTATAAAACAGGATTGGCACTAGATGTATTTGTGAGCATTGCACAGGTTTGGACACTAGATCTACTTTTTTAGCAAACTACAATCTGTTAAGGAGCAAATTTCTTTCCCACTAAATGAGAGATTTAGTCAAAGAAGAAAACAATCTGTCAATTACAGGAAATAGACTCATCCTGCAATAACTTGAGATAAAAAATGAGTGTCCTCATGAAACAAACTCCGCTAATCTAGAGTTTTGGGAGGGCAAAGAATGTAGCCTTATCGCCATTCCATGGAGAAGCTTTTCTCATTCGACTTAAAAGTTACAACACGCATAATTCTGAATGCATGTGCTGATACTTATCAGTGAAAAAGTTAATTATACTATTAAAAAAAAGTTGCAAAGAGTCTACATTCTGTAGGCAACACAAGCAAATGTGGTATTCTTAGGCAACATAGATAACACAGCCAACTGACAGAACAGGGATTACCTCAACAAATAATCTAAAGAGGTATGATCCTTTCTTCAATACACAAAGCCAAATGGCTTCAAAAGCAGAGCTAAATAAAAGGACTAATCGGAAACTGATCGGCTAAGTAATAGGGCGTTTGATCTGATTAATAAAAAAATCCAAATGCGCGTGTAATTGTGACTAATCACTAAGTAATCCGGTTAAGCAGTAACTACCCACGAACCAAATGCATAATCCCCTCAAAAACAATCTCAAAAACAATCCGCTTAATATAGCATTGCGTACGAGTGAACTTAATCCCCTCAAAAACAATCTCAAAATACCCTGCTAGAATTTATATAGCATGGCTTTACTGGATATCTAAATAAAATAAAAATCTAAACTATAGGAATAGAATATTACTTCCAAAAAATATAGATAACTCATAACGAATTTAAACCTCAAAAAGAAGAAAATGTTCCAAGCATGATTTATCCATGAGATGCTAATTCCGTCAATTTCAAAATCACAGTGGATGTAAGTTTCCTGAACGATATTAATCAAAAGTCCCAATCTGAACCAAATTTGGTTCCCTGCAACCTAATTGTATGATCAGCTGGTTTGAGACCTGACAACTCTTTGATTCCAGCTACAGATTTTACAGGACTCCACTGCATAGTCAACAGGTATTGGACCAGGTTGACTCTATCCATCATCAAACTTCCCTGGTGGTGAAAAAAAGTCATCCTCGAGCTTTCTTCTTCTCGGTCATCCATAAAGGTACCAAAATCTAGCTAAACAGATATACCATGATTGACATCATACTAGATCACTTTCGAGCATGAAAGAAGATCTTCAATCAGGTCAGAAACTAAAGTGCATATTCTACTCTGTGCTAATATTGTGACTGGGTACAACAACCACACAAAGCCTTTATCCCAAATTTCGTTTGAATCATTTTGTTCCATTCGGCTCGGTTAAGAATTCGCGTCATCTATAACACTAATAAAATTCATGTCCTTTAACACTTTGAACCATGTTCATCTAAGCCTACCTCTAGTCCTAGCGACTCCATTAACTACTATATTATCACTCCTCACAGGAACATATATGGTTCTGCATTGCGCATGTCCAAACCACCTAAGTAGATTTTCTCTCATCATGTCCTCAATTGGCATCAATTCTATAACTTCTCACCGATACACTCATTTCTTATTCTAGCCTTTAATGTATTGTCAACATGAGATCTTAGCACTCTCATTTCAGCTACACTAACTTTTTTGACGTGTTGTTTCTTAATTGCCCAATACTTTGGTTCATAAAACATGGTTTAGTCTTATAACACCTGTAAAAAAAATCTTTTAACTTCAAAGGTATCTTACGATCACAAAGAACTCCAAACGCACTCCTCCATTTTAACCATCATGTTTTAATTCTATGCATAGCATCGTTCTCAATTCTCCATCATGATGAATGATTGATACAAAATACCGAAATCTCCCTCTCTTAGGTATCTTTTGTCCATCTATATGGTCTCCTCCCTCATTTCTCTTTGACTTAGGTTAAAATTATATTTCATATACTCTGTTTTCGTTCTACTATTCCTAAATCCCTTGGATTCCAAAGTCTCCATACTTCTATGTTAGCATCCAACTCTTCTCTACTCGTCATCAACCAACACAACATTATCAGCAAACATCATACACCATGGAACCTACTCTTGGATATACCTAGTAATTTTATCCATAACTAACACAAAAAGGTATGACTCAACGTTGATCCTTCATTTAAGTCAATAATAATTGTGAATGAATTACTCTCTCCTCCAATAGTTTGCACGGTCGTCGTAACTCTATTATACATACTCTTAATAGTCTTCAATATAACTACTAGAAATTTGTTTTTTTCAAAATCCGCCACATTACCTCCCTAGTAGGAACTCGATTGTAAGCTTTTTCTAAGTCAATAGAAACCATATGTAAATTCTCTCTTTTTTCTTTCTAAATCTTTCCATTAATCTTCTTAAAAGTAAATATCTTTCATAATAGATCTCCGGCATAAAACAAAATTAATTCTCTGAAATTGTAATCAATTTTTTTAATCGTTGTCCCATTACTCTCTTCCATAGGTTCATGCTATGACTCATAAGTTTGATTAGTCGATACTTATCACAACATTGTATATCTCCCTTGTTCTTATATATGGATATTATAATATTGTTTCTCCATTAATACGACATCTTCATAGTCCTTAGAATTTTGTTGACTAAATCAGTAAGCCACATCAATCATTTCTCCTCTAAACATTTATAAACCTCAATAGGAATATCATTAGTCCTACCACTTTTCCATTTTTCATTTTCTTTTATGCATCTGTAACTTCAGAAATTCCACAATAACAATATGACTTATCATGAACTAACTCTAAATCTACGCTAAGCTTTTCTAGATTGGTCTCATTAAATAGCTTGTGAAAATAACTCCACCTCTCCTTAATATCATTTTCTCTTACTACTACCTTTCGGTCATCATTCTTGATACACTTAATATTACTTAAGTCTATGCATATGTTGTTAGAGGCTACCCCTAGGTGCGCCTAAACAACGTTGGCATAAATGTAACATAAATATTAACACATTTTGGGTTAATTTCTCCTGGTTGTGGTGATGGTTGCCTAGGCGTGCCTAGATGATCGCCTAGGGTCACCCGGGGGAAATACAAGACAGATTTTAGGTGTGCCCACGAGAACTTCTTGTGTTGCTTCATGCTTGCTTGCTTAATGCTTATTAGTTATTAGTATTACTTAGTTGCTTGCTTATGTTTGATGCTTAATGCTTATTTCAAACTTGCAAGCTTTTGTGATCAAATATATATATACTTAGTTTATCAAATATAAGTATTGTTACATTGTAGACTTGTAATACATATGCAGGAGCAACAGGTTTTTGTTTTGAATTTTCAAGGAACCCAAGTTCTTGGGCGACGCCAAGGCGGCGCCTAGACGAGTCAAGAGGCATGTCGCCTCTCCTAGCGTCCAGAACAACATAGGTCTGTGCTCTCTTTTTCCTCCTTAGATTATAACCTCTTATATAAATAATCATAGGCTTCAGAATTAGCTTCACTATCTGCTTACTTAGCTTACCTTTTACTACTTTCTCTCTCAAAGTTTTTCTCATTTTTACACTTTTGTCAATCTTTATATGCAATTCTTTACGCCTTTAATAACCTTTTGAACTTTCTCGGTCTACCACCTACTTTCTTTCGAAGCTCAAATATTGTTACCAGTTAACAGAAGATGTAGACAGATGTAATAATCACACAATTGACAGGTTTTATGAATCCTTCTTCATCAACTATTTATAAGATAGCCTAACTTAAGTGCATCTGTATGCATCTGATTATATCAAATACTTGATAATGACAATCATGAAATGAATTACCATGAACGAGAAGAATGACTCTGCGCTCATCCTCATCCTCAAACTCCATCTGCAACTCTGTTCCTCTAACAGCACCAGATCTCAAAAGTTGGCGGTCTTCCCACTGAGCATTATCAGCAGTCAATTGTGACAACTTCTTACTTTGGGCTAATGTCATCAAACTTCCATCCTTGCGAGTCTGCAATTATGATAGAAAATAAGATAGTTAAAGGAAGAAAGCACTGTTTACTGTTTAAGTAACTGTCCACATTCCACTTTAATTCCCATATCTTAGTTAACTCTTAATGTTAGAGATGCTTATTTTGGTAAGCCATACTTCAGGTCATAGTACTAACACCTGTTAGTAACCAAGGGCAGATGAAACATATAGGCATGGCATATATCTATAAAAAAAATCGAAGGTATATGTGAATGCCAAGTTAATGAAGAAAACATGGTTCACCCAGCCCAATTTCAGACTGTCCACAGTCCATAGTAACTCGTAATGCTCTCTTTTGTAAAGCTATACTACGGGTCAAAATACTGACACATGTTAATAAACAAATGTGTTGAATGAAGTAATCTGAAGCCAAGACAAGTGCAGTAAAGTAATCAAAGAAATTATATGCTTCATATTACAAATCAAGAAAGGATATACAGACGTTAAGAAAGGTTCGGTACTCAAATTTAAGGGAAAAAATGGAAGGAGTTCATTGAGTGAAGAAGAGGAGGAAACATGGAGTACATTGAGGAGAAAGGAATTACGTTGACAAACTACAACAAACAAAAGTACAGTTCCCCAATATTTTCTTTATTGAGATTTAAGGGACAGTCACTTAATGTCACGCCCCACCGCCACCAGATTGAACCTTGACCTCCACAACCCCTATAAAGGCTTCAACATGGAGCTGCCTAAACCTACGGTCTTTATCTTTTGGATTCGGCTAGTTAACTTTATACTTATTATTTGAATGTTTCATCATCCAATATTATGTTGATTCATTTTATCAGGTATCCACTTTAAAAAAATATAGTAGTGTTTGAATGTATATTAGAAGAGCAACAGTTTTTTCACATTTCCAACCAAATTCTGAAGTTACCATAGCACTTAGTTACTACTTAAATAATGTACTTACAAGTTGTATGGATTTCTCATTCAATTACAAAGTAACAACACTTAATGTACTTGTTGAGAATGCAAAAGTTTCAACGAGGCAAGTCAACATGCAACAACTTGTAAGGTTAAATTATTGTGACTCAAAAAATGAAAGAAAATTAAAAAAACAAATACTTTAACAATGATAGAGTTTAACAAAAGTATATACCAGTTTCTTTGCCAACTCAGTCTCCTTCTTTTGGTAAGAAGAGTCATTCCCAAAAAAAATTGATGAGTTATCAGCATCAAACATCGTATTATGCTCTTCTCTATCATACCTATACATGAGAAAGAAAGAGATACCAAATATAAGACCAGTAGATATATGTATTCTACAACATGTAACAAATTCAAGGTATTACACAGATGATTATACTCCTCTAAATCTATAAGCAAACGGTGTAAAAAAATGTTAACAAGAAATTGTATATATCATATACCACATGCGGTCAGCATTGTAGTCCATCTCTTGACGCAACTCATCTGTCATCTCATAATGTTGCTCTTCACCCAACATGCTTTTATCAGCTTCATTATCCTACCGAAGGAAATAGGAAAAACATACATCCCATAAATTAGTACATGTAAATGAAACCTGTCATATCAAACATAAATACATGTTCAATATGACAGTAGAAATCAACGAACATACCCAAAAAAGAACATAAAATGTCATAACATTATTTACATATGGAACTGAACATGAGTTGAGAACAATGAATACCTCAGAGCTCGATGCAACTGAGTGGGTAAGTTTATGCGACCTCCCTACTTGACGAGAGTCTGAAATTCTTTTTGAGGAGCCACTAGCACGTATAGGAACCGGAGAAGGGGAAACATAATCCCACGGAGAAGCTGGAAACCATGTTGTCATTAGTATTCATATGTTCAACGTCAAAGAAAAAGTAACTGTGATAATTGCTTATAAAGACAATCAAAACCTATAGATAGTTCAGCAAGGTTTGAGAAATCAGTCTCGGTACTCTCCTTTTCCAGTCTTGGTTTCAGTTCCAACAGTTTGAAAAGTTCCGTTTTGAGTTTCTGTTGTATATTTATTTCTGTTTATTTTTCAATTTGCTGACACAATATAGAGCCTTTAGAGAACCTTTTAACTATTTGTGCTAGTAAACTTTGGATAAGAAGTCTGCATTATATAGTGACGAACATCATTATTTTCTAGTATTTCATCATACATAGCAAGCAACTCTTCGCTCTAGTCATGTTGGGAGTTACTTGTAAATAAAATCGTCCTAGAATGGTATGTAGTGGATACATATAGGTTATCTGTACTTTAATAAATTGTTTATGGGTTCACAAGTAAATCCCATTTAACTAAAGATATATATGTTTCATATCTTAAATTAAATGAGTTTTGGACCTATACCAAAAACCCATTTGTAGAATCATTATACATGTGCGTCCAGCTGCACAATGGCCTCCTAAACTCCGATTCACATTTTTCAAACCATTAGTAGTAGAGAACAGCAGTATGGCTCTATTCCCCTCTCGACATTGTTTCCTATCACACTCTCTTTTACCCTTATGATATGGTTTCAGTAGAGTTTTATAAGTTTTAGCCATTTTCTTAATTATCTAAAGTTCAGGAAACTTTAAGTAAATACTCTGCAATGTTTCTGCAATTTCAACTAGTATTTTCAAATTTTGGTAGTAGCAGGCCTGTCCCTCTCCCCCCAAAACTGAATTGAGACCTTAATCAATTGCTTTATTTTGTACAGTAGCACCACATACCTGCATAACGACCGTCTAACCATGGAGACACCAGGCGTGCATCAGGGGAGGCCCCAAGAAGCATTGGGGATGGTGAAGGTTGCTGATGTCTCCGAGACATAGAATGCCTATCTCGATCTTCTCGGCGAGGGGTATCTTCCCATCCCCACCTCCCATCATCCCATTCTGATCTACCTGCACATAAACAGACATAAATCATAGGCACCCTAGATACATAGCCAAGTAAAATGCATTCTTAGAAGTGTAGAGCATGTAGGAAAGATTATAAATGGTAAGGTAATAGCAACCTGGTGTTCTTCGTGACATATCATCACGTCTACTCCGCTTTCTTCCATAATCAGAACTATACTTATCGTCAGCATATCTCCGATTGTCATCTCTTCTATTGTATTGTGAGTTATCATTTTCATATCTTCGCCTCTCCCTCCTATCGTGGCCCGTACTATGAGCCCGAACACTCAGGGGACTTTCAGGAGTAGGTACCTTTGAAAAAACAAAACAAAATATCTCAACATATGCTCAATATAGCAATAACATTGTAACAACAAAGCCTATATCCCAAATTTTGGTGTCCTCGATATGAATCATTTTCTTCCATCCTGCCCTATTAAGGGCCATCCGACTTCCTATGAATACATTCATTGCTTATCTTATATATTTCAATGCATTGCCACTCATCCCTTATAGTGCTCTCGATTTCTCATTTTTTATGTGTTGTTTCTTAAATTGCCAACATTCCGATCCGTAACAGATGCTCAATAGATGTGGATGAAAATCATCCAAGAACACGCCAAGGCATAATCTATTATGTAAACTACAAATATTTCTGTACAATTGTAGGACAATGTAATAAAAACACACATTTTCACATAATTCTATTATTATATTTCCTCATTATGGAGAACTAGAAGTCGTGCACGTGTCTTTTGTCTGTGTTTTTTTGTCACTTTTTAAATGTATACTTGCATGCAAACCTATTTGAAATAGTATACAATATTTTGAAGTAAATTTATTTTTTAGATGGTGAATGTAGTTGGAAGTGTTTAATTATTAGTGGTGAGTAATTATATTAGTTGGGAGGTGTGTAATTTACATATTTACCCCTAGTTAATATATATATATATATATATATATATATATATATATATATATAGTTGGAGAAGGGTACTTTTGGAACATAAAAGTTGCACGGTGAAGCCTAAAACTTTTTGTATTATATATAAGATGTATTGCCCTCCTATAGTAAAACCAAATCCCAAAACAGAAGCACTAATGCAAACAAGTGCAGACCCTTTGGTAAGTGAATTGCATATTCATAGATTAGATGAATTCAAACCATGAAATGCAATCACAAATTACACCTGGTGCTAAAATTGTCACATCTTTGTACATAAGATTTCTTCAATAGCAATATATCCCCAAGGAAAATCAGTTTTAGAGAAATTATGCATAGAATAATCATTATAGTTGTCAGAAACAAATACCAATCCAAAGAAAATTATAACTTCAAAATTCCACCGAAAACAAAAAAAAATAATATAACATCATTCTATAATGGTAACTCTACCTCAAGGCAGGCAGATTCTTGTCGACTGCTCCAGGCATAACCTCCTTCACCTTCATGTGTGACAGTAGACTCTGAAATTTGAATATCATATTATAATCTTAGTACAATAGTGGAACCGGCACTAAATGCTTTTCGAACTACAGACAAACATAAAGTTATTAAACATGACAAGATTGTCCAGTGAAAAATTGTAAATGCATTCCATATTCCAATATGTTATCAATCTAATAACCCGACTGGATTCCATATTCCAATATGTTATCAATCTAATAACCCGACTGGCCGACTTCACACCATGCACCCCTTTGTTCCCTAATAGTAAGAGGACGTTCGTAAACGGAAGTAAAGCCATCAGGACAAGACATAAGAACAATTATACACAAGTGATAACCAAATTCCCTATATATTTTCTTGTAGAAGTTGAATAGCGCCGAAACATTTGCTTAGTGACCTTTTACCACTCTATGGTCACTACGGACATGACACCATTAAACTCAAAAAAAGGACCAAAAGGACCTTCACTAAATAAATAATTTTGAAACAATTGCCCTCTTTTCTCTGTACTCTCTTTTGCAAAATTCCTTTCTTCTCATCAAACAAATGGAAAATGGCACTTTTAACATCCATCAAATGAAATTAATCCTACAATAACAAAAGTGATGACCCTACGATCCCAGGTCCGTGTCCCCATCCAGCAGAGGCATTCAGACCAGGCCCTAATCGTCATATGATACTAATTTGCCCTCTTTTCTCTGCACTCTCTTTTGCAAAATTCCTTTCTTCTCATCAAACAAATGGAAAATTGCACTTTTAACATCCATCAAATAAATCCTCCAACAACAAAAGTGATGACCCTACGATCCCAGGTCAGTGTCCCCATCCAGCAGAGGCATTCAGACCAGGCCCTCATCATCATATGATACTAATTTGCGTTATATATCTGATCTGCCTGTTCAATTCTATTGATGATGAGAACGATGGGTGAAAGAAACTTTATGCAGATCAAATGAGCTTGGTGAGAGCGTCATGGATATGTTACTCATGTCAAGTGCATTGTATACATCTAGGATGGATGAACTGATGGATCGCTCTAATGATTTCAATGGCCTCTCCACTGAAAAATAAATCAGTGAGGATCTGAAATTCATATATAGGTCACTTGGACTCCAGTTCGAACACTGACTTGTGTTTACAGCTCAGGACAATAGTTTACTTTACTTGATAGCTTCTATGTTATATGTTCTTAGTGATGTTGTACTCGATTCTTGACACGATGGGATACGGATTAGTATATTTTAGATCATGGTCAGGAGATGTTATTCCTCAGTGATTATATAGACCGTGATCATCGTGCTCGTATTTAGACCGTACATTGTGATTTACGTGTTATGACGTGTCATGATTTGGATCTATTGTACTAGTGGGAACGGAAAAGTATTAGTTAGATATATGATCATACCCTCTTAGAGGGTGTGGTAGTGTAGACCGTGGCTACTAGCTGATCATAAACTTCACGTATGATTGGGCTAGCTTCCTTTTAGTATAGACCGTACATCTCCCAAGCCGATCACATATCGAAACTAGTTTTCAAAACACTTAGTTCTTTACAGTGCTTCTCTATTTTACCTCTTACATGTTGATTATGTCATATTACTTGTGTTTACCTATTTCTCCTTACTTATGCCATGTTAGCAGTTTACTTTCCTTGTCAATACCAACTTGAACTAATTGTAGAATAATTACAAGCTGAAAGCAAAGTGGTTCACATAAATAATTGCTACCTGAATGTGTCTTCTCTTCAGGATTAGTTCCACGATAACGACGGGATGCATGCAATCGTGCACCTTGGGAAGAATCATTAGTATGATCTTCTGATGCAGATAAACTGGACTGATCATCTTCGTCTATGGTGGTGATGGATGAAATCGTCCTCTCAGCAGGAACTTTAAACCCCATATAACCTCTTGACTCTCTTTTCTCACTTGCGAGAAGATCCAAACCTTTTATATCATGTTGAGAGTAATAATTAGCATCTACATGGTATTTATACCATTAAGCATTATAAATTGCATAAAAAATGTTAGAAATTATAATAAAGTTCTGCTATGCATTACACGTCGAAGAGCCATAAAGAACAAGAAGCATCATAGTTGCAAGGTGAGTAAGTGTCGTAAAGCATTCGTTGGCCCAAAACATGACGAAAAATTAGCCAAAGTGCCTAAGAAGCACAAACATACCAAAAACAGTGTGTTTATGTCTCTATTTGTGTCGGCCCGTTGGAGGACATCACACAGAGTCACAAACACTCCAAATTCTAGGACGCACCAAAATTGGTGTTGTGTCTGTGCCTCCGTATTCAAATCAGGTTGTATGTTGTTTCATCTGTTGAATTGTGTCCAACAACATATAAAAAGGAAGATACTTTACAAGGTGTGAAGAGAAATGCAGGACGGCACACATCACCAACTTCGAAATAAGTGAAATTTCAAAGCTAGTGTAAAGCCAAAGTTGTGAGTCGACAAGACAAGTATGCTAGGAAGTATGGGATTGAAATCTCAAAATTCACTTAGGCTGTGTTTGATTGGACTTTTTTTCATGAAAAATATTTTCTTCACAAATTTTCCACCAATTGTAGTGTTTGATAGCTTATATTTTCCAAAAAAAACTATTATTTTCTATATTTCCCTCCAAAATGGTGGAAAATGAAACTTGCCCAAGATCAGTATGCCAGAAGAATGTCATTAGCATCAAACTCTTTAACAGGCAAGGTTGGCAATCCTAGGGTACACTTCACCACCGAGTTTAGCATGGAGGCTACTTCAAGATTGATTGATCCACTCGTAGGGCTGGACGTCGTATTTTCCATACAGCTCTTTGAGCCATAAACTATAAATGAGCATTCTAAACTCCAATAACCCCTCTCTCTAGACCTCTCGAGCACCACAGCTTCGGCGTGGGATATTCCAATTTGACATAACAAATATACCCAAAAACACATCAATCTTCAATAAACAAGGAAAATCACCAATCTAAAGTGAATTTCAAGCCTGAAACGAACTGTCACAAAAGTGTACGAATTCAATTCACCAAACATAAGAATAATTGTTGTACTCCCCCGGGGATGAGTCCGTGTTGTGTCGTGCTGTGTCGGTGTCCGTGCAACGTTAAGGGCCTCACCTAGCAGGGATTTGCGCTCCGTGGGTCTGAAGATCACGCGCTCCTTGCTCGGAACCTGCAGTCCTCCCCTAGAACTCTTCTCCGGCGCGAGAACCGACATCGTCTGGTTGATGTCTATAGCCGCTTTCCCCCCTTCTTCTCCCTAACACATGCCAAGATTAACTATTTAAGCATCACAGCCACTTGAGGGGGAAAATTGAAAATTAAATAATAAAATTGGATTAAAAAGTCGGAAAATAAAAAACTACACCTCCATATCCGCCCCTTTCGAGCATCTGCCGGCGTCCATCGATCCCGCCTCCGATTCGAATTCCCTCGGTGAACTCCCTCTTACCCCGCTCTCGACCTCGACAGAAGGGCGAGTATCTCTCCTCTCCTCTCCTCTCTCTCTCTCTCTCTCTCTCTCTCGCTCTCGTGGGAGAAACACTCTTTCCAATGTTTTCTCTCACCCTAGTAAGAAAATCCCTTGACATCTAAGAACAATCTGGGCTCTGGCCCGTTAGGACTTTTAGAATAATAACGGATGTTTTGGGCCAAGCCCAAATATTTACAAATCAGAGGGTTAAACTGAAGTAATGCAGTTGTTTGGGTTTCTTGGTAGGGGTGAGTATTCGGTTAATTCGGTTTCAACCGAATCGAATAATCAAAAACTGAATTGGACCAAAAATCGAATAAACAAAATCGAACCCGAACCAAAATGGCCCATAACCGAACCAAATTAAATTGGTTCGATTTTCGGTTTATTCGATTTTTCGGTTTATTTGCACTCTTTTTTAATATATATATATTAACTAAATATACCTAGATACCTATAGTATATACCTTTATATATTTAGTATATACCTACTAGTATATACGCACGTGCGTTGCACGTATTTCATATTACTTGAAAAAAAATAGTTTATTAAAAGAGCGACCGACAATTTCTTAATTTTATTATAGGTGGAAATATAATAGACAGAAGCATAAAAGTTGGGAGAAATTAAATGACGAAAATATGAAAGATTTCTCTTATCTCTTGGGTTCATGTGCCTACTTTGCATACATGCTTTATTAAGTTTTTTTTTATTCTTCAAACTACCTACTTTACATGCATGCATATCTTTGTTTTATTAACTATCATTTCCCAAGTTGCCTCATGCATGCATACATACATTTAATACGTATTTAATTACTGTTTTTAATTACTTAGATATCCTTATCAAGGTTAATACATATTGAAATGTAATTAAGGGTATTTTTGGAACAAAAAACTTTCACGGTGAAGCTTAGTTTTGGCATTATATAATAGAATATATATATAGTAACTAAATTTTCTTATTTGGTTTCGGTTTTGGACCGAAACCGAAATCCAAAACCGAAACTTAATAAGAAAATTTAGCATTTTCAAAACCAAATGGAATTTTTTTTAAATCGACTTATTCGGTTCGATTTTCGATCCAAAACCGAATAATGCTCACCCCTATTTCTTTGTAAGGGTTTTATCTAATTAAGTTGTTAATAGGTTTGGGCCGGGTTCAAGTCCAAATCAATTAATTGTTTTGGGTTTTCTCAATATTTAAGGGGCATGACTAAGTAATGAGCTTCAACAAGTAGTGAACTTCAACAAGGGAATAATTATATTGGGCTAATTAAGTTTATGAGTTTTAATATCAGAATTTGGGCCTGATTTATATTTCATTTGAGACTCTAATGAATCATAAGGAAAGAAAATGGGATGATCATTTGGGCTTTGTTAGTTTAAAAGAAAATATGGTCAAATTGAAAAGTGGATCCCGATAAAATTGGAATATATTAATGTTTAGGACCTTTAATTGAAATAAATGGAAATTAGTATAGAACTATCTTTTGGCCTTAAACCAATAATTTTTAGTAGGAAGTTCATGATATGAGAAAGACAACCTAATAAAAGAGCATGTCTTTGTGCATAAGCTTGGACTAGGAGCAACTTCAACAAGCTTTTGACTTGAGGCAAGTATATTACATGATATTGATTACCATTACAATATAAATGCTATTGTTTTCCTGTTTATTGTATATCTTATAGTTGTTCCTGACACAGTGTCGTACACTTGAGAGTAATTCGTGTCTTCTTATGACTGGGGTGGAGAAAAAAGACTAGCGGGCATGAGGATTTACATGTGCGTTCAATAATGTGTGATTATCCTTTTCTTTAATAATTGTGCGTTCAATCACATGTGATTGTCCTATACCTATGTGTTCAGTCATGTACCTCATGTATGACTGTTCTAAACCTGCTTGCATGCTCTATAGTTGGATTCCATTTACATGTGATATTCAGCGAGTACGTTATTTACATGTTTTAGTTTCCTGCTACAGTTCTCGTTGCCTTTTCATAATTTTAGATATTATATTTTATTATATTCGCATCATAGACTTCACTTATTGTTTCTTTTGTAACTCAAAATTCTCCCCCCTCCCTCCCAAATTTTTTTCTCCCATTTTCCAAACACCATCTTTTGTTTTTCTCTCATTTTTTTCTCAACGTTTTCCTTCCTCCCGTTCCCCCCTCCCAAATATGACCTGAAATACGAGGATAAACTCGACTTGTAATGAGATTCACGAGCTCAACTAGATGAGCCTAAAATATGAGATAGAATTTGAACTCGAACTTATCATATCCTTATATGAGTCTTCTTGTGCAAACATGTTTCACTTGATTTTGGAATCTTGAATTTGGAGATTCTTAAGGGATGAACCTGAAGTATTTATGGATTGTATTCACAACAATGTGTAGACATCGTGACATAATAGTTCGATTCAAGATCAATCTTCAAATAAATAATATAGGTCGTATGGAGAACAAAAAATTCGTCGAATAATAAAATCACTAAAGCAAGTAAATATAACTAAGGGGATGTCTAGTTTGACTAAATGAAAAATATGGAAATCCAAATTTTTCGTACGTATTGTTGTGAAGTGAAGCGAAGTACAAAAAATCTTTATTTTGGTGGTTTGAATAAGTGGAGGTTAAAAGTTAAAAAAAAATCTTGAACTTGATATTTTGTTAGTTGTTGAAGCGAGTAAAAGAGTATAACTTTTCGTTGAAGTGACATGAATAGTAAATTTTTTTTTAAGTAGAGAGGAAATGGTCCTCAAACCAAACATGCGAAGTGAAAATGATGATTTTCCACTTCTACGATCCACTTCGAAGAAAAAAAACTCTGATTTTGTGGTAGACAATGTTTGTCACACCCCGATTTTTGCTAAATCGATAATCGTACTTCGGACGTGATGTCGTGCGAGCGTAAGGCGCGTCCGCACAAGGCCTAGGCATAATGATATACTTTAGAAACATATGCAACATAGTACGCAAATGAGATATCACACATTGGAATGAAAATAAATTCTCTTTATTGATAATGAACATCTTGTTACAAACTCTTGACTTAAAAGTAAAAATGGTGCCGCACGGACTTACAACATTGACCCAAAATGAGATAGTCAATCCATACATTACATCCCTTACTAAAATTTTAAAAGAGCAAACCACATTGGGTGCGTGTTTGCACCATCGCCTAGGAGCTTCAAAAGAGTATGTGTGTCACGCCCCAGTCCCAAAATGACGAGGGACTGAGCACGTGAGCAATGGCCAGCAGCACGCACCGATGGACAACCCAATTTAATGGATCCATCAGGGCATGCTTAAGCTGTAGTCTAGCAGTACTAAGTACAAGTCTCAGGTATTACTAATCTCATCCACCAAATAAACACAGATTAATTGCCAGAAATAATGCAATGGAATTAAATATGCAATATCAAATAAGGTTATCTCGGAAAACAATCCGAGAATTATTCTGTTACAATTAAGGAAACATAGACTGGAAATAAAATACTGAAAAGAAAATACTGTGTAGCTGAAGCCGGTGCTCAGGTGAAGTCTTCGGCCACTATCTCGTCCTCGGTTCCGGGTTCTGCT
Source organism: Iris macrosiphon (assembly GCA_036927795.1). Classification (NCBI taxonomy): domain Eukaryota; kingdom Viridiplantae; phylum Streptophyta; class Magnoliopsida; order Asparagales; family Iridaceae; genus Iris; species Iris macrosiphon. Next base: position 207,029,886 of record JAYESA010000002.1, on the reverse strand, counting down.
CCAAGGAGTGCTCCTGTACCGTACACCTCGGGGTAGTTCTCTGCGGCTACACCTGGGGACATAGTCCATTCCAGGTCCTCAGGGGACATAACAAGGTACAGAAAATACAAGCCAAAACATATGCAGTGCAGCAATAATTAAACAGCAGGGTAAATATGTAAACCAGCTAAGTGATATGCAAGTGAGAGTTTTAGTCATACTCAGGCTGAGACTACTACAGGATCAGTGTCGTAGAAACCATAGCAGTATTTTCTCGAGGAGCCAGTAAGGAACCAAAGCTCTGAATCAGAGTCTAAGGCACCGCCAGATATAATTATTTATATTATATTATATTCAGCCTTAATATGACAATACTCTCCCCACCCCATGTAATCTCACGTCACAGTTCCAGAAAATATCAGGTACAAGTCACGCAAGTTTGAACTAATGCAATGAGTCAGGCTAGAATCTAAGCATGTAAACTGGAAATGACATAAAAATGCAGCCTATACGGAATCACCAGGTATATCTCAGGCAATTCCGTCACATGAAGAGTGTCAGGTGTCCTGGGTTGAGCAGTTTAAACAAGTTACAAATGAATCTACAAGAAATCAAGTAAAATACTATAACCAGAATTATCTAAGAATTGGCAAGCTTTACTTGCCCACTGATGTATAAACAAGTCCAGAAAATAACTAGCAAGCTGCAAGTTTTGGCAAGGTACACTTGCCTGTGGTTCCGGCTCGGTTCGCAGTTCTGACTTCGGCGGGAATTGCAGGCGGTACTCCGGTTGCTGAAACAAATATCACCATCAGATCCAAAAAATATCAATCAGCTAGAAACGCCTGTCCTTGGGTCCAATTTGGAGACAAGGGCAAAAACGGCAGTTTCGGATCAAAACGGGGTCCATCGGTAGGCCCGCTTTGCACCGAAAAATACGTCTGGGTCAACGGTCTCCAAATTTACCAAACTTAGTGTCAACAGGTCAGAAACGCTGATACGAACCCAACGGAACTTTCAGAATTGAATTCCGATGAGCCGTTCACAAAATCGCCCGTCGAGCGGGACCTATGGGGCCCACGACACACGATTTCGTCAACGTTCTCAGAATCGAACCAAACTTGACACACAGGACCAGCGTATCGCTACGAGTCCGATGGCACAAGTTTCGTCTCGATCCGACGTGTGTACACAAAGTTAGGTCGAATTGCAGAAAAGTCGGATACGGGACGATGTCCGTGGATACGCGTTGATCCCGGTGTGCACGCACACCCGAATCAGCTTCCGCGAAATCCCACACGTCCGTATCGACGAGGCGCACGTATCTGTGAAGACCGCGCGCGACCAAGTCATCCCGTTTTGCGGGGCGTACTCGGTTCCGGGGTGAAACAGGGTCTGGTTTTTTCTTTTTTGGATCGCGGTGTGCGATCACCACAGGACGCGATGTCCCGAACAGTTTATCCGGACACCGAGAGGGTCGTACAGGCTTCGCAACGCAATTTGCGGAATCAAAAACGGAGTTACGAGCAAAAAGATACACGCACCTGAAGGGGACCCGAAAACCAGGGTCAAAATCGTGTCCGACACGACACAGGACACGTGTCCTGTGTCGGACACGGGGGAAAATTAGGGCTAGGGTTAGGGTTTGGGGATCCGGCGACGGAGACGGCGGCTGGGCGGCCGGGCGGTTGAGGCAGAGGGCTGGGGGCACGCGGCGGAGGGCAGCGCGGCGCTGGAGGCTCGCCGGCGGCGGAGGCGCTGGCTGCTGCTGTTGCCGCGGTGGCCGCTGCGGCTGTCGACGGCTGCTGTCGACGGTCAACGAGGAGAGGGAGGGAGGCTGGGCTGGGCAGGGTGGTGCGGCGGCGGCGTCGCAGCGGTGGGCGGAGGCGGTGGCGATGGCGACGGCGGAGTGAGGGAGGCGGTGGCCGGAGAAGGAGAATGGGGGGGGCTTTATAGGGGCCGGTCGGGGGTGAGGGGCTGAGCGAGGTGGAGATCGTGTGCGGGGAAGGCGGAGGCGCGGGGGATCGTGGCCGGGTGGGACGCAGGCGAGGCCGGGCGGAGCGGACGGCGGCGCGGGCGGAGCGGATCGTGGGGGTGAGGGACAGCGGGTTCGGGTCGGGCACGGCTAGCGGGCGGGTCTCGCCGACCCGACCCGACCCGCTAGCAGCGCGGGCTGGGCTGGGCTGGGTCTGTTGGGCCGGGCTGGGCCGGCCCAACGGGCTGAGGGTTAAAAAATAAAATAAAAATAATAATAATAATAATAATAATAATAAATAAATATCAGTAAATTAATTAATTAATTAAATAAATAATAAAATACTTTTTAGGCATTTAAAAATAGGTCCGGGGTCCGATAAATTCCAGAAAAATTGTCCTAAGTCCAGTTTTTCATTTTACATCCAAAAATATTATTTTCATAATATTTTAATACTGTTTAATATCAATTAAAAATTATTGAATAATTAAAACCCTGTTTTTAAATTACAGAAAATTTCCAGAAAATTCCAGAAAATTGTGAAAAATCCAGTTTTTAAAATTTTGAAAAATCAGGGGGTTTACAATCTACCCCCCTTAAGAGGATTGCGTCCTCGCAATCAAAGAATAACCGGTCAACAGAGATGATGCGGTCGCAAACATCGTTTGAAAACACATCACAATAGACTTCAGGGAAATACCGTTTCCCTAAAAATTGAAAGTTTACACTTTCCAGGAAAATCTAGTTAAAACTATCACTTTTATGAAAACCAGGTTGTTATTAATAAGTTACAATTTACTAGGTTGGGGCTGAGGTCACGAACCAACGGGCACGAACTACGACAAGACTGGAAACAGAAAACTATAAATCACTTACTCGCATCGGCTTCCTGCACAGTCATCGCGTAAGCTTGCTCTCGTCCTTGAGGTAGATTCCTCTGCTGTTGCTGAGCTTGCTGGTAGGGTGCTGCTCGAGGTGCTGGTGGAGTTTGCTGGTTCGCCCTTGGTGCTCCTTCTCTACGCTCAGGGCAGTCTCTCACTGCATGCTGTCTGGATCCGCAGCCTAAGCATAGCCCGAGTTTACGTCTACATTCCTTCTCGACATGGCCTATCTTGCCGCAGTGGTAACAGGTAGGAAGGTAGAAGGCTTTTGGTGCTGCTGCTGGTGGCGAGCTTATTTGTTGACGCTTTGCAGACTCCTCTTGTGCTGCTCTGGTTGGTGCGGATGTGGAGCCCCGCTTCAGTCTGGTCTCTCTCTTGGTGACGCGCTCTATGCGTCGAGCCGCAGCAAGGACGTCCGAGTATGATGTGGGTGCGACGGACCCAATTAGTTTCTGCAGCTCAATGTTCAGCCCGTCGAAGAATTTCTCGGCCTTCTCTTCCTCAGTCGGGATCAGGGTGGGGGCAAAGCGGCTCAGACGAATGTATTCTGCGTTGTACTCTTCCACCGTCATGGAGTCCTGAGTGAGGCGATTGAATTTGTCCCGCAGTTCTGATCGAGCGATGGCAGGAATGTACATCTCTTGAAAGAGTCTGGAGAATTCCTCCCAAGTGACTCGGTCTGGTCCGAGTCGCATCTCCTCGGATAGCCACCAGTGATGGGCATTATCCGTCAATTGCATTCGGACGGCAGTCATCCAGCGTTCCCGTGGAAGTTCAGCTGCTTCAAGTTGATGCCGAATGTTGGTGAGCCACTCGTGAACTTCTGTGGGCTCCTCTTTTCCAGAAAAAATACGGGACTTCAGTTGGCGGAAGTCAGTGATTGAGCCTGTAGTTGGCCGTCGAGCTGGTAGGTTGGCCTGCTCCAGTGCAGTTACAATGCTGTCCCTTAAGAAATTAGCTTCGCGACGCTGAGCCTCGTGTTGGACTTGCTGCTGAGCTTGCATCATCGCGTAGATCATTTGAAATATTTGCTGCCCGTCGATTGGCTGTCCTGGTGGGAACACGGGCATTGGTGGGACGAACTGCGGCGGAGGTGGAATGTCATCGCGCCGGAATCGGGAGGTAGGTTGACCTGCCGGATGGCTCTGTTGAGTTGTGGGGATTCCTCCGACTGGTGTCACTTCGTCGTCGTAGGTGACACCTGTAGCTTGTGGTGTTCTGGCGGGAGTCTCGTTGCACTCTTGTGGGTCAATTTCCCTGTATCCAAAATAACCAATAAGAGGCGCACAGGAATCAAGGCAAGATGCAAGTTCAAATTAGTCCGAGTACGATACAGATATCAAAAACGATTCAAGCAGGTGGATGAGATCCTAAAATTTTATCCTATCTTATTGCAGGTCTGTTCGGTCCCTAAGTTGAAACCGAACAATTTAGTCGTAGACCTGCATGGGCCACCACAAAAACCATGTCACGCCCCAGTCCCAAAATGACGAGGGACTGAGCACGTGAGCAATGGCCAGCAGCACGCACCGATGGACAACCCAATTTAATGGATCCATCAGGGCATGCTTAAGCTGTAGTCTAGCAGTACTAAGTACAAGTCTCAGGTATTACTAATCTCATCCACCAAATAAACACAGATTAATTGCCAGAAATAATGCAATAGAATTAAATATGCAATATCAAATAAGGTTATCTCGGGAAACAATCCGAGAATTATTCTGTTACAATTAAGGAAACATAGACTGGAAATAAAATACTGAAAAGGAAATACTGTGTAGCTGAAGCCGGTGCTCAGGTGAAGTCTTCGGCCACTATCTCGTCCTCGGTTCCGGGTTCTGCTCCAAGGAGTGCTCCTGTACCGTACACCTCGGGGTAGTTCTCTGCGGCTACACCTGGGGACATAGTCCATTCCAGGTCCTCAGGGGACATAACAAGGTACAGAAAATACAAGCCAAAACATATGCAGTGCAGCAATAATGAAACAGCAGGGTAAATATGTAAACCAGCTAAGTGATATGCAAGTGAGAGTTTTAGTCATACTCAGGCTGAGACTACTACATGATCAGTGTCGTAGAAACCATAGCAGTATTTTCTCGAGGAGCCAGTAAGGAACCAAAGCTCTGAATCAGAGTCTAAGGCACCGCCAGATATAATTATTTATATTATATTATATTCAGCCTTAATATGACAATACTCTCCCCACCCCATGTAATCTCACGTCACAGTTCCAGAAAATATCAGGTACAAGTCACGCAAGTTTGAACTAATACAATGAGTCAGGCTAGAATCTAAGCATGTAAACTGGAAATGACATAAAAATGCAGCCTATACGGAATCACCAGGTATATCTCAGGCAATTCCGTCACATGAAGAGTGTCAGGTGTCCTGGGTTGAGCAGTTTAAACAAGTTACAAATGAATCTACAAGAAATCAAGTAAAATACTATAACCAGAATTATCTGAGAATTGGCAAGCTTTACTTGCCCACTGATGTATAAACAAGTCCAGAAAATAACTAGCAAGCTGCAAGTTTTGGCAAGGTACACTTGCCTGTGGTTCCGGCTCGGTTCGCAGTTCTGACTTCGGCGGGAATTGCAGGCGGTACTCCGGTTGCTGAAACAAACATCACCATCAGATCCAGAAAATATCAATCAGCTAGAAACGCCTGTCCTTGGGTCCAATTTGGAGACAAGGGCAAAAACGACAGTTTCGGGTCAAAACGGGGTCCATCGGTGGGCCCGCTTTGCACCGAAAAACGCGTCTGGGTCAGCGGTCTCCAAATTCACCAAACTTAGTGTCAACAGGTCAGAAATGCTGATACGAACCCAACAAAACTTTCAGAATTGAATTTCGATGAGCCGTTCACAAAATCGCCCGTCGAGCGGGGCCTGTGGGGCCCACGACACGTAATTTCGTCAACATTCTCAGAATCGAACCAAACTTGACCCACAGGACCAGCGTATCGCTACGAGTCAGATGGCGCAAGTTTTGTCTCGATCCGACGTATGTACACAAAGTTAGATCAAATTGCAGAAAAGTCGGATATGGGGCGATGTCCGCGGATACGCGTTGATCCCGGTGTGCACGCACACCCGAATCAGCTTCCGCGAAATCTCACACGTCCGTATCGATGAGGCGCACGTATCTGTGAAGACCGCACGCGACCAAGTCGTCCCGTTTGGCGGGGCGTACTCGGTTCCGGGGTGAAACAGGGTCTGGTTTTTTCTTTTTTGGATCGCGGTGTGCGATCACCACAGGACGCGATGTCCCGAACAGTTTGTCCGGACACCGAGAGGGTCGTACAGGCTTCGCAACGCAATTTGCGGAATCAAAAACGGAGTTACGAGCAAAAAGATACACGCATCTGAAGGGGACCCGAAAACCAGGGTCAAAATCGTGTCCGACACGACACAGGACACGTGTCCTGTGTCGGACACGGGGGAAAATTAGGGCTAGGGTTAGGGTTTGGGGATCCGACGGCGAGGACGGCGGCTGGACGACCGGGCGGCTGAGGCGGAGGGCTGGGGGCACGCGGCGGAGGGCGGCGCGGCGCTGGAGGCTCGCCGGCGGCGCGGGGACGGCGGCGGAGGCGCTGGCTGCTGCTGTTGCCGCGGTGGCCGCTGCGGCTGTCGACGGCTGCTGTCGACGGTCGACGAGGAGAGGGAGGGAGGCTGGGCTGGGCAGGGTGGTGCGGCGGCGGCGTCGCAGCGGTGGGCGGAGGCGGTGGCGATGGCGACGGCGGAGTGAGGGAGGCGGTGGCCGGAGAAGGAGAATGGGGGGGCTTTATAGGGGCCGGTCGGGGGTGAGGGGCCGAGCGAGGTGGAGATCGTGTGCGGGGAAGGCGGAGGCGCGGGGGATCGTGGCCGGGTGGGGCGCAGGCGAGGCCGGACGGAGCGGACGGCGGCGCGGGCGGAGCGGATCGTGGGGGTGAGGGACAGCGGGTTCGGGTCGGGCACGGCTAGCGGGCGGGTCTCGCCGACCCGACCCGACCCGCTAGCAGCGCGGGCTGGGCTGGGCTGGGTCTGTTGGGCCGGGCTGGGCCGGCCCAACGGGCTGAGGGTTAAAAAATAAAAATAAAAAATAATAATAATAATAATAATAATAAATATCAGTAAATTAATTAATTAATTAAATAAATAATAAAATACTTTTTAGGCATTTAAAAATAGGTCCGGGATCCGATAAATTCCAGAAAAATTGCCCTAAGTCCAGTTTTTCATTTTACATCCAAAAATATTATTTTCATAATATTTTAATACTGTTTAATATCAATTAAAAATTATTGAATAATTAAAACCCTGTTTTTAAATTACAGAAAATTCCCAGAAAATTCCAGAAAATTGTGAAAAATCCAGTTTTTAAAATTTTGAAAAATCAGGGGGTTTACAATCTACCCCCCTTAAGAGGATTGCGTCCTCGCAATCAAAGAATAACCGGTCAACAGAGATGACGCGGTCGCAAACATCGTTTGAAAACACATCACAAGAGACTTCAGGGAAATACCGTTTCCCTAAAAATTGAAAATTTACACTTTCCAGGAAAATCTAGTTAAAACTATCACTTTTATGAAAACTAGGTTGTTATTAATAAGTTGCAATTTACTAGGTTGGGGCTGAGGTCACGAACCAACGGGCACGAACTACGACAAGACTGGAAACAGAAAACTATAAATCACTTACTCGCATCGGCTTCCTGCACAGTCATCGCGTAAGCTTGCTCTCGTCCTTGAGGTAGATTCCTCTGCTGTTGCTGAGCTTGCTGGTAGGGTGCTGCTCGAGGTGCTGGTGGAGTTTGCTGGTTCGCCCTTGGTGCTCCTTCTCTACGCTCAGGGCAGTCTCTCACTGCATGCTGTCTGGATCCGCAGCCTAAGCATAGCCCGAGTTTACGTCTACATTCCTTCTCGACATGGCCTATCTTGCCACAGTGGTAACAGGTAGGAAGGTAGAAGGCTTTTAGTGCTGCTGCTGGTGGCGAGCTTATTTGTTGACGCTTTGCAGACCCCTCTTGTGCTGCTCTGGTTGGTGCGGATGTGGAGCCCCGCTTCAGTCTGGTCTCTCTCTTGGTGACGCGCTCTATGCGTCGAGCCGCAGCAAGGACGTCCGAGTATGATGTGGGTGCGACGGACCCAATTAGTTTCTGCAGCTCAATGTTCAGTCCGTCGAAGAATTTCTCGGCCTTCTCTTCCTCAGTCGGGATCAGGGTGGGGGCGAAGCGGCTCAGACGAATGAATTCTGCGTTGTACTCTTCCACCGTCATGGAGTCCTGAGTGAGGCGATTGAATTTGTCCCGCAGTTCTGATCGAGCGATGGCAGGAATGTACATCTTCTGAAAGAGTCTGGAGAACTCCTCCCAAGTGACTCGGTCTGGTCCGAGTCGCATCTCCTCGGATAGCCACCAGTGATGGGCATTATCCGTCAATTGCATTCGGACGGCAGTCATCCAGCGTTCCCGTGGAAGTTCAGCTGCTTCAAGTTGATGCCGAATGTTGGTGAGCCACTCGTGAACTTCTGTGGGCTCCTCTTTTCCAGAAAAAATGCGGGGCTTCAGTTGGCGGAAGTCAGTGATTGAGCCTGTAGTTGGCCGTCGAGCTGGTAGGTTGGCCTGCTCCAGTGCAGTTACAATGCTGTCCCTTAAGAAATTAGCTTCACGACGCTGAGCCTCGTGTTGGACTTGCTGCTGAGCTTGCATCATCGCGTAGATCATTTAAAATATTTGCTGCCCGTCGATTGGCTGTCCTGGTGGGAACACGGGCATTGGTGGGACGAACTGCGGCGGAGGTGGAATGTCATCGCGCCGGAATCGGGAGGTAAGTTGACCTGCCGGATGGCTCTGTTGAGTTATGGGGATTCCTCCGACTGGTGTCACTTCGTCGTCGTAGGTGACACCTGTAGCTTGTGGTGTTCTGGCGGGAGTCTCGTTGCACTCTTGTGGGTCAATTTCCCTGTATCCAAAATAACCAATAAGAGGCGCACAGGAATCAAGGCAAGATGCAAGTTCAAATTAGTCCGAGTACGATACAGATATCAAAAACGATTCAAGCAGGTGGATGAGATCCTAAAATTTTATCCTATCTTATTGCAGGTCTGTTCGGTCCCTAAGTTGAAACCGAACAATTTAGTCGTAGACCTGCATGGGCCACCACAAAAACCATGTCACGCCCCAGTCCCAAAATGACGAGGGACTGAGCACGTGAGCAATGGCCAACAGCACGCACCGATGGACAACCCAATTTAATGGATCCATCAGGGCATGCTTAAGCTGTAGTCTAGCAGTACTAAGTACAAGTCTCAGGTATTACTAATCTCATCCACCAAATAAACACAGATTAATTGCCAGAAATAATGCAATGGAATTAAATATGCAATATCAAATAAGGTTATCTCGGGAAACAATCCGAGAATTATTCTGTTACAATTAAGGAAACATAGACTGGAAATAAAATACTGAAAAGGAAATACTGTGTAGCTGAAGTCGGTGCTCAGGTGAAGTCTTCGGCCACTATCTCGTCCTCGGTTCCGGGTTCTGCTCCAAGGAGTGCTCCTGTACCGTACACCTCGGGGTAGTTCTCTGCGGCTACACCTGGGGACATAGTCCATTCCAGGTCCTCAGGGGACATAACAAGGTACAGAAAATACAAGCCAAAACATATGCAGTGCAGCAATAATGAAACAGCAGGGTAAATATGTAAACCAGCTAAGTGATATGCAAGTGAGAGTTTTAGTCATACTCAGGCTGAGACTACTACAGGATCAGTGTCGTAGAAACCATAGCAGTATTTTCTCGAGGAGCCAGTAAGGAACCAAAGCTCTGAATCAGAGTCTAAGGCACCGCCAGATATAATTATTTATATTATATTATATTCAGCCTTAATATGACAATACTCTCCCCACCCCATGTAATCTCACGTCACAGTTCCAGAAAATATCAGGTACAAGTCACGCAAGTTTGAACTAATGCAATGAGTCAGGCTAGAATCTAAGCATGTAAACTGGAAATGACATAAAAATGCAGCCTATACGGAATCACCAGGTATATCTCAGGCAATTCCGTCACATGAAGAGTGTCAGGTGTCCTGGGTTGAGCAGTTTAAACAAGTTACAAATGAATCTACAAGAAATCAAGTAAAATACTATAACCAGAATTATCTGAGAATTGGCAAGCTTTACTTGCCCACTGATGTATAAACAAGTCCAGAAAATAACTAGCAAGCTGCAAGTTTTGGCAAGGTACACTTGTCTGTGGTTCCGGCTCGGTTCGCAGTTCTGACTTCGGCGGGAATTGCAGGCGGTACTCCGGTTGCTGAAACAAACATCACCATCAGATCCAGAAAATATCAATCAGCTAGAAACGCCTGTCCTTGGGTCCAATTTGAAGACAAGGGCAAAAACGGCAGTTTTGGGTCAAAACGGGGTCCATCGGTGGGCCCGCTTTGCACCGAAAAACGCGTCTGGGTCAACGGTCTCTAAATTCACCAAACTTAGTGTCAATAGGTCAGAAACGCTGATACGAACCCAACGGAACTTTCAGAATTGAATTCCGATGAGCGGTTCACAAAATCGCCCGTCGAGCGGGACCTGTGGGGCCCACGACACGCGATTTCGTCAACGTTCTCAGAATCGAACCAAACTTGACCCACAGGACCAGCGTATCGCTACGAGTCCGATGGCACAAGTTTCGTCTCGATCCGACGTATGTACACAAAGTTAGGTCGAATTGCAGAAAAGTCGGATACGGGATGATGTCCGCGGATACGCGTTGATCCCGGTGTGCACGCACACCCGAATCAGCTTCCGCGAAATCCCACACGTCCGTATCGACGAGGCACACGTATCTGTGAAGACCGCGCACGACCAAGTCATCCCGTTTGGCGGGGCGTACTCGGTTCTGGGGTAAAACAGGGTCTGATTTTTCCTGTTTTTAGATCGCGGTGTGCGATCACCACAGGACGCGATGTCCCGAACAGTTTGTCCGGACACCGAGAGGGTCATACAGGCTTCGCAACACAATTTGCGGAATCAAAAACGGAGTTACGAGCAAAAAGATACACGCACCTGAAGGGGACCCGAAAACCAGGGTCAAAATCGTGTCCGACACGACACAGGACACGTGTCCTGTGTCGGACACGGGGGAAAATTAGGGCTAGGGTTAGGGTTTGGGGATCCGGCGGCGGGGACGGCGACTGGGCGGCCGGGCGGCTGAGGCGGAGGGCTGGGGGCACGCGGCGGAGGACGGCGCGGCGCTGGAGGCTCGCCGGCGGCGCGGGGACGGCGGCGGAGGCGCTGGCTGCTGCTGTTGCCGCGGTGGCCGCTGCGGCTGTCGACGGCTGCTGTCGACGGTCGACGAGGAGAGGGAGGGAGGCTGGGCTGGGCAGGGTGGTGCGGCGGCGGCGTCGCAGCGGTGGGCGGAGGCGGTGGCGATGGCGACGGCGGAGTGAGGGAGGCGGTGGCCGGAGAAGGAGAATGGGGGGGGCTTTATAGGGGCCGGTCGGGGGTGAGGGGCTGAGCGAGGTGGAGATCGTGTGCGGGGAAGGCGGAGGCGCGGGGGATCGTGGCCGGGTGGGGCGCAGGCGAGGCCGGGCGGAGCGGACGGCGGCGCGGGCGGAGCGGATCGTGGGGGTGAGGGACAGCGGGTTCGGGTCGGGCACGGCTAGCGGGCGGGTCTCGCCGACCCGACCCGACCCGACCCGCTAGCAGCGCGGACTGGGCTGGGCTGGGCTGGGCTGGGTCTGTTGGGCCGGGCTGGGCCGGCCCAACGGGCTGAGGGTTAAAAAATAAAATAATAATAATAATAATAATAATAAATAAATATCAGTAAATTAATTAATTAATTAAATAAATAATAAAATACTTTTTAAGCATTTAAAAATAGGTCCGGGGTCCGATAAATTCCAAAAAATTGCCCTAAGTCCAGTTTTTTATTTTACATCCAAAAATATTATTTTCATAATATTTTAATACTGTTTAATATCAATTAAAAATCATTGAATAATTAAAACCCTGTTTTTAAATTACAGAAAAATTCCAGAAAAATCCAGAAAATTGTGAAAAATCCAGTTTTTAAAATTTTAAAAAATCAGGGGGTTTACAATGTGCGAGCTCCTTGAGAATATGTACTTGTGCTCCAAAAAGTCACGAACATGAACGTGTCTGACCAGTAAAATGTTGGGGGAAAGCTTTAGCTCCTCGCCACGCCGCCTTGACTCGGGGAACCTGCTGCAACGAGGATCAGTACTTCGAAAAGTACCGGTGAGGGCGAGCTAACTCAACACACCAAATCGACATAATATTCATGTGAACATGTAACATTATCATTATGTGATATTTCTATCTTGCCCTAGATCAAGTTACAAGCAATTCATAGAAGTAAATAACATAACGAAATGTGCCACCGTTCGATGACTTTTACCTGCACCGTCTGAACCACCTGTACAAAACTTATCATGACATTTTCTACCACGAAGACATAATTAGTTTGAACAGTTTAAATATACATAGCATGTCACTGGTCGGACTAGGGATGGTCGGTTGTCTTTTCACCTCGGGTAGCTAGCCCTTAGCGGACGTCCCGATTCATCTCGTGCTAGGACTTCAGCTAGCAAATATTCTACCCAAGCCAAAGAGGTCACAGTGTCCCTACAACCGTTCGTAGAACTCTACTTTTGTGTATAAGTTATCCTTGACCATGAATCATCTACAAAATATTTTTTATTAAAATAATAATAATTTAAAATTTAAATTAAAAATAATTTTTTATTTATTATTTTTATAAATATTTTCAGTTTTAATTTTAAATTTATTTTAAGTCAAATCGAACCGAGAGGATCTAAATTGTCCGAACACTCCACCCCCACCTGCACCTGGGTTACAAGCTCCAGCTACGAAACTCGTAAGGGAAGAACCTGCTCGGTCTTATTTAAATAACTGAGACATACTGTCCTTTCCGATGTGGGACTAAATAGAATAAAACTAAGGATTACATAAATTTTTAACACAGAGAAGCATCAAAAGGGAGATTTTGAGTGAAGAATATGTTGAAATTAGTTGATAATTTTATTGATTGTCTCATTGGCATTATATAGCCTTACAGTCATTAATACAATGATTTCAATCATTATGACAATAATCTCATAATGGAATATCCTGTGACATATTCTGGCATCCCAAATATGTCCTCAGGATATTCCCATGTGCTTATACTATACTTAAATATGACACCCAACATACCATATCAACACTCTCCCTCAATATGGGTGAAAGATATTCACTAAGCCCATCTTGTCACATCCTCTAATCATGCTCACTGAGGCGAGTCCCTTGGTTAGTCCATCTGCTACTTGATCCCTGGTTGGAACATGGCCAAGCTCCTGTAATCCTCTATCCAACTTCTCTTTGATGAAGAATCTATCAATCTCGATGTGTTTGGTCCTGTCATGCTGTACTGGATTGTTGGCGATACTAATAGCTGACTGATTGTCACACCACAGCTTCATCTTGGCTCCTTGATCCAGCTTCAGCTCCACCAGCATATTCTTCAACCATAGCAGCTATGCAACTCCCAAGGCCATAGCTCTGTACTCTGCTTCAGCTGTCGATCTGGCCACCACAGACTGCTTCTTACTCCTCCAGGAGACCAAGTTACCTCCTACAAATATGCAATATCCCGAGGTAGACCTCCTGTCATCAGCACAACTAGCCCAGTCAGAATCACAGTAGCCCTCGATGCTCACGTGATTGTTCTTCCTGAATATTAGTCCCTTCCCGGGAGCACCTTTCAAGTACCTCGGAATCTGGTACACTGCATCCATATGACCCTTCCGTGGGTCATGCATGTAGCGGCTCACCACACTTAATGCAAAGCAGATATCAGGACGTGTGTGGCTCAAATATGTCCTTACAGTCATTAATACAATGATTTCAATCATTATGACAATAATCTCATAATGGAATATCCTGTGACATTTTCTGGCATCCCAAATATGTTCTTAGGATATTCCCATGTGCTTATACTATACTTAAATATGACACCCATCATACCATATCAACAGAATCAATCCTACATTGTACTCATTTCTTGACAAACTGCAGGCCGTTGGCATCGGAGTACCTCTCCATGAACCTCATGAACCTGTCCCATTCTCGCGGGGTTCTCATAATGTACTTTGCTTCTATTCTCGCCGGCTTTCCGTTCACGAACTTGGCGCTCACGTCGACCGACTGGAGCACCCCCTCCTCGTCAATCATGTAGAAGCCGGTGATATCACCGAGCTCCCCCGACGAGTCGAACACGGATGGCTCGTCGAAGATGAATATAGCGACACCGTTCGTTCCGTCTCTCGACTTGGTCAGCCTCACGTCGGGCACTGTCTGCTCGTCGGTTCCTTGGATGAACTGGATTGCTGGCTTCGCCGCCATCATAAGAATGATGGGTCTGCAAGTTTCAGACCCTCCTCTCCTCTTCGGAGGACAAAACATCTCCAGGGAGAGGCCGTTGAATGAGGAACGCACGCTTGAGCAAACAAGACGAGACCGAGATACCATTAACCCTGTAAATTTAAAGAATATTAATTTAAACCATATCTAGATCAAGGTTTGAAATGGAAGGAAAACCGCATATTCTTCCAAAGTTGAGAAAAGAACCAACTTGAACTCGTTAAACTATCATATGTTTCGAGTAGGTGACTGAACTAGTATATGGTTGAAATTCTAACCGAAGATTCTCAAATGATGTGCAGTATAATAATACACGTCTCCGTGTTCGTATTCGTGCAACATAAACCTGTTTGAAATTTTGCATACCCGTATCATTATCGCGTCCTTATCCATATCTGCGTCAGTGTCAGTACATGTGCAAATAAGTGATTTATCTTCAGACCAAGGAGGAGTTTATTGTGCACAATACTTTTCAGTTCTCCTGCTAACATCTGCTGCTCTGTGGCTATACTCTTTTGAGTATTCCTAAGTTACAGGTAAGAGTTACAGCCCCCATCGTTTACTGCAAATCAACTTACTGACCTACTTTCGACCACCTTCAATATAAGCTAAGTACGAATATAATCCTCTCTCCAAAACACAAGATACTGTGGCTTAGTTTGGGGGGAAAACATTCCGAATCACTTTTATCTAATGAATAACATCATTCGAAATATATGCTAGTTGTTATTTCCAAAGGTTATAAATATCCTACATATGTACATGAAATTCCAAGATTACAAATTGACTCTACTAAATAAATAAAAAACTTGCAACAACAAATTTCTGGAAGTAGAAAGTAATAAAAATTCTTTGAAATCGCAGTTGCTATAATGATATAGAACAGACACATAAATAATATGAAGAAGAAAAAACTCCTTTCTTGGGTGATGAAGTGTCGTTGCTCAACTCAAGATATGACAATTTTCGTCAATCTGTTTCTATGAACCAACAAGTTCAATGTATTGAACTTCTGAAACGCTCCTTGTCATTTTTGTTGTAAAATTTGAACTAGACGAATTTGTTGGATTGTATCTCGTTTCCGGTTGAGCGCTCAAAGGAGGGTGACAATGGAGTTGGTAATTTAGTCCCACATCGAAAAAGAGGTGGGATCATGAGGTGTAGATAATTATGATTGGTTCAGACCTTATATGATTTTTTTTTTAAGGCATATGGACTCAGTCCAATATCACACCTCATGGGCCAACTCTGGTTCGGATCACACCGCGTTCCCAACAAGTGGTATTAGAGCCCCAGTTTACGGACTTGTTTGGACGGCTCTAATTGATTCGAGACAGATGGTGCTGAACGTTCATGGATTATACAGACTATTCTTAAGGTGGAGTAGGAGCATCAACTACACGAATTGGCTTTAAAGGTGGATATGACGAGTCCAAAGTGGAGTAAGACGTTGTGGTTGGCACACAATGGTATCATGGATGAACATGTCAGATTTGGTTATGTGGTCCAACGGATCGAGATGACAATATGTTGGATCTCCTGGGTGCTCGGTTAGCGGGAACGAACAAAGTTAGCCGTAGTGTACTAAGGTTGTTCGGTTAGCGGGAACGAGCAAGGGTGTTCGGCTAGCGGAAACAAGCAAAGGTAGCCGGAGTGTGCTAATGTTGTTCGGCTAGCGAAAATGAATTAAGATGGAGATTGTTGGATTGTACCTCGTTTTCGGTTGAGAGCTCAAAGGGGGGTGACAATGGAGTTGGTAATTTAGTCCAACATCGGATTATAGGAGGTGGGATCATGAGGTGTAGATAATTGGAATTGGCTCAGGCCTTACATGAAAATTATCTTTTAAGACATATGGATCCAGTCCAATATCGTACCTTATGGGTTAATTTCGATTCGGATCACACCGCGTTTCCAACAGAATTGGATGAAATGGACGAACTGGCGGCAACACTTTGTGGATCTGTTAAGGCTATTGCTAACTCTCCTCTCGTAGTAATATATTTTCTATCTCACTTTTTTATTGAGAAGAGAAGAGAAGAGAAGAGAAGAGAATATATACTCGCCAAAATCCTAATCAGCCGTCGCCCACCACTTAATCTAGAAATAATTCCTACGGATAAGAGACGGTTATTAAAACCAAAAATCCACTCGCATCGTAATTTTTGTGCGAAATCGCAACAACTGTGTAACTCCGTGTGCAACGCAACGAGCCGCGTAGCAACCGCATAGAAGTCCACACGGAACAACGCTGAGTGATACTTTGCGTCCTTCGTCCTTGTTTGATTGGGAATCGCTAGCTCCTAAACGTCTGTTTGGTTAGCGTGAAATGGAGGGTGAATGCCCACTTCACATGGGATTTGGATTGGGAATGAATGTTTCATTGTTTGGCTAATGTGAAGATAGATTGGAAAGCATTAATGATTTGCACTTTCTGCTCCCCCTTGTACCCCCTCAAAAACACAAATAAAATGTATATATTATAACAATATGGCAGAAAGAGAGCTAGAGAGACCTGCAGCAAGAGGTTGGTGGTGGTTTTGGGGGCAAGTAGCAATGGATGATGAGATAGCAAGAGACTGCATTGTCGCCATTGTCTGAGCTATAGAGAGAGGTGAAATGGGAAGTTGTAGTGCAAAGGGTGCTGCAAGCAAGCAAGCACATCAACAGCAACTGATGATTGGAGTAGTAGTGTCGCTGTGTTCCAAGCACAGCCATTCACTGGATGTCAGCTCACAAATGGTCTCTAGTGGATTGGGCTTCAGAGCAGGGGTGATCATAATTCAATCGGACCGAAAGATTCGGTTCGAATTTAAAATAAAATCGGTTCGGTTTCAATTTTTAAAATATTTAAAAAAAATTATTCTGTTTCAGTTTTAGTTTTGGATTTCGATTCAGGTCCAAAATCGAATAAGACTTTTACAATTATGTAAATACACTTAATTATATGTGTTTTTTTAAAATTAAAAATATGTATAGTTTGAAAACAATAATTCTATATATGTGTTTTGAAGTCCAACTTTGATAATTTAACAATTAGTTCAACTTTGGATACAATTTTGAAATACAACAAATGTCTGTATAAAAAATTACAATTTTTAATTTAATTTATTCATGATTCCAATTTTGGGTCCGATCTATTAAATAATAAAAATAGTCGATCCGAAGAAGCCGAGTATATTATTCGCTTCGGTTTCGGTTTCGGTTTTGTCTAGTTTTGTTTTGATTTCGATTTTAGAATTTTAATTTATTCAGTTTTGACTATTTTGATTCGGTTGAAACCGAACGGCGAACTCTCATCCCTATTTCAGAGGCCAAATTAAGTGCTAAAACATATATAGTCCTACACTGCAACTTGGCTCAACCCATGTTTCAAGCTTCGTAGCCAACCATGCCGGAAAAATACCGTCCGTTTTAACCGATATACCAGTCAAGATTATGGTTGTATCAATGGTAGCATTGTGAGTCAAGCTATAGTGAGTCGGAATCTATTATACAGAAATATAATCACTTGAAAACATGTGTCCAAGTTCTAGTTTTGTATTCAACCTGTCAATTTGTAGTGTGAATGCTTGAACTCTCATACAAACTAAATATCGTATTATTATTATTATTATTAGTGGGTGGATCTGTGCGAAACAAAAAAATATTTCTATACTACTTTCTCAAGCATAGATAATTGCTTCTGATAGTACAATCATTATTTTTTTATAATTAAAGGTTCCATTAACATCACCATCTATCGCGCATAGACGGACTCTCAATAACGACACGATTTTATAGTTAATATACTAATTAAGTTATAGTGATGGATGCATTGGAAGGTTGGAGAACAAGGTGTAGTGGAGATCCAAGCATTTTTTTTTTTAAGCAAACAAGAAAAATGTGGCACTTGACCTAATAAAAACAGTACTTCACTAATTTCCTCCTAAATGAAGCTTCCATGATTCTTCTTAACCTTGTGATCACCCGCACCTAATGTCCACATATCTACAAAGATCCACCCACCTAGGTTTTTCTATTTTCTGATAACAATGCCCTAACCTAAAGATATCTTCTATATTTTCTCAATGGGAGAGAAAGAGATGGGCATATTCACCTTTTATCAATTTAGAACTTGATAATGGAAATTTACTTAAATATCTATTTCTATTCATTTACATGTAACTTTTCAACCATTTACATTGGTTACATGTAGAGGTTATTAATTGAAGATGCATATGCTTGTTTTTTAACAATTTTGTATATATCTAGGTTTATCTTTGGGATACCTCTTTGGGCTAGATACTAAGTACCTAACCAATTTCCATAAAGAGACCTTGAAAAGGTAAGTTACTATGTAATATATATATCTTCCCAAAGATTTAAGTAAAAAATTGGACAATATATTTCCAATTTTGTACCTATGTTCATCTTCCCCTACTAAACCTACTAAAATGTAAATATGTAATATATGATGAACATTATTGACTCGGAACTTAATAAGGGTTTTCTTTTAAAATCAATATGGTAGGGCATCTGTAGAATATTTGGAGTTATTTTATTATAATAATCTCTTGGCTATATATATATATATATATATATATATATATATATATATATATATATATATATATATATATATATATATATATATATATATAGCCTTACAATCCTTCATCTTAGATAAAATCTCCTAATACATTCTAATATACCAACACTTCTCCTCAAGATGGGCAAAATATATTCACTAAGCCCATTTTGTCACATCCACTAATCATATCTACAGAGCTAAGTCCCTTGGTTAGACTGTCTGCTATCTGATCCTTGGTTGGAACGTGGCCTAGCTCCAGTAGTCAACTGTCCAACTTCTCCTTGATGAAGAACCTATCGATCTCGATGTGTTTGGTCCTGTCATGCTGCACTGGATTGTTGGCGATACTAATGGCTGACTGGTTGTCACACCACAGCTTCTTCTTGGCTCCTTGATCCATCTTTAGCTCCACCAGCATACTCTTCAGCCATGGTAGCTCTGCAACTCCCAAGGCCATAGCTCTGTACTCCGCTTCAGTTGTCGATCTGGCCACCACTGACTGCTTCTTACTCCTCCAAGAGACCAAGTTGCCTCCTACAAATATGCAATAGTCCGAGGTAGACCTCCTGTTATCAGCACAGTTAGCCCAGTCAGAGTCACAGTATCCCTCGATGCTCACGTGATCATTCTTACTGAATATCAACCCCTTTCCGGGGGCACCCTTCAAGTATCTCAGAATCTGGTACACTGCATCCATATGACCCTTCCTTGGGTCATGCATGTATCGGCTCATCATACTCACTGCAAAGCAGATATCAGGACGTGTGTGGCTCAAATAGATCAACTTGCCCACCAATCTCTGGTATCTGTCCTGGTCAACTGGTTCTCCAGCCTCAGCACCCAGCTTGAATCTCTGATAGATCGGCGTCGCTACAGGTTTGCATCCCAATATCCCTGTCTCTGTAAGAAGGTACAGCGCATACTTTCTCTGAGAAAGAACAATCCTCTCTGCTTCTTGAGCAATCTCAATTCCAAGGAAGTACCGAAGAAGGCCAAGGTCCTTCACCTCGAACTCCTTGCCAAGCTTTCCCTTGAGTCGGGCAATCTTCTGCTCACATCTCCTGTGATAATCATAGCGTCCACATAGAACGTAAGCATGGTGATGTGGCCTCCACACCGACGAAAAAATACAGTGTCAGCGTTGATCTGCCGATATCCCATCCCTATCACCGGCCTCCTGAATCTGTCAAACCACGCTCGAGGAGACTGCTTCAGTCCATAGAGAAAATTCTTCAACCTACAAACCTTGTCCATTGCCTTATCAGTGCAGAATCCTGGTGGTATCTCCATGTACACCTCCTCCACTAGATTACCATAAAAAATGCATTATTCACATCCAGTTGGTGTAGCTTCCATCCACCATTCATTTCCAAAGAAATCAGGGTCATAACATTGCTCATCTTTGCCACTACTGTAAAAGTCTCATCGTAGTCAATATCGTACGCCTGACTGTATTCTTTTGCCACCAGTTGAGCCTTGTAGCGCTCAACCTGTCCATCTAGGTTCTGTTTCACAGTAAAGACCCATTTGCATCCGACTGCCCTCTTTTCCTCTGGCAGTTTTACCAGTTCCCAAGTGTGGTTCTTCTCAAGAGCCTCTAACTCCTCATGCATCGCTGCTTTCCACTTTGGATCGTTCTTGGCAACCTGCCAATTGTTAGGTACAATAATACTATCCAAAGACGCAATGAATGCTCCATGAGAAGAAGAGATGTTATCATATAAAACAAACTGAGTGTAAACCCCCTGTTTTTCAAAATTTTAAAAACTGGATTTTTCACAATTTTCTGGAATTTTTTGGGATTTTTCTGTAACTTAAAAACAGGGTTTAATTTTTAAATGATTTTTAATTGATATTAAACAGTATTAAAATATTATAAAAATAATATTTTTGGATGTAAAATAAAAAACTGGACTTAGGACAATTTTTCTGGAATTTATCGGACCCCGGACCTATTTTTTAAATGCCTAAAAAGTACTTATTTAATTAAATTATTTATTTATTTAATTACTGATTTTATTATTATTATAATTATTATTATTATTATTTTTCTTTTTCTTTTTCTTCTAAAACCAGCCCGCGGCCCATTGGGCCGGGCCGGCCCAGCCTAACCCGGCCCAGCTCCTGGCCTAGCGGGTCGGGCGGGTCGGCCAGACCAGCTAGCCCGACCCGAACCCGCACCCCACGACCCGCCTTCCCCACGAACCCTGGCCCGCGTCTCACGGCGGAGACGCCGCCGCTCCGCCCGCCTCGCGCCGCGCTGCCCGGCCACCACCGCCACGACGACCCCCCACGCGCCGCCCATCTCGGCCCCCCAACCGCCTCCGGCCACCTATAAAACCCCCCTCCGTTCCCCCTCTCGGCCTCACTCCACCACCGCCAACGACTACTCGCCACCGCCGTCGACCACCACGCCGTGCACCGCCGCGCCCAGCCAGCCCTGCTCCTCCCCTCCGGCGCCCCGCTCCGCCGTCCCCCGGCCACCGCAGCAACAGCAGCAGCAGCTCGAGCAGCCCCCGAGCCGCCTCTTGCAGCCCCGCGTTCTCTCCGCCTCCGCCCGGACCGCCCAGGCGTGCCGCCACCTCGCCGCGCTGCCCCTCCGCCTCAGCCAGCTGCCCCAGGCCGCCGTCCCCGCCGGAGCTCAGCCGAAGCCCTAACCCTAACCCTAATTTCTGCCCTGTGTCCGATACGTGTCGGACACGACTCGACCCTGATTTTCGGGTCCCCTTCAGGTGCGTGTAACTTTTTGCTCGTAGCTCGGATTTCGATTCCGCAAATTGCATTGCGAAGCCTGTATGACCCTCTCGGTGTCCGGATAAACTGTTCGGGGCATCGCGTCCTGTGGTGATCGCACACCGCGATCCAAAAACAGGAAAAACCAGACCATATTTCACCCCGGAACTGAGTACGCCCCGCCAAACGGGACGACTTGGTCGCGCGCGGTCTTCACAGATACGTGCGCATCGTCGATACGGACGTGTGAAATTTCACAGAAGTTGATTCGGGTGTGCGTGCACACCGGGGTCAACGCGTATCCGCGGACATCGCCCCGTATCCGTACTTTCTGGATCACGCCCTAACTTTGTGTACAGACGTCGGATCGAGACGAAACTTATGCCATCGGACTCATAGCAATACGCTGGTCCTGTGGGTCAAGTTTGGTTCGATTCTGAGAACGTTGACAAAATCGCGTGTCGTGGGCCCCACAGGCCCCGTTCGACGGGCGATTTTGTGATCGGCTCATCGGAATTCAATTCTGAAAGTTCCGCTGGGTTCATATCAGCGTTTCTGACCTGTTGACACTAAGTTTGGTGAATTTGGAGACCGTTGACCATGACACATTTTTCGGTGCAAAGCGGGCCCACCGGTGGACCCCGTTTTGGCCCGAAACTGCCGTTTTTGCCCTTGTCTCCAAATTGGACCCATGGACAGGCGTTTCTAGCTGATTGATATTTTCTGGATCTGATGGTGATGTTTGTTACAGCAACCGGAGTACCGCCTGCAATTTTCGCCGAAGTCAGAACTGTAAACCGAGCCGGAACCACAGGCAAGTGTACCTTGCCAAAACTTGCAGCTTTGCTACCTATTTCCTGGACTTAGTTATACATCAGTGGGCAAGTAAAGCTTGCCGTTTCTCAGATATTCTTGGTTATAGTATTTTACTTGATTTTTTGTAGATGCATATGTGAACTTGTTTAACTGCTCAACCCAGGACACCGGACACTATTTATGTGACGGAATTGCCTGAGATATACCTGGTAATTTCGTATAGGATACATTTTATGTCATTTACAGTTTACATGCTTAGATTCTATCCTGATTCATTGCATTAGTTCAATCTCGCGTGACTTGTACCTGTGATATTCTGGAACTGTGACGTGAGATTTTATGGGGTGGGGAGAGTATTATCATATCAAGGCTGAATATAATATAATATAATATAAATACTTTTATCTGGCGGTGCCTTAGACTCTGATACAGAGCTTTGGTTCCTTACTGGCTCTTCGAGAAAATACTACTATGGTTTCTTCGACACTGATCCTGTAGTAGTCTCAGCCTGAGTATGACTAAAACTCTCACTTGCATATCACTAGCTGGTTTACATATTTACCCTGCTGTTTCATTATTGCTGCACTGCATATATTTTGGCTTGTATTTTCTGTACCTTGTTATGTCCCCTGAGGACCTGGAATGGACTATGTTCCCAGGTATAGCCGAGGAGAACTACCCCGAGGTGTACGATACAGGAGCACTCCTTGGAGCAGAACCCGGAACCGAGGACGAGATAGTTGCAGAAGACTTCTCCTGAGCACCGGCTTCATATACACAGTATTTTTATTTCAGTATTTTATTTCCTGTCTTTCTTCTTAAATGTAACAGAATAATTCTCGGATTTGTTTTCCGAGATAACCTTATTTAATATTGATTATTTATTTCCATTGCAATATTTCTGGCATTAATCTGTATTGTTCTGTGGATGAGATTAGAAATACCTGAGACTTGTAACATATTACTGCTAGACTACAGCTTAAGCATGCCCTGATGGATCCATTAAATTGGGTTGTCCATCGGTGCGTGCTGCTGGCCATTGCTCACGTGCTCAGTCCCTCGTCATTTTGGGACTGGGGCGTGACACTGAGCAAGGTCCCAACCATATCTATCAGGAGATTTTTTTTGCATTGCTGCAAGTGATCCTACGTACTGATAACGGTGTGGGAGGGGTAAGAAGAATGATATCACCTGAAGAAAAATCTGGTGGTGGTGGTGTAGGTGTCTCAGAAGTTGAGACGAACGCAGACAAGAGACTTGGCACTGGCACTATAGGTACTGGTCCTGCAGTTTGCTTTCATTTTCTGCTGTAGGTAAGTAACTCTCCCTGATCCGTGAGCCTAACACCTCTCATCTCCTCCCCCTGTTCCTCTTTACTCTCCTCCTCAACCGCTCCTCCAAGCCATACTCCTAAATCGGTCACCAAACTCTCACCAATCTCCCTCTCTCGTCTCATACTCTCAGTGTTAGGTGAGTTGCCCATGGATGAGGTTCCCTCCTGATGGTAGTATGGCTCAAGCTCCCTGAAGTGAACATCCATGCTCACAAATATTTTTTTCTCTACTGGGCT
Organism: Iris macrosiphon; assembly: GCA_036927795.1. NCBI lineage: Eukaryota > Viridiplantae > Streptophyta > Magnoliopsida > Asparagales > Iridaceae > Iris > Iris macrosiphon. The sequence continues at coordinate 207,005,928 of JAYESA010000002.1, read as the reverse complement.
CCAGCATACGTACCTCTTTTGAGTCGCCGAATAGCCCACGAAGACACTTGATTACTCTAGGGTCAAGTTTTCCAATAGACGGTCTGTTATCCTTCACAAAATATACACAGCCAAATACCTTCAGCGGGAGTATTCCACTATTGTTTTCTTGAAATATCTCACATGGAGACTTTTATCCCAGTACTTTCGAGGGCATCATGTTGATCAGTTAAGCAGTTGTCAATACTACATGCCCCTACAGACTCTGTGGGACATTCATGGTGGTCATCATGCTCCTTGCCACCTCCAGAAGGTGTCTGTTTCAGGGACTGCCTTGATGACCTAACGGTCCTAGATACTTGCAGGTTCATATTGTACAGAAGGACTATTTGATAGTCTTCTGGCTAACTAGATGCATGCACGATACATATAGTGTTACTTGATTATGGCATAGAATTATGTAACAAATATTGAATTGAGGCAACGAGTACTAGCTACAATGTAAGCAAGCAAGCATGCATTTATATGGAACATAAGCATTTAAGTTGGCATGGTCTAAAAGGTAGTGCGAGGAGGGCAAATGTACAGAGACTTTATCGAGCGACATAATCTACGTCCGTGCAGTATAAAATAGTAAAGCAGTGCACTACGAAGAGTATATGATGATCTACTCGAGGCATAGCGAGGTCTACTTGCACAAAGCAAAGGTAGCATACGAAGGTCCATTTATAAGCCAAATTTTATTTTTATGTTCTAACACAAGCAATATAAGTCTGAATTATTCCCTTAGCTAGGTGCGTTATATTCTTTATTAGCATGCAAGGGGTGATTCATCTAGCGACTAACATGTATTGTCCATATTTTAAGTGTACTGGCTAAGCAAAGACAAGTTCATTGTAGCCATCCACCTTAGCGATGATTCATCTCGGTCGAGCGATACTCCGAGCGAGACTTTGAAAGTCTAAGTCTGAACTCCTGAAGGGCCAAGTCTGAAAATCCTTTGTCTCAAATGAGTCTTCTCGCTGAGCAAAACATGTCAGGTCGTTACACATGCGCCGTTTGAATCGGTTGTCCGCTTGAACAGAACAGGTCGTTACATAAAGAGACCTTGGAAAGATAAGTTACTATGTAATATATATATATATCTTTCCAAAGATTTAAGTACAAAATTGGGCAATATATTCCCAATTTTGTACCTATGTTCATCTTCCCCTACTAAACCTACTAAAATGTAAATATGTAATATATGATGAACATTATTGGCTCGGAACATAATAAGGGTTTTCTTTTAAGATCAATAAGGTAGGGCATCATATACTCTGGATCAACTCTCCTTTAGGTCATGCCATGACCCTGCAACATAACAAGATATTCTTTAATGACATAACTCTCACTAAGCTAGGTAGACAAAACGTGCTAAAAGACAAATTATAGTGTATATGGTAGGTGATATGGGGGTAATACTAGCTAGCTTCATGAGACTAGCACTATGCATTGTTGGGTGATCCCTCATTAATTGGAGAGAGGGTTTGATGTTCCCATGGTTCATTCACCTTGGAGAAAGTCTAATGACTTTTGGAGTTCCCAATCTTAATGAACCTTGGATGAAACGAATCTAGGAGGAGAGGTCCATTCCCTTATGGCTATATAAGAAGATGGTTTGGGAGATGTTTGGTTAATCCTCCCTTGTAATCTTGGTGCTAGAAGTGGTGGTGCTCCTGGTGCTCCTTGCTTGCGGTGTTCTTCCGGATGGTGCTTCTACCTCGAGTGCTTCTTCACCAAAGTGTGTCCATACTTTTGTATGAAAGTTTTTGAGCCTCTTGAGTGTATCCAAGAGAGAGTTTATAATTTGTAATCACACTATTCTTAGTAGAGAAAGAAAGTAAAGAATTATAATTATCCGAGGACGTAGGTACATTGCCGAACCTCGTTAATTCTTTTGTGTTCTATTTTACTCACTTGTCAATCCATAGCTTTCAGAAGCTCGATTACAAGATATTGCTTCTGCACTTTGTGTGTGAAAGTCATCTCCATCCCCAACAAAGTGGTATCAGAGCCACACAAGCTTGTTGATTGTGATGACAGAATCGTCTTCTACCTCCTCAACCATGATCAAACTCATATCTTCAAACTATTCCATATGGAGGCCGCAGATGGAAGATATCCACTATTGCAAGGATTTGTATGAAGTGTTACTCTGTAATGGACACAAGCCAGAAGACAAATCTAACAAAGATTGGACCATTCTAAATCGTAAAGCTATTGGAGAGATTCGTCCATGGATCGACCAAAGCGCCTTTCACCATGTTTCCAAAGAAACCGATGTTCATCAAATGTTGATAAAATTGGCATCGATGTACGAGCGAGAGACTCCTCAAAACAAAGCATCACTCATTCGACGTTTGGTGAACCTGAAATACAGATATGGTCAAAGTATTTCTGAACACTTGAGTGATTTCCAAGAGCGAGTAAATTAACTCTCAACCATGAAGCTGGTGCTGGAAGATGATCTATTGGCACTTTTGCTACTTATCTCGTTGCCAGATAGTTGGAATACACTTGTGGTTTCCTTAAGCAACTTCGCTCCTCAAGGCGTCCTTACATCAACCTTAGTGAAGGACAGTTTATTGAATGAAGAAGCGAGACGGAAAGAATAAGGCATATCAACCGAGTCAAATGCCATTGTTTCTGAGAATCGTGGAAGAACTCATCAAAGAAAATCCCACAACCGTGACCACCCCAAAGGCAGGCCTAGAGATTATTCCAAAGGTACTTCCAAACCAAGAAAGGAGATATACTGCTTTCATTGTGGCCTTAAGGGTCATATGAAAAAAGAATGCAGAAAATTAAAAAGAGAGAAAAGAAATGAATCAAATAAGAAGAATGAAGCCAAAGACACAACCGCCACTGCTTCAAAAGGCGATGAGATAATCATCATTTGTGATGATGGTCTTGTTAATCTAACCTCTCAAGATTCATGCTGGATTATAGACTCTGGTGCATCATTTTACGTTACTTCCAGAAAGGAATTTTTCACATCCTACACAAGCGGTGACTTCGAAAACGTGAGGATGGAAAATGAAAAAATTTCCAAGATAGTGGGAAAAGTAGAAATAACTCTTGAGACCAACATTAGATGCCCCTTGATTCTCAAGAATGTGAGACATGTTCCAGACATGCAAATCAACTTGATATCCACTGGCATGCTGGATGATGAAGGCTACACCAATGTGTTTGGTGGAGGCAAATGGAAACTCAACAAATGCTCCCTAGTGCTAGCTAAAGGAAAGAAGGAGAACACACTCTATATGATATATGCTAAGATCAACAATCAACATGTTAATGCAGCAATCGACCAATCAGGATCAATGATTGGGTTATGGCACAAGTGGCTGGGTCATATGAGTGAGAAGGGACTGCAAATTCTAGCCAAAAAGAGGTATTGACCGGGCTGAAATCGAAAGGTACACCTCTTGAACTATGTACTGATTGTTTGGCTGGAAAATAACATAGAGTTTTATTTCATTATAAAGCTGCAACTAGAAAATCCAACGTACTGGATGTTGTTTACTCTGATGTTTGTGGGCCTATGACTACTAACACTCTTGGTGGTATAAGATACTTTGTCAAATTCATTGATGATCACTCCAGGAAGGTATTGGCATATGCAATCAAATCCAAAGATCAAGTCTTTGAAGTGTTCAAGCAGTTTCATGCCAACGTTGAACGTGAGACTGGTACGACTCTGAAGTGAATCTGTACTGACAATGGTGGAGAGTACATGGGAGACTTCATAATCTATTACAAGAATAATGGAACCAGACGAGGCTAGTTGTGAAAGGTTTTAGTTAGAAACAAGGAGTTGACTATGAAGAGATTTTATCATCAGTAGTGAAGATGACATCTATCATAGTAGTGCTCAGCTTGGCTGCAAGTCTAAATTTAGAAGTTGAACAGCTAGATGTGAAGACTGCATTCCTTCACGGAGAGCTTAAAGAAGAAATCTACATGGAACAGCCAGAGGGTTTTAAAGTCAAAGGAAAAGAAGATCTAGTCTGTCGACTAAAGAAGAGCCTGTATGGACTGAAACATGCACCCCGCCAATGGTATAAGAAGTTTGATCTCTTCATGTCCGAGCAAGGATTCCAAAGGACTACTTCTGATCATTGTGTGTTTATGAAAAGGTACTCTGATGGTGAACTGATTATACTTTTTCTATATGTTGATCGTAGGTCGTGACAATGACAAGATCAGCAAATTAAAGAAAGAGCTCAGCAAGTCCTTTGCAATGAAGGACTTAGGTCCAGCAAAACAGATTCTCGGTATGCATATCTCCCGTGATCGAAGGAATGGTAAGCTGTGGTTATCACAAGAACGTTATATCGAGAAGGTGTTGAAGAAGTTCAATACGGACAAGGCAAAACCAGTTGCTACTCCACTTGCTAATCACTTTCAGCTCAGCTCAAGGCAGTGTCCTACAAGCAACAAAGAAAAGGAAGAAATGGCATCGGTGCCATACGCCTCAGCTGTTGGCAGTCTTATATACATGATGGTGTGCACCAGACCTGACATGGCACATGAAGTTGGTGTCATCAGCAGATTCTTATCCAATCCGGATAAAGAGCATTGAAAAGCTGTGAAGTAAATTTTGAGATACCTCAGAGGTACTTCCAAAATGAGATTGTGCTTTGAAAATGACAAGCCTGTGTTGATTGGGTACACAGATGCAGATATGGCTGAAGATTTTGACTCCAGGAAATCTACTTCAGGATATTTAGTTACTCTTTCAGGGGGAGTTGTCTTGGCAGTCAAAGTTACAGAAGTTTGTTGCTCTGTCGACTACAAAAGCAGAATATATCGCAGCTACAGAAGCATGCAAGGAACTACTGTGGATGAAAAGATTCCTACAGGAGTCGGGTCAAGAACAACAAGCATATGTTGTTTATTGTGATAGCCACAGTGCTATCCATTTGAGCAAGAATTCGAGTTTTCACTCAAGGTCAAAGCATATTGACGTGAGATATCATTGGATTCGTAACGTGGTGGAATCCAAGCAACTTCAGATCGAGAAGATCCATACCAATGACAACGGCTCAGACATGATGACTAAGTTTTTACCGAAAGACAAGCACATCTTTTGTTGAAGTACAGCTGGTATGACGGAACCTTCCACTTAAGTTGGAAAGGGAAAATTTGTTGGGTGATCCCTCCTTAATTGGAGAGAGGGTTTAATGTTCCCAAGGTTCATTCACCTTGGAGAAAGTCTAATGACTTTTGGACTTCCCCTTCCCTTATGGCAATATAAGGAGATGGTTTGGGAGATATTTGGTTAATCCTCCCTTGTAATCTTGGTGCTAGAAGTGGTGGTGCTCCTTGCTTGCGGTGTTCTTCCGGGCGGTGCTTCTACCTCGAGTGCTTCTTCACCAAAGTGTGTCCATATTTTTGCATGAGTTTGTGAGCCACTTGAGTGTATCCAAGAGAGAGTTTATAATTTGTAATCCCACTACTGTTAGTGGAGAAAGAAAGTAAATAATTATAATTGTCCGAGGACGTATGCACATTGCCGAACCTCGTTAATTCTTTTGTGTTCTGTTTTACTCATTTGTCAATCCATAGCTTTCAGAAACTCGATTGCAAGTTATTGCTACTCTCTTATCAGTCCATAGCTTTCAGAAGCTCGATTGCAAGATATTGCTTCCGCACTTTGTGTATAAAAGACATCTCCATCCCCAACATGCACATCCCATTTAGGCTTTAGATATCAAGATATTATTGGCTAAAGCTAGTGATCCCCCTTGCTCCCTTTGATGTTTTATTTGCTATAAGGCAATGTAATATTATATGTGATGATGTTGGTTACATTTGTTATTTCTGGTCCCATATATATGTCTTTAGTTCTTAATTTGTTTACACAACTTGCATCCACTTGTGGTATATGGCCCTTTTATAAGTGGGTAAAAACTATACAATAGCAAAAACTGCATTATGGCCTACTCTTCATCCTTAATTTTGCTCGAGTAAAATGAGAAAAGTTGCAAATAGTATATCATGTTATTTTCTTAATTTCATCTCATCTTAGGTGGTCAGAGCGATTACTGAGATCAACTACTAGCGCAAATGGAATTCTTTAAGATTACAAACTCATAATTTGTTATATATATATATACACACACATGCTAAAGTGGAGATAGAGGACTCCAAAGATTGAATATCTAGTCTACAACAATTTCAAGAACTTGTTGGATGTCATGAGAGAATTAATTTAAATAGTGTTGGCCTCATTCTTAATTAGATCACATATAACTTGGAAAGATATAGGGGCTGGATATATATATATATATACACACACTTGTAGTAACAGAGTTACAACCTGATCAATAACCTTGATGTATGTATCCTTAGCACAAGATACTAATTAGAGGACCACTTGACAATAATTTAAACAAGGGATGAGGTGTAAGCCCTTTCTGCATGTATCCTTTCTCCTTGGCTCCCAATGGGAAGTGGAGGTGACCAACCAATGTCCTCCCACTCGAGAAATTAAAGGTTTATAAAGAGGACACATCAGAGGCAAACTCTCCTCACCCCATCCTACCAAGTGAAGTCAAAGGAAGGCTGTACCTTATCATTACTGGATCATATTCGGGAGGGAGACGCTACGCCATGCGGATGGCTCTCCATTCGTGTCGAAGGGGGACTAGTACGAAAATGTTCGGAACCCGTCAACGAGGAGGAGGAGGAGGAGGAGAAGAAGGGCTGTGGCTAGTTATAAGATCAACCATGAAGATCAGGCCGAAAGACTGAAGCTGACCATGAGGATGGATGGTTTTTCGGGGATCTAGGCAAGTCTGATGCTTGGCTTTTATCGATATTTTCATGCCTTCTTTCTTTATTTTGCTGCTAGGGAACTCTAATCTTAAGTTTGTCATGTTTTCCATACAATGGTTGTGTTAGGATCAAATAAAATGAAGGAAATGAAATGAAATATTTTGTTCCATGTCTATGCAAGTATTTGTTTCTTGTCATATGAGAAGGAAGAAAGATTATTCTGCTTAAATTGGGAGTTTCAACTTTTGTTCAGAAACTAGGTTACATTAGTAATCATATTACTTCTTCTTTTTCTTTCTTTTTTGTTGCGTTCCAAAACCTCCCCAATCCACAGCCTGTTGGCCCACTCTCTGATGAAATCATATTACAAGTTCAATATTTGTCATCAATTCAGGTTTAGTATGGTAAGATACTGAAAATGCCGGGGAAAAATAACATTAGATAAGAACTTATATGTTGTTACAGTTAGTCGTAAGTAACTCGTTGATTGAGCTTAACGAACAGATACATATCTTCCATCTTCCATAATATAATGAGCATTCAAAACGGCTCAAAAGTGAGCCTTCTAAACCGCGTATATATATATATATATATATATATATATATATCTATATATATATCTATATATATATATTATATTTTAAAAATTAATATTACATAAAAAAAAATTGAAACAAATTAAATATGTTATACGTAACACAACAAAGATTTGAACTCAACCAAGCATGAAGAATACCTCACACCTTTAACCATATGAGTTGCAAGTGATTTTTGTTTATAATTGGATAATATTATGTAGCTAACCGTTTTCAAGACTCTTTATAAAAAGTAAAAATATATCCAAAACTAATTATAATTAAATTATAATCAAATATATAACAAATTCTAATAAAAATATAAAAATAAATATAATAAATTTTAAATTAAATATATTTACATAATTTATATTAATATTAGAAGAAAAATAATTATTTTACGTGTAATGCACATCAATTTACTAGTATCTTTAATGTTGTGTTATCACATCTTTTTAGCCATTGGCTACCATAAATAGATGTCCATGGAGAATCCTTGAAGGTTTGACCACTTCAGAATTCATGTCTCCATCTATCTTATATTGAAGTTGCTAAAATACAATTGGATAGTGACATTTGGCAAATGCTTTTTATGCCATGTTAACATACATTTACTGGCTATAATCTGATGGACAGGGACACGGGTGTTAATTTGATAAGGAACGGAGGCTTGAGATGTAAATTACTTATAGCTTCCGGTGCAAGAATTAACTATCATGTATTCGTCTTGTTTTTTTATTCCTCAAAAATATTAATTACTTTTTCTACTAATTAGAGCATCCACACAGTGGGGACGTACACTCTATATCATATTTCAATTTTTTTAAAAATTGTATAAATTGTTATTTTTGGAGTGTCGTCTTAATAATCTCAGCAGCCACACAATTTTTCTAGACTCTTGAATTGCAAGCATTCAACAATGCGACCGGAATGATAGACATCTGACGGTACATGATGTCCATGAAGTTGTCATATCGAAACTGTCGCTATGAAGAATTGTGTGACTGCTAAGATCAGAATATAAGCAAATCTAAATGGTTTATGTATATTATACAAGTAGATAATATACATTTAATGAGATTAGTCTCATTCTCTATGAATTGAATTCGATATTGACTGCATTTTATGGATCGTTTTGAAAATCTAGATACCAGAAATGAGTGGGAAAAGTCTCATATTTTTGGAATACCATTTCTAAGTGGATAGTGATGAAAGGATGACAATATAGACAGACAGACAGGAGGACTATGCACAGGTAATCCTTCTATGCACGTATGTTGCATGCACACACACAAATGAATACAACATGGCAAGAGGTATCTCTATCGTGTCCATACATGCCCAAGACGGACACGACTCAACTACAAATTCTATATCATTATCAATCAGTCTGGTTGTTGTTGACCAAGTCACAAAGAAATGTCCACCATCCACAAATTTAGCACAACCCAACTCCCCGCCGCCCCCTCCTTCCTTCTCACCAACACCAACGAAGTCATTGGTGAAGGTGGACAGCCCATTACCCATGGAGAAGCCTCAGGCGGGCAGGCGCCGCGTAATGCTGATCGCCGACCCCTGCCGCGAGTCGGCAGGCGCGCTGCAGTGGGCCCTATCGCATGCGGTGCTCGAGCACGACGAGATCATCCTCCTGCATGTCGAGACGTACGCCTAGCTTCTCGAGGAAGCTGGCCGGGGGCGGGGGCGGAGGGTTTTCTACGTACTTCCGCAGGCAGTCGATGGGGTCCATGGGGCCTAGCTCGTCGTTCGGGTCGTCATCGGTAAGCTCGGCCAGCTCTTCCTCTTCCTCTTCCTCTTCCTCTTCGATGTTGAGCGGCGTGGGAGGAGGAGGGGAGGGGGACTTCTTGGAGGTGATGAGGGCGGAGTGCGAGAAGGCGCAGCCGAAGGTGAGGGTGGAGATGGACGCCGGCAAGGACAAGGCCGCGGTCATACTCGCACAGACCAACGTCTTTCGTGCACATCTTTTTGTCATCGGCCAGCGCAGGATCTCATCAATACTAGGGTACGTACCTACATACGTATCATCATAAATAATACATACGAATTTTGAATGCATGGGTATTATATATCTACCTTATTATTTTCAAAATTACTTGCTATCATAATCTAGAGGGCGTCGTCTGTCGCAAGGATAAGACTTGTTGTTTATATGCTGGAGGATATGCAATTCGAGTCACGCAAACAACTGTGCGTAGTGCGTACCTCGTGCCACCGAGACGTCCTATGATCTTATTCATCTTATAATGTGCTAAGAATTTACATACAATGGTAGGTTATTGTTTGTCATTTAAATCAAAAGGAGAACTAAAAGAAATTGATTTGATTAACAAACTAAGAAAAAGTACATAGAGGTCCTAGAAGACAATCTAAGTACAAATTTGTTTTCTGGGGGTGAGGGTTGGGAGTGTAGCAACTCTCTTTACTCCGTGGGCGATCCGATGTAGAAACTCTTCTCTCTTGGTCGAGTGTAGATCCGCAGATAGCCAGCCAGGTCCGTTGTATAGGGGTAGTACCATGTTATTTATAGCTGTTTTGTAGCCGCATGGATTCGGGCCGCATGGACGTTGGGAGTCGCCACGTGTCTTCCCCTAACAACAAGAAGTTACAACTGTGCACAAGAATCCGGGCTTCAGCTGTCACGTGGACATTTGTTAAGATTTTCTTGTAGCTGAATATCTGGATGGTTTCTCGTCCTTTGTGAGCGCGACTTGGTCAATTGGACACGTGGCATGCCACTTGGTTGGAGAGGATCACCTTGTTACAACAACACGATTTGGATTGTTGGGGCATCTGGGGCATACGAAGCCGATAATCGCAGAGACCGCATGGGGTCTGGAACGCATGGGCCATAGCCGCATGGGACGCATGGGCCAGAGTCGCATGAGACGCATGGAGTCTGGGACGCATGGGCCAGAACATCATGGGACGCATAGAGTCTGGGACGCATGGGCCAGAGCCGCATGGGAGTCTTTTGCAGTATTGTACATATAGTGTTGCACAGTTTCTGAGACTTCTGTCTTTTAGCGAGTTCATACCTTTCGAGACGTTCAGAAAATCCTCTTCTGTCAGGATCCGGTGTCAGATATAATCTTGTTGTCAGAGCATGAGGTCAGATTTATCTGCAGCCAAAACTGCCTTTGGTTTTTGGTCCACATAACTCTCGCCTAATTGGGCCGTATGGTGATCATGCGGTCCATTTTCTGCTGAACTTTTTCGTGGACCGCATGATTGTTGAATGCATGGATCCAAATTTTTTATACTTCTACAAGACCCCCTTCAAAATTTTCAAACTTATAAGTTTGAAATACTTTGAGTAAGAAGCGTGGACGGGGTATACTTTGGGTCGCATGGACATTAGGTCGAATGGACATTAGGTCGTATGGCCATTAGGTCGCATGGCCATATGGATGGGCGCTGTCAGGCTGCAAAAAATACATCCGCAGTTACGGTTATGGTGCAGAAGCTGGATGACCGGTATGAGGCCTACATCCGCTTCGAGGATCCCGAGGTCCTGGCGAAAGAAGTTGAGCGCCGGGTCACTGGGCACCTAGAAGGTCAGATTGTCCATCTCCATGGACGGATAGCGAAACTGTGCTCCCACGATGAGCAATAGTAGTTTGTATTTCCTTTTCTGAAACTATCTTTTGTTGTTTTGCTCTAGTTTATTTTGCTTTTGTGGTTGGGGCGTTAGTAGCCCCTTAAGTGTAGTTTTCCCTTTTGGCAAGAAGAAATAAACTCCTTTTTTCTGTTGCTATTGTCTGGTCGGTTTAATTTGCATCCTATGAGAGAACTAACCACTTTCTGCACCTCATGTGCTTGGTATGCGCCTGATGTGTTCACACTGCTGTGTCAGTCCGGGTCTCTGAGAGGATTACACCAAATCATGGCAATAACATCTTGGGTTGTGCAGGAGCGAATCGCCGCGTCTTGTGGAGTGAATAGTCATGACTCAGGAAGTAATGTAAATCCTCTGATTTTTCAAGAATTTTTAATTTGGATTTTTCATAATTTTCTGTAATTTTCTGGGATTTTTCTGTAATTAAAACCTAGGTATTTTGACATTAAATAATTTTTAATTACTGTTAATTAGTATTAAAATATTATAAAAATAATATTTTATGGTATAAAATGGAAAACCGGATATAGAGTAATTTTCTGGGAATTTATTGGACTCCGGGAGCATTTTTAAAGCCCTAAAAACTAAGTTATAATTAAACCGAATTAAACCCCTAAAATAAACCGGATTTATTTTCAAAATAAACCAAACCAACTCAGATCCGGTTCAACTGAACCGAACCCAGCCTTATCGAGTCGGGTCGGATCTAAACCCGACCCGAAACCCGCAGACCCAAACCCGTTAACCGTCGAAACCTAATCCCAATTCCTATCGGGATTTGTCACGACCCGCACCCGGTTATTCGGGCACGAGTGCGTGGGCACATCCAGCCTACGCCGCAGAATCGGCGGTAGTACGCTGTCTAGGTCAAATCCACACTTAACTAAACTAGCTCATCCACAAATAACATAAGCAAGATAATAATGAGAATAGAAACTTAAGATTTGAAACTGAAATAAATGTGACAACAAATTCAAATATTTAATACAGGAATTCCAAATGAAATCGGGGACAAACCCGATTAAATAAGATAAGAACAGAATTAAAAGATAGCTACTGCTAGCTACTCTGCAGCAGGGGGTCTCCTGGGTAGGATCTGGCTCCCCACGGATATCATCTGTACCCTCATAGGGACCATAATATGTAGGGGCAAGGTCCTCAACATCGCCTAAACAACGGATCCAGTCAGGAAAGGAGCAAAGTACACAATGCACAACAAGATTAAACTAAATATTTATGACAATTAAGTATTGAATATCATATTGAGAAAATTTCATAGAGGGACATCATTATCTCATAGTTAATGCTGTAAACAGGAATATGAGAAAAAGCAGGAATAAATGTGACAGGAAATGAAACTACAACAGTCAACAAGAGCCATAACTAGACAAGAAGCTATGTGTGTGAACTTGTGTTTTTAGAATACCTAGTTGGCATGTAGGGGTCTATAAGGTTAAACCGGCCGTCATAGACGGCTATTAATCACGAATAATCGAGATCCGGCTGATGGACAGTCGTGTACCAACAGCTATTAATCATGGCAAGAGTCAGGGTAAGCTACATGCCTTTCAGTATTCTCCCACCCGACATAAAAAACAAGACATGAACTCCAATATTCAAGACATGAAATTCAATATTTCTAACACTAGGTGTAAACATCAAGGGTACATGTATGGCAGGGAATTAATTATCATAATATATAAAGATTAACTTGAAGTGCAGGTACTTGCCTTTGTTTGGATCCGATTAATAGGTCTTCGGGGAAAATATCCAGAGATGAGTCCAAATGCTGAAATAAACATTACCATCACGCTCAGAAGATGTCAAATAGCTAGAAACGCCTGTCCTTGGGTCCAATTTGGAGACAAGGGCAAAAACGGCAGTTTCGGGTCAAAACGGGGTCCGCCGGTGGGCCCGCTTTGCACCGAAAAACGTGTCCGGGTCAACGGTCTCCAAATTCACCAAACTTAGTGTCAACAGGTCAGGAACGCTGATACGAACCCAACGGAACTTCCAGATTTGGATTCCGATGAGCCGATCACAAAATCGCCCGTCGAGCGGGGCTTGTGGGACCCACGACACGAGATTTCGTCAACGTTCTCAGAATCGAACCAAACTTGACCCACAGGACCAGCGTATCGCTACGAGTCCGATGGTGCAAGTTTCGTCTCGATCCGACGAGTGTACAAGAAGTTAAGGCGAATTGCAGAAAGGACGGATACGGAGCGATGTCCGCGGATACGCGTTGATTCCGGTGTGCACGCACACCCGAATCAGCTTTCGCGAATTCTCACACGTCCGTATCAACGGCGCGCACGTATCTGTGAAGATCGCACGCGACCAAGTCGTCCCGTTTGGCGGGGCGTACTCGGTTCCGGGGTGAAACAGGGTCGGGTTTTTCCTGTTTTTGGATCGCGGTGTGCGATCACCACAGGACGCGATGCCGCGAACAGTTTGTCCGGACACCGAGAGGGTCATACAGGCTTCACAACGCAATTTGCGGAAATGGAAACAGAGCTACGAGGCGAAAGTTACACATACCTGAAGGGGACCCGAAAATCAGGGTCGCGTCGTGTCCGTGTCGTGTCGGACACTGTGTCCTGTGTCCGACACAGGAACCAGAGATTTGGGCTAGGGTTTTGGGCTGACGGCGGCATGCGGCGGAGGGCGGCCGGAGACACGCCGGAGGGGCCGGGGAAGGTTCGCCGAGGGGCGGCGCGGCGTCCACGGGGCGGCGGTGGCGCTAGGCGGCCGGCAGCGGCGGCTGCGGCTGCTGCTGCTGTGCAGCTGCTGCGGCTCGGGGTCGACGTCGAGGTCGACGGGGACGGCGGAGCGGCTCTGCTGCGGGAGGAGGGAGGAGAAGCAGTCGGCGGTGCGGGGCTGGGCACGGCGGGGGACGACGATGGCGGTGAGCGGCGGAGCGGTGGCTAGGGCGAGGGAGTGGGGGAGACGGCCGGGGTCGGAGGGTTTTTATAAGGGGGCGAGGCAGTTGCAGGGGGCCGGCCAAGGCGGATCGTGTCACGCCCCGAGGCGTCCCCCGAGCCGTGACCGCCGTGCGGGCCTGGATTTGCGCCCGCACAAGGCTTTTAATGATTTGCATAGCAAGCACATACTCAGAGTACGCAGATAAATTGAAACACAGATTTGAAACATAGAAAAGTTCTCTTTATTGATAATGAACATCTATTACAAACTCTTGAACGAGTCAGCTAATATGCCGAGCGGCTTACAAAAGGGTTGACTCAAAATGAGATAGCAGTCCTGTACATTACATCCTTTTATAAACTCAAAACGATAAAGACCTCCAGGCTGGAGGATCGCCTTGCCACGGAGCTGCATTTGTGTATGAAGAGTTGCAGGCTCCTGACTCCAAAATGCTTCGGGGGCGCGGTGAAGATGCGCCAACAGTTGGACTGGATCGGGTAGACGACTTCGGCTCCTCGCTCGGTTCACCTTGGTGCGGAGAACCTGTTTCAACGAGGGTCAGCATATCGAAACATGCTGGTGAAGGCGAGCTAGCCTGACTATACCAATCAACACATTGTTTAGTGAAGCATGCATATTTTTGTGGGTTTCTATCTTGCCTTAGTTCATTTACAGTTAAGCAGCATATTGAATTTACTGAAATGAACGTGCCACCGTTAGGTGGATTTTACCTGACCGTCTGAATTACCTGCACAATACTTACCATGCCTTCCCTGAAACGAAGACACAAGTTAGTATGCAACAGGTTTAAATATACACAGGGATCACTGGCTTGATGCCACGAAGGGACGGGTTATAGTCTCAAGACACAAATGATATACACCGCAGGTGGCGAGCCCCGCTGCATAACACTTTGCCCCCATAACATACGACTATACATACGTTCCGTCCGGATCGGATCGGTCCCGGCGCCCCGGTGACCGTCCGCGGAACTCATAACATACCTTGTGCACAAGTCGTCCGTGATCGAGAATACTCATAGAATGTGTTCATAGCATACAGTTTGCATAGTCATCCTGATAGTTTATTTCATAACAAGCATACATTTCCATACTTAGCACGATTCATAAAACAGTTATAGACGAACTAGCATACAGGATGATAACCGTTCATGAGTTTGGTTGACAAGCATAATAGCCAAGTTATTCTCTTTTATCTTGGTTTCTTTTATTATTACTTGGTATCGTTTGATCGGGGCGAAGGAGTGAGGCTGGAAGCAGAGCTAGCTAATCGGGTTGGTAGCCACTCACTTAGATTTTGGAAAGAAGAAGGAAAGAGGCGCTTCACGACTCCGCTCGCAAGCCGCCTACTGCTCGTTCACCTGCACACGAACAGCTCGATTAATACTTCTTCCTCTCTTTCCAATCTCGGAATTGAAGTGCAGTTCAATGAACGAAAACAATGAAAACCATCGAAACCGTTCAAGGAAAACAAGCAAATCCCAAAACCAACTCAAAGCACGAAAGCAACAAGCGACATCGAAAACCGAGGCAATAAAAGATAGCAGCGGAGAGGTCCCTCCTGACTCTGCCGCTAAGCCGATCCTTGGGGCGCAGTCCACTGAATATGGGAATCGATTCCGAAGAAACAAATCCATAACGAGGACGAGTTCTTAATTCAATCTATCCCGATCGAACGATACCGTCTTGTGTTTCTTAGCCGCGCTCTCCGCACCGGGAGAACGGGGCGCTACATCCTACCCAACCAATTGGAAGTTTCGTCCCGAAACTTAAGAATAGAACCAACCGTTAGGGGTTATTGGGTTGAGGCAGGAGCTTAGAGGGGAGTGGACAATCCCGAGCTACGTGGCCAGGCCCGCCACAGTTGAAGCATAGACCTTTTCTGCTGTAACATCTCTCCGTAGAGTGTCCTTGTCTTTTACAGAAATCACAGAATGGTCTCGGGTTTCCTTTGTGGCGACCACCGTCTTTATGTCGTTTTGCAGCATTGTTTCCTCCATCGTCGCCTTGGCGTTTGTGATTGTAGGTATGCACAGCGCCGGTGGAAACGTGAGGATAGAGTGGTTCGAGCGACAGGGCGTGATTCATGACTTCACGCATGGTTCCATACTGATTATTAACCACGTGCGAATAGATGGCAGGGCGTAGTCCACCTTCAAACCTTCTAGCTCGACTCGCTGCATCAGGTAAATAGGCCCTAGCGAACTTCGAGAGTCGGTTGAATTCGGCGGAATACTCTTTAACTGTCATCCTGCCTTGCCTCAGTTGCACGAAGTCATTTTCCATCTTACGTTGCACTGGAGGGGGTATATACTCCTCTTCAAACGCGGCACGAAAGGTCGTCCACGAGATCGCCTCCTCTCCGTGATCAAGTTGGAGAGATCGTCGATGCACGTCCCACCAATCGTGTGCGTCGAGGCGGAGCTGTAGTTGCGCGCAGGAGACGCGCTTTTCTTCGGGGACCTCTAGCAGAGTGAAGTGATCTTCAAGTTCTGCTAGCCAATCTAGAGCTACCACTGGGTCCTCAGTCCCGTTGAACGGGGTGTTGCAGACTTTCTTGAAATGGCCCAAGTTGAAGGCAGTCACGTCCCTCGGCCTTGGGATTTGAGGCGTCTCCACTTCAAGCACGGGCTGTTCCACCGGAGTCGCTGCTGTTGCGGCAGAATGGTTGGCAGCCAAAGTCTGAACGATCTGATGCAGGATATCGACCTGCTTCTGTTGGACTGAGAATCGGGTCTCTAGATTACTCTCGAGCTTAGCTTGGCGAGCATCGTCTCGTTGTCGTTGCGATTCTAACATTTGCATTAACCGCTCAAGCGGGTCGACTTGAGACATGCCTCGTTGGCTTCGAGAGCTTCCCGAATTGCCCGAACTGCTCTCTTGTGTTTCGATCGGTGGTTGCGCTGCAGATTGCGCTGGATCCATTCCTTCAAAAGAAGGTAAATTACATTAGGATCATAATGTATTATGGACTTATTGTCGGAACGTATCTCATTTTGGCCTAGCGAGTTCAAGAGTTCGCACAGGAATTTCGATCGTTAAAGAAACTTTTCCAGCACGAAGTCTAAGGAACTTTGAATCTGTGCTCTGATACCACTATGTCACGCCCCGAGGCGTCCCCCGAGCCGTGACCGCCGTGCGGGCCTGGATTTGCGCCCGCACAAGGCTTTTAATGATTTGCATAGCAAGCACATACTCAGAGTACGCAGATAAATTGAAACACAGATTTGAAACATAGAAAAGTTCTCTTTATTGATAATGAACATCTATTACAAACTCTTGAACGAGTCAGCTAATATGCCGAGCGGCTTACAAAAGGGTTGACTCAAAATGAGATAGCAGTCCTGTACATTACATCCTTTTATAAACTCAAAACGATAAAGACCTCCAGGCTGGAGGATCGCCTTGCCACGGAGCTGCATTTGTGTATGAAGAGTTGCAGGCTCCTGACTCCAAAATGCTTCGGGGGCGCGGTGAAGATGCGCCAACAGTTGGACTGGATCGGGTAGACGACTTCGGCTCCTCGCTCGGTTCGCCTTGGTGCGGAGAACCTGTTTCAACGAGGGTCAGCATATCGAAACATGCTGGTGAAGGCGAGCTAGCCTGACTATACCAATCAACACATTGTTTAGTGAAGCATGCATATTTTTGTGGGTTTCTATCTTGCCTTAGTTCATTTACAGTTAAGCAGCATATTGAATTTACTGAAATGAACGTGCCACCGTTAGGTGGATTTTACCTGACCGTCTGAATTACCTGCACAATACTTACCATGCCTTCCCTGAAACGAAGACACAAGTTAGTATGCAACAGGTTTAAATATACACAGGGATCACTGGCTTGATGCCACGAAGGGACGGGTTATAGTCTCAAGACACAAATGATATACACCGCAGGTGGCGAGCCCCGCTGCATAACACTTTGCCCCATAACATACGACTATACATACGTTCCGTCCGGATCGGATCGGTCCCGGCGCCCCGGTGACCGTCCGCGGAACTCATAACATACCTTGTGCACAAGTCGTCCGTGATCGAGAATACTCATAGAATGTGTTCATAGCATACAGTTTGCATAGTCATCCTGACAGTTTATTTCATAACAAGCATACATTTCCATACTTAGCACGATTCATAAAACAGTTATAGACGAACTAGCATACAGGATGATAACCGTTCATGAGTTTGGTTGACAAGCATAATAGCCAAGTTATTCTCTTTTATCTTGGTTTCTTTTATTATTACTTGGTATCGTTTGATCGGGGCGAAGGAGTGAGGCTGGAAGCAGAGCTAGCTAATCGGGTTGGTAGCCACTCACTTAGATTTTGGAAAGAAGAAGGAAAGAGGCGCTTCACGACTCCGCTCGCAAGCCGCCTACTGCTCGTTCACCTGCACACGAACAGCTCGATTAATACTTCTTCCTCTCTTTCCAATCTCGGAATTGAAGTGCAGTTCAATGAACGAAAACAATGAAAACCATCGAAACCGTTCAAGGAAAACAAGCAAATCCCAAAACCAACTCAAAGCACGAAAGCAACAAGCGACATCGAAAACCGAGGCAATAAAAGATAGCAGCGGAGAGGTCCCTCCTGACTCTGCCGCTAAGCCGATCCTTGGGGCGCAGTCCACTGAATATGGGAATCGATTCCGAAGAAACAAATCCATAACGAGGACGAGTTCTTAATTCAATCTATCCCGATCGAACGATACCGTCTTGTGTTTCTTAGCCGCGCTCTCCGCACCGGGAGAACGGGGCGCTACAGATCGTGGGGGGGGACGTGGCCGCGGGGAGCGGCGCAGCGCGCGGAGGGCGGCGCTGCGCGCGGAGGGCGGCGGTGGAGTCGGGGATCGTGGGGGACGGGGTCGCGCGGGCTGACGGGTCGGCTGCGGTGGGTCGGGTTCAGTTGAACCCGACCCGACCCGATAAGAGCGGGCTGGGCTGGGGCTACGGGCCGGGCCGCGGCCCAACGGGCCGTGGGCCGGAAAAGAAAAAAGAAAATAAAATAAAATAATTAATAATTAATAATTAATAATAAATAATTTAATAAATAGATAATTAATTAAATAATTAATTAGGCATTTAAAAATATGTCTGAGGCCCAGAAAAATCCAGAAAAATTACCCTAAGTCCAGTTTTCTATTTTACACCCAAAAATATTATTTTCATGACATTTTAATATTATTTATTAACAAATAAAAATCATTTAATAATTAAAACCTTGATTTTAATTACAGGAAATTCACAGGAAATTCCAGAAAATTGTGAAAAACCCAATTTTAAAATTCTTGAAAAATCGGGGGTTTACAGGATTACTGTTGCTATTTAAAGGCCTCGAATTCTGTGCACCTTCGCCGCCGCAACCCGCTCTCTCTCCTCTATCAGCCTCTCTCAGCCGCTCCGGTCGCCGCCCTAGCCTAAACCCTAACCCTCGTCGACCTCCACCTCTCCGTCGACCCCCTCTCCTCCGCCCAGCCCTCGGTCTTCCTCCCCCGACCTCATCATCCCCTCACCGTCTCCACCTTCCTCCGCCTCAGCCCCCTCGCCGCTCCGCTCGAACATCACCACCTCACCCTGACCCGCAGCACCCTCGATGACCACCTCCATCGACCGTCCCTCTTCCACCGTCCTAACCCGAACACCACCACCCAGCCAACACCCCCTCACCGCTCTGCCATAGCCCAGTACCACCACCCTTCGTCATCCTCCGGTCGACCTCGAACCCCCACAGTCGACCCATCCCCGACCATCTCCGCCGACGTCCTCCACCCGATCCTCCGCCCTAAGCCCCGAGCCTCCTCGGCTTCGTCCCCGACTACCTCCACCATCCTCCAGTTCCAGCTCGACGGAACCCTAGTCACCCCGCTCGACCCGTCCCCGACCTCGCCATCCTGACTCAACGGATCTCATCTCCGGCCACTCCCCTCCGCCTCACCGACGCTGATACGGACACAGCAGGATCCGATACAGCAGAACCCTAAACCCTAACCAGGACACAGTGACCGGACACGGCAAACTCGACCCGGACACGAAGAATCATCGTTCCACGGAGCCCTGTTCAGGTAACCCGCTCTCTCTCCTCGTTATCCCGTTTTCAATTTCATCAGTTGTGACGCGTAGACTGTGTAACCCTCTCGATGTCCGTGCAACCCGCTCGGTGCATCGCGTCCTGTGGTGATCGCAGACCGCGATCCAAAAACAGAAAAACCAACGCCCTGTTTCACCCCGGAACTGAGTGCGTTCTGCCAAACGGGACGACTTGGTCGCGCGCGGTCTTCACTGAAATGTGCGCGCCGTCGATACGGACGTGCAAGATTTTGCAGAAGTTGATTTGGATGTGCGTGCACACCGAAATCAACGCGTATCCGCCGACAACGCCCCGTATCCGCCTGTTCTGGAATACGTCGTAACTTTGTGTACACACGTCGGATCGAAACGAAACTTACGCCATCGGACTCGTAGTAATACGCTGGTCCTGTGACCCAAGTTTGGTTCGATTCTGAGAACGTTGACAAAATCGCATATCGTTGGCCCCACAGGCTCCACTTGACGGGCGATTTTGTGATCGGCTCATCGGAATCCAATTATGGAAGTTTCATTGGGTTTATATCATCGTTCCTGACTTGTTGACACTAAGTTGGACAAATTTGGAGACCTTTGACCCTGATATGGTTTTCGGTGCAAAGCGGCCCACATGTGGACCCCGCTTTGACCAGAAACTGTCATTTCTGTCCCTGTGTCCAAATTGGACTCAAGAACATGCGTTTCTAGCTATATGATATTTTCTGAATCTAATGGTGATGTTTATTTCAGCAACCGGAGGAGTCCCTGCAATTCCCACTGAGACCAGAGCTACAATTGGAGCCAGAACCACAGGCAAGTGTACCTTGCCAATATTGCAGTTCTTGTTACATATTTTTTTGATTTATTTATATCTTGTACATGTTTAACCTAGGACCGTGTGACTTACTTAGCGTCCGATTAATAGTCGGGTGCCAACACCGTACGCGGAGTTGTGTAACGTCATCTAGACATGGATATCGTGACCCTTCACATTCTCGTACTTGTCTTATCAAGTACCTCATAACCCAGGACACTTGACACTATTCATGAGACAGAATCTTCTTGAGATATTTATGGTGATTCTGTATAGGATACATGACTTGAGACATAGATATTACATATGCTTAGATTTTTATTATGACTTGCTGCATTAGTTTTGATCTTGCGTGTCATGGACATGAGACGTGTGATTACATTGGGTGGGGAGAGACACACAGGCTCCAGGCTGATTTATATATATTTATTATGGTGAGGCCTTAGACTCTATATTAGAGCTAGGCACTCTACTAGTGTTATATTTATTGTGAGGCCTCAGACTCTATATCAGAGCTAGGCACTCTACTAGTAATATTACTGCTACCGGCTCCCCGACACAGAGCTTGTAGTGGATCAGCCTGAGTTTTAGTGATGCTCTCATCTTGCATTTCACTTAGCTGGTTCTTTAGTATTACCCTGTTTACTCATTTATTTTCTGCCCTGCATTTATATTGGCTTGAGTTATTTTGTACCTTGCTTTATCCCCTGAGGACCTGGATCCGGATTATGTCCCCAGGATTAGCTGACGAGATCTATCCCGAGGTATATGGGACCGGAGCATTAGCATTAGCAGAAGCAGGTACCTACATTAGAGCAGAACCAGGACCAGAGGACGAGATCGTACTAGAGGACTTCTCCTGAGTATTGGCTTGAGATACTCATTTATTTCTGTTTCTAGTTATTTTATTTTCAGTCTATTGCATTGATGTATCAGACTTGTTCTCGGATTTGTTCTCCGAGACACTTTTATTGAGATATGTTAGTTTATGTTTATTTGCATTATTTTAGCATTTGATCTATGATTATCTGTTGTGGATGAGATTAGAATAGACTATGACTTGTAACATTGGACCTATTTATTGTTGTATTACAGCTTAAGTATGCCCCGATGGATCCATTAAATTGGGTTTGTCCATCGGTGTGTGCTGCTGGCCATTGCCACGTGTCTAGTCCCTTAATATTTTGGGACTGGGGAGTGACAAGTAAGTCATCGATTCCCCACTTATAAGTGGTAGACGATCTCGGAACTCCTTACACAAATTCACTTTTAGTGCGATGGCTTCTGGAGGTGCTCCAAAGGAAACCAACACGTCTGCTTTCACAGCGTCGGTTACCCCTGAGTTTCTTCCTGCTGAGAGGATGGGAGAAATGTCCACCGTTCGACTACGCGAGGCGGACATCTTCCAAAAACTGTTAGAAACCCCTGCTGATTCAGGGAAGCCAAGTGTTGGAGACGCTCTACGTCAATTGCTT
This sequence comes from Iris macrosiphon, assembly GCA_036927795.1. Taxonomy (NCBI): domain Eukaryota; kingdom Viridiplantae; phylum Streptophyta; class Magnoliopsida; order Asparagales; family Iridaceae; genus Iris; species Iris macrosiphon. Next base: position 206,983,618 of record JAYESA010000002.1, on the reverse strand, counting down.
GCGTCCTCAGACGCTTGCATTTTTTATTTCCTTGCTATGTACATCAGTAATTCGGACGATTCTGATTCCCTTCTTCTTGATGTTTGTAATCTCTCCTTTCTTCTTTTTGTTTTAATAAAAGAAGAAATTACCTTCTTTGCACGCTGTGACATTTGGGGTGCTTGTACTAGAGGTGAGACGGTCGTAGCACAGCATTTATAGTTAGTGTGGACATCCCTCTGGGGGTTTTTAGTGGACTTATTACCCTTTTGAGCACTTGGGGTGGAGGTAATAGATTCGAAAAAAAACCCTATCAGAGGTAATAAGGACGTGATAGGTTTTGTGGATAGTAAGGACATCCCGCTGGGGGATCTTTGGTAGACCTATTACCCTTTTGCGTACTTGGGATGCAAGTAATAGATTCGAAACAAACCCTATCAGAGGTAATATGGACGTGATAGGTTTTATGGATCCATTACTTTTTGGCGCATGTTAGTGCAAGTAATAGGTTTGAGACAAGCCCTGCCAGAGATAATGTGAAAATGGCAATTTTTTTGGACTTAACACCGCTGGTGTACCTTGGTGAGTACGGGTGATAAGTGGGATGACAACCGATATCAGAGGTAATATGGACGTGATGATCAATAGCCAAAACTCGAAAGGTTTGCTCAGAGATAATATGGACATGGCAAGCTCAGCCGGAAAAAAGTGTTTAGGACTGTAGTTCAGAGGTAATATGGACGTGAATCGATGTTCGAGCAACTCGCTGAGGAGTGATTTGCTGAATGTGTTTATCCAAAAATGAAGATAGACCTGAAGGTTGCTCCGCTGGGGGGGGTTGGTGGGACGACATGTCAAAGATAATATGGACATGACTAGTGTCTAACGGGATTAGTTTTTGAGTGGTCACTGCTGGAGTGTGCGAGTGGACCTGAGGACTGCTCCACTGAGGAGACTTTAGGGACCCATCATCCGTTGCGTATCCAGGGTTCCAGGATACAGATGATGGCTTTTACGAGAATTTATAACAAAGGAGAATATGTTGCACATAGGCACTTGCTGGGAATGAAGAACCAAGAGTTGATTTGTATATCTGGGTTGCCCCACTGGGGATGAGGGGAGTACAAGTCTAGTTTAGACGTAGTACTTTTTTAAGAACTTGTCGTTTATAGGTTTGTTTTCTGCGAACGGTCTCTGGGGCACTGGGGCCGATTCATTCCGGCGAAACTCGGATAGCTACACTAGCAAGACTAGCACGGGTAACGCGGGGTCTTGTAGCAGGGCTTGCTACCCGCACTGCAAGGATTATTGTCTTACTATAACTATTGTCCACGGTGGCAATGTGTGCCATGACCCAGCATATTACTGCATTATCTGTTCAAGCTAATGATGTCTTCTTGACAGGGAAGAACATGGTAAGTCTTGTGCAGGTGGATGCAACGCCGCAGGTAAAAAGTCACCAAACGGTGGCACAGATATTCATTCATTTATATATATATTGCATCCTGTAACTTGAACTAAGGCAAGATAGAAAGTCCACAATAATAATTTATTTGCCTCACTGAATATTGTGTCGATTTGGTTAGTTGGGTTAGCTCGCCCTCACTAGTACTTTTTAAAGTACTGGCCCTCGTTGCAGCAAGTTCTCCGAGCCAAGGCGACGCGGTGATGAGATGAAGCTTCTTCCCCATCCAGTCCATTACTCGGCGCACTCCGTTCGTGCCCTTTTAAAACTTATACAAAATATTTTGAGCTTGTGCACACATCTTATGCAGCTCCAATGAAAGACGATAGCTTCGTCCGAATGTGTCTATTATATTTTGAAGTTCTAGTAAAGGATATAATGTATGGAACGGCTATATCATTTTGTGTCCATCTTGTAATTCCGCGCGGTCCCCCTTACTTTTGAGTTAAGAGTCTGTAAGAATATGTATATTATCAATGAAGAGAACTTTTCTTCGTGTCAACTTGAAATATTTAGCTTCCGAACTATGTTGTTGTGTTTTTAAATATATATCATTATGCTAGGCCTTGTGCGGGCGCGCCTTACGCTCGCACGACATCGCGCCCGGGGGACGGTTAGCGATTCTACGAAATTGGGGCATGACAGGTTCCTCTGGCACATCTCCATTAGCGTTGCTTCTGGATTGCCAGGGGGCAGTCTTAGAACTGTCTATCGAAATCGTTCGATATAGTTACGAGCGAGCTCCTTTTCTCCCTGGGCGATATCTATCAGAGAAGACATTGTCATATCATGTCCTGCCTCATAGAATCTTTTGAAGAAAAGACTCTTGAGATTGTCGAATGATGATATACAATTGTTCGGTAGACTACAGAACTAGTCGAATGCTACTCCCGCCAATGCCCCGACAAAGAGCCTGGTAAGGATGGCATCATTGCGGGGTAGGTGCCCTATTGTTGTCTCGAAGTAAATCATCTACCGACGAGGGGAGGACTTTCCGTCAAATGTGTCTATGTTGAAGGGCTTGTACCTGGGCGGGTACGGTACGACCCTCCATTACAGCGGGTATGGTTGGCGTACTCCGAGATCGCGGAGTGAGTTCCGATTACCCATGGAGTCCAGTCGAGCTCGGAGTTCTTGGACCTCTTTTATTGCTTCCTTAGCCTCGTCTGCTGCCGTAGGGGCTGAGGAACCAGGTTGGGGAGGATTTTCACCTGCGGGTGGAGCGGTTGTGTTTGAATTCGCGTTGGTCCCGGGATCCAAGTTAGCTGGAGCAGAGGTCATTGCCAGCTGAGAGGCCAAGTTTGCCTTGATTTCCAACATTATTTGGGTCAAGGCTTGCATCGATGCATTCATGGTCTGCATCATGTTCTCGAGAGCCTCCAGGCGTTGTCGGTCACTAGGGGCGTCATAGTTATGTCCTGCCATGTATATTGTCCTCACATGGGGGGAGAAGGATGGGGCAGTGGATGTCGCACTCTCCATCTCGGACGCTTGCAGTAAGCCGTCTTCAAAGAAGACTGGCAGCGTTGTGTCCTCCTCATATTCGTAGGAGGCTATATGATCTCTACAAGAGTAGCTACTCCCAGGGGTTTCAGAATATGTTCCTTGAGAGTCATCATCTTTCCGGAACGCTGGATTGTTTTGTAGGTCCAAGGGTTTACTACCCCCAGCTTGGGGAGCCCCTAGGGGTTCTGAGGGAGAACTACCTCCAGCGGCTGACAGCTTCTTCCTCGAGCGAATGTCCTGGAAAATGCCTTCCATGGGTCCTAACGTCGGTCCTCCTAGTAGTCTTCTTCTCAACGCGCTGGTCGAGAGTGACGGAATGGAGGTGCTGGACATCTTTCCTCCTTTGGTGGTAGGGACCTTCCGAGCCGAGTAACATGCGGCGAAGGACAGCTCCTCCCCCTCTGGAGCGTGTACCTGACCTCCGGGTTATTGCCAGCCAGGTGTCTTCTGGTGCAGTCGTTGGAAGGCCGACTTCCTGTTTGTGGGCGCTGCTGCTCCATTGCAACAGCAGTTGATGATAATCTTGGCACAATGGCACCCTGGAGAGAATATTTCATCGGCCGCAGTTGTTTTTCTCGCTTTGTGCTTGTGATTGATCACGTTGCGCAAGTCGAGCGAGGGTTGTTCTACCTTTGCACCCTTTTTGTGGGCCAGGGTAGACCGAACTTACGGGTATGTAGGTGTTGTGTTGGCTCCCGAATTCGAGGTTCGTACAAGAACTAGCCTCAGATCGTTGGCCGGAGACTTTCGAGATCGACCCTGTCCATTTTCCGTTGGGGCTGGACGCATGGGGCAGTCTTATCTAATTTTTTATCAGGGTCCCACCGTAGCATCACTCCTTACTCGTTAACAACCTTAGCATCATTTCTTAACAATAAGAGGGAAAGCAACTCAAACAATCCGGTTCCTCCACCACCGCGAACTGCGTAATGATTAGCGGTGCCCTCTGACGGTTAGCTGACTGGACAGATGTCTTTGCTTGGCGAGCTCGCACTGTCCTGGACCTCTTTGACTTAGCCCCTGCGGGCGCATAGTACGCAGAGTCTAAGTTTGGGTCCTCGTCGTTCTCATTAGGCCGCATAGAATCTGGGCCGCATGAGATACAATCGAAGACAGAAATTCTGCAGCTATCTGGGCCACATGGGGATGACTGTCTGCGGCTGTAAGCTGAGGCCGCATGAGGCCGTCTGCCAGTCTTATGTGGCCTCCTTCTTGGCCGCATGGAACTTGCTTCAGCCCCAGAACATCTGGTATTGTAGTGTTTTTCTTTACCAGAGTCTGGGCGCTGAGTAGTTTCCACGTCGGGTAGGGAGGCCGCATGGACGTGGACTTTTTGGGTGCACGTCTGGCTGTGAGCAACAGGGTGAGCGGTTGGAAGCGCCCCCTCCGCAGTTGGGCGAGGCGCGTCGGCCTTCGCTACCCATTGTCTGTTGGTCGCCTTGGGCTTGGCTAGCCTTGAGGAAGGACTAACGCTTCCATCCGAGAGCATGTCCTCGAACGCTTGCTGGTCGAAGCAAACCACCAGTATTTTTTGCGTCAAGCCGAGCTTGGACCTATCGGACTGTGTCACTGACTTCTCAACAGAGGAAAAGTTGGTCCCCAGCAGAGTCGTCATCGTTTTTGCCATTTAAATCAAAAGGATAACTAAAAGAACCTGATTTGATTAACAAATTAAGAAAAAGTACAGAGAGGTCCTAGAAGACAATCTAAATACAAATTTATTTTCTGGGGATGACGATAGAGGGTTAGGAGTGTAGGAACTCTCTTTACTACGTGGACAATCTGATGTAAAAGCTCTTCTCTCTTGCTCGAGTGTAGATCCGCAGATAGCCAGCCAGGTCCGTTGTATAGTGGTAGTACCATGTTATTTATAGTTGTTTTGTGGCCACATGGATTCGGGTCGCATGGACTTTGGGAGTCGTCACGTGTCTTCCCTAACATCAAGGAGTTACAAATGTGCACAAGAACCGGGGCTTCAGCTGTCACATGGACATTTGTTAAGATTTTCTTGTTGCTAAATATCTGGATGGTTTTTCGTCTTTTGTGGGCGCGACTTGGTCAATTGGACACGTGGCCTGCCACTTGGTTGGAAAGGATCACCTTATTACAATAGCATGATTTGGATTGTTCGGGCGTCTGGGACGTACGAAGCCGAGAATCGCAGAGACCGCATGGGGTCTGGAACGCATGGGCCAGAGCCGCATAGGACGCATGGAGTCTGGGACGCATGGGCCAGAACCGCATGTGACCCATGGAGTCTGGGACGCATGGGCCAGAGCCGCATGTGACCCATGGAGTCTGGAACTCATGTGCCAGAACCGCATGGGACGCATGGAGTCTGGGACGCATGGACCAGAGCCGCATGGGAGTCTTTTGCCGTGTTGTACACGTAGTGCTGCACAGTTTCTGAGATTTCTGTCTTTTAGCGAGTTCACACCTTTCGAGACGTTCAGAAAATCCTCCTCTGTCAGAATTTGGTGTCAGATGTAATCTTGTTGTCAGAGCGTGAGGTCAGATCCATCTACTGCCAAAACTTCCTTCGATTTTTGGTCTGCATAGCTCTCGCCTAATTGGGCAACATGGTGATCATGCGGTCCATTTTCTGCTGAACTTTTTCTTGGGCCGCATGATTGCTGAACGCATGGATCCAACTTTTCCATACTTCTACAGTAATATTTAAATTGAGCATCTTTGCTTCACAAGCTACATCAATGCTAACTTAATCTGAGTAAATAGTTTCACGCTATGGTTTCTGAACACCAAATTTTGGGTTCTAATCTTCGCCCAAGTTATCTCCAATATAATGATTGTGTAATGTAGGTTGAACCGTGGCATCTAAACTTACACAGATCCGTGTGAATTCATGTGGGAGACATTAATATATATCGACAAAGATGATTAATTTTACATAAATTTATGTTTAGGATAACGAAATATTACAAAATTATGTGGGAAATACCAAAATTTAATAAATGCAAGAAGAGATACAGAACGACGTGACTATTGACGGTATGAGTGCATGCGCTTATACCGCATACCGCTTTAGCAATCACGGTATTATTGCACGACCACTAGTAGCAATAGTAATGACGGTCTCGCAACCATACAACCATTGTTAATGGCGATATGAGTGTATGCTCTCATACCGTCAATAGTAATAGCGATCTGTATCTCTCTTTGCATTTTCTAAACTTTTGTATCCCCTACTTAATTTTGTCAAACTTCATTATCCTGAGCATCAATTTCTTTTAATTTTAGTTGTGGCAAACTCTCCACTAATTACTATCAGATCATTAGTTTCAACTTGTCATTCAAGTTAAGATGTCTCTTTGTATCCATATTAGTCTAAAGTAGGCATCTATACAAACCCATGCCATCACCATCCAAATCAAGATATATTAATTTTAAGCAAGAACAAAGTTATTCAAATGTGCAAGGTTAGAAACATGCATGGACAATTAATTTCCTTCTATATATAACCCGAGTGATCCTTGGTTAATTATATATGTAACAGATGCAAGCTGGGTGGAAGCATATCTGGCAAACCTGACACGGCCGAATACATGATCGAGAAGAGTAAGTGTCTGTGTGTCGGAGTTCAAAAGAAAGGACAAAATTCTGGTTACCTCCTCAACACCAAGACCCATAAGAACTTCTGGCTTCTTGCTTAACTAGTTATGTGCATGTAGTGCTTCTTTTGTTAACCTCCTCTCTTAATTTCTTCATTTTATTCTCTCCCTTCTTTTTTTTGGACTCCTCCCTACTAAGAACAATGGAATTAATGTACATACATATATATATTTCTTTTGACAATTATTCACCGAAAGCAATTTGTTGGATAATGCAACATCATATGGGTTTAACTTGCTACATACCTGGTCCAGTTATTTAATTTAGTAACTGGCAAGGTATTTATATCAGTTAGTAGGCTGAACTTTTTAGTACAGATAACTATGTAAACTTTTGTTTTGGATATGCCGATGGATACTACAGATGAATACAAATTTGTGTCTTTGGTCTTTGATTCATTTTTTAAGCCTCTGCTTAGTTTTTGTAACCGATCATTAAGATACTTTCTAGCAGTTATTTATGTTTTTTCTTTCTTTATTTACATAATTGAGTATGGGATTTCATCTTGACATTGTGAGAATATGAACATAGAACACCAAGGGAGTTTTATTTTTTATTTTTTTATAGTTGGCGAAAAGATTCATATGTAAGCAATTCCATGCAAACAGAGATCGATATACCTCCTCACTCCAAAAGTGTTGAAACAATCACCCATTCTTCTTTTGGAGGCAAGACAAGTGGGGAAAGCCCCCCTTGTTAATTTACTAGATAAGTTAACCAAATGTCCTCCAAAGAACAATTAATCACCCATTATTAATCCTCACAAACATAACCAAATACATGGATATATACCTCTAGATACCAACTCTATACCTCAGGCTTTGCCTCTGACCTATGATCAGTTATATATGATAACACCAATGAACCTGCACTTAGGTTCTTGCATCCAAGGCTAAGATGGTGCTCAAGTTCAAGGGGTGCATGTATTCCATGGATCCAGTCATGAACTAGCTCACGGTAATCCGGTCCGCCCTCTACAAACGGGTCCTAGAACGCGAATATACATGTCACGGTTCTGGCATAGGTTGGACGCGACGGTGCACAGGTCGATGCCATTGTAAGGTCCTTGTCGCAACATGCTATCTTCGATGTCACGAAACCTGAGATCAGAAATGATGAATCAAAGTACTGATTTAATTTGGACTGACAATGCAGTTTGTGACATGTTTAATGCATGAACAAAATGGTGGTGACAAAGAGGCAGACAATGGTATCAAGAATGAATTCTAGGAATTACTTGCTGGTTTTCTCTCATGAGTCTGTAACTGTAAACAAATATTTATGAATCCCTTCTGGAGTTCTTGATAGATAAAGATATCCCTGACAGATCAGTCAGAGACAATTACAGTTAAATCCAATTAAAATTTGCCTAAAGATTTGTGGTTTTACGTAGTCAAATTTAGCACAACAGTTTAGTACAGTTACTCCACATTCAGAATTCAGAATTTCTGCAAACCTCAACAGGAGTCATGATGTACTTGACAAAACTCAGTAATATATATTATCCTTTGAATAATTTTTTGATGCACTTTAAAATGATATATTTCTAGTAATGTGTATAAACCATATTAGCTACTGAAATTCTTTGTGTAATGTGTGTTATATTAATAAGACAGTATAGACTAAAAGTTCTTCAGTGTTGCTTTCTAAAAAGAAACAATAGACTTACAATTAACTGGCAATCTTTGCCCCACATGAAACTGACAATTGTTAGATCAAAAAGAGATCAATTTACCTTCAGTTCGTAATTTTCATAGAGAAGATATGGTGGCTTGTTAAAACTGTGAGTTTCTAATTGATCTATCTCGGATAAATTACAATATCCTTGCTATGTTCATCATGTAGCATACTTTGTGAAAGTGTTAGTACAAGTTCCACTTTGATCTCTCCATCAACAAAAATCAAACTGGTCTCTTATTAATTTGTTATTATTTTGCCAATATGTGCATGATTATGCCATATTATACAAAATAGAAAAATCCGGGATTGACTACTGATGCTAGGTATCGACCTAAACTCTTACCGATGAAGGAAAAATAACCTCGTCTCATATTTATGTTCTTGTCAGATATATGTGGCATAATGTGAAGAACATTTCAAAGCACCAATTTGTGTCCTTTGTCCATGTCCGAGTCCGAGTCGCCCCATGTGCATAAATCAATAAAAAGGTAAATCTTATATTGAAAAAAATATTTGATTTGGGGTTACCACATAGATGTTGGACTATTCTCTAGAGTTCTAACATCAAATCCCAACAAATAATCTTACATATCCTTGACTAATCGTTATCGTTAATATGGTTCTAGAATAATAATCAATGATGTGATGTAGAACTTGGAAGGCCACTGCAAAAAATTAATTATAGCTCCCAAAAATAGCAAGAAACAAGCATCATACTTGGCAGTGTAGTACTCTGAACTGAAAAAATTAATCCCATAGTGAGAACTAGGAATGTGGATATCTTTCTTCGCTCAACAATCTGAACTAGTTTGGTATCCTATCATTAAAAATAACACTCCAATTGAGGTGAGCATTATTCGGTTTTGGACCAAAATTCGAACCGAATCTAACTAAATAAGAGATTCGGTTCGGTTTGGAAAAAAAATGGTTCGTTTCTGTTTTGAAAAATACTAAAATTTCTTTTTCGGTTTCGGTTTTTTATTTCGATTTCGGTCCAAAACCGAAAACCGAATAAGATTTGTACAATACCCTCAATTATATGTGTAAGAAGAAGGAAGCTTTATCTGTGTGTACTTCTCCTCCTTCACATCATCTGACTCAATAAGGCTCCTTTCGGCTGTGTTCTCCTCAACTTAAGGGGACTCCATACTCTACAATGTCTCTTATTGTAGGAAAGTTTCCTCTATAATATATATATATGTGTGTTGTATCTTGTACATTTAATAATAATCAATATACATTTTTCTCATATTCAAATATTCATCATGGTATCAGAGCAGTGATCCTCATAGGACCTGTATCTCCTTTATTTTTCTCTACTAGTTCTTCTCTGTTATCATCATCTCTATCAAGATGACACAGGGAGAAACTCAGGCTATATCATTCGGCTCTCAACTCACAAAGACTGAGGGCACATATTGCCGCACAGATGGAAATCCAAATCAGAGTTTGTGCTCAGTGCTTCTCAACGAATTCAACTTTCTCCCATGGTCAAGAGCTATTACTTTAGCTCTTGGTGGAAGGTCAAAACTCAACTTCATCAGGGACAAGAAGGTTCCAAGTTCAACATCTCCAGAATATAAAAGTTGGTTATCAAAGGACCAACACGTCATGTAATGGCTCCTAAACTCCATGGATCCAAAGATTGCTGAGATTTTCAGCTATTCAGAGTCCTCTTACCATCTTTAGGAAGCTGTCAAGGATATGTATGGGAACTTAAACAATGCAGCAAGGGTATTTCAACTCAAGAAGGATCTTGCAGTCCTTCAACAAGGTAATCTTTCCTTTGTTCAACACCTTGGCAACTTGAAGGTAAAGTGGAATGAGCTGGACTTGTACAGACCACACACCACTGTTGCATCTATACTATTGAAAAGAGCTGATGAAGATAAGGTATTTCAACTGCTTGCAAGCATGGGATCTGAATATGAGGATCTCAGAAGCCACCTTTTGATAAGTCCAGAGCTCCCAAACTTCACAATTGTTTGCAACACTGTTCAGAGAGAAGAAGTGAGGAAAAATGTGATGAATGTAGATACTGGAGCTGGAGGTTCAGAGGCTAGAGCATTCACTGCAAATAAGAGCTTCACCAACACTCGTCCCTACAAAGGTAAGAGACCAGACCTGAAATGCACTTACTGTGAGAGCATTGGTAGAGCTGGTATAGGCCACATGAGGGAGAGGTGTTGGATCTTGCATCCTGAACTAAAGCCCAAATTCAATGACGAGCAGAAAGCACAAAGAGGTCTTGTGCAAAGAAATCCAGTTCTCACTAGTCCAAAAGCACACTTGAGCAACACTTCTGAGGATATGAGGAGCTTCACCTCTAATCCTATTACTCTCATCAACGAGTTTGCAATTTATCTACAGCAGAAGCAAGGCAATATGGGAAGCAATGAAGATGGAAACTCATCTGCTATGTTGGGACAGTTTGCTGGATTCTTAGCAAAATCAAGCTTGGCTTCTGAAGAAGACATTCCAGGTATCATTTGCGCACTCTATACAGCTCTAGATATCAGCAAAAATCATGATTTTTGGATAGTTGATTCAGGTGCCTCAGAACACATAACAAATAATTCATCCATTTTACATGATTTCACATCACTTCCAAAACCTTCTCATGTCTCTATGGCATATGGTAACAAGGTTCCAATTCTAGGAAAAGGAAAACTAAAATTGTTTTCAAATTCTATTGAGTCAATTGCTCTATTTGTTCCATCATTCCCATTTCAACTTCTATCTGTAGGAAAGTTGACATATCTATTAGATTGTCTAGCCATTTTCTCCTCTTATAATGTCGTGTTTCAGGATCCAGTATCCAAGAAGAAGCTTGGTGAAGGGTTCTTCCTAAATGGCCTCTACTACATCTCAATTTCATGAAGTTTTTCATAGTGTTTTTTGACAGAGTCCAAATCTGCAACCAAGCAACAACTATGGCATAACCGTCTTGCTCATCCATCTTCCCATGTTTTGTCAATGATGTTTCCCAATTTTTGTAAAGCTCCTCTTAAATGTGAGATTTTTCATATGTCCAAGTTTACAAGATTACCTTTCCAAATCTCTCACTCCAGAGCAATTCAACCTTTTGAAATGATCTATTCTGATGTATGGGACCAGCCTCACTTGAATCTTTTGATGGTTATAGATTTTGTCACTTTCATTGATGATTTCACTCGAACTACCTTTGTGTATCTCTTGAAATTTAAAAATGAGGTCTTTAAATCCTTCTTAGATTTTCATAATCTTGTCATCAACCATTTCTCATCTAAATTTTGTATTTTGAGATCAGATAATGGCACTGAATATACTTCCAAAATCATGACTGATTATCTTAGTGCACAAGGAATCATTGATCAAACTAGTTGTGTGGGAACTCCACAATAGAATGGCATTGCAGAACGCAAGAATAGGGATTTGCTTGAAAAAACCAGGGCCTTAATGCTACAGACTAATGTTCCAAAAAGGTTTTTGTCTCAGGGAATTCATGCAGCAGCCTACCTCATTAATAGACTGCCTAGTAGTGTTCTCAACTTCAAATCTCCATTCGAAGTTCTAAAGTCCAGAAGCATTGACATCTCCACCTTCGAATATTTGGATGCACCTGCTTTGTGCATATACAATATACACACAGAGACAAGTTTGATCCAAGGGCAGTCTGGTGTGTTTTTCTTGGCTATTCTTCCACCCAAAAAGGTTACGAGTGTTACAACCCCAAGACTAGGAAGTTGATAGTCTCAAGAGATGTTCATTTTGATGAGTATGCTCCCTTCTTTCAACCCTCTCATAATGCAGTTCAGGGGGAGCATATTGATGAAGTGTTTCCCAATCATGTTCCTACTGCAGCTATTGAAGACACGTCAAGCCCATCTGATCCAACACCTGTACATACAGAACCACTCGAAGAAGAGGAAGTTAATGAACCTGAGGAGGTACCACAACCTCCATTACCTCGAAGAAATCCATCTAGAATAAGACAACCACCATCAAGGCTTCAAGAGTTTGTGACTTACTCTACTCGTTATCCTCTTGAGCTGGGGTTTCATGGTGTATCTCCTACTCATAGTGCATTCCTTAGCAAAATTCTAAATCAAGCTGAACCAAGATCCTTTGATAAGGCAAATCAGTCACTAGTATGGAGAGAAGCTATGCAAGAGGAACTCAAAGCCCTTGATGAGAATAATACCTGGAGCATTGTTCCTCTACCAAAGGGACAGAAGCTGGTTGGAGCAAGATGAATTTACAAGCTCAAGTTTTATTCAGATGGTTCACTTGAGCACCGTAAAGCAAGGTTACTTGCTCGTGGCTTCACTCAAACATTTGGTGTGGATTACAATGAGACATTTGCTCATGTGACAAAGATGAACACTGTGCATGTTCTGTTGTCTGTTGCTGTGAATTATGGATGGTCTCTCTTTCAAATGGATGTTAAAAATGCCTTTTTACATGGAGATCTCGAAGAAGACGTCTATATGAGGCTACCTCCTGGTCATCCTCGTGAACATGAAGAAGGAATGGTGTGTAAGCAACATAAGGCCATGTATGGATTGAAACAATATCCTAGGGCTTGGTATTCAAAATTGAGTTCTGTTCTAATTACTTCAGGGTTCAAAGGAAGTCATGCTGACTCCTCTTTGTTCATACGCAATAGCACTGCAGGAAAGTTGGTGGTACTTGTATATGTGGATGACTTAATCATTACTGGCGATAACATGGATGAGATTCAATCCCTCAAATCAGCTCTGCATGATACTTTTGCTATCAAAGATCTTGGACCTTTGAATTACTTCCTAGGCATTGAAATGGATCATTCTCCTCATGGTATGTTTCTAAATTAACGAAAATATGTTATTGATCTCCTAAATGAAGCAGGAATGAAGGATAGCAAACCTGCACGTACTCCTCTTTGTAGAAGCATAGAAAATATGCATCCATGCGTCCAGCAGCCATGCGCCCCAAAGTAAAACTCAGAAGAGATTGGACCGCAAAATCACCCTGCAGCCCAATAAGGCGACATCCATACGTCCCAATATGCCAAAACAGCTTTGGCCACAGATGGACCTGACGTAGCATCTTAGCAACAGGATCGTCTTTGACACAGAATCCTGACAAAAAGAATTTTCTGAATGCCTCAAAAGACGTGAACATACTAAACGACAGAAGTCTCACGTCAGCACAGAACTTCACTCTCGATAGGTGTGCAGCACCACGTGTATAGCACAACTGGTCCCATGCGTCCCAAACTCCATGTGTTCCATGCGTCTCTAGCCCAATGCGTCCCAGACTCCATGCATCCCATGCGTCTCTGGTCCCATGTGTCACGCCCCAGCCCCGAGGGCCTCCCGACCATCGTTCCCCTGCGGCGGACCGGACGCGAATCACTATGCCTCGGAGCACCGGACGCGAATCACCGCGCCTCGGCGCTCCCACAGGGCACGTATGGCCATTTGATACCGGGACGTGATGATGTACGATCCAGGGGTTGCGCCCGCACAAGGCAACATCGTTAGAGTTTGGCTATTATCGCATCAATCGAGTAAGCAACGGAGGGACATTGTTGCAATACAATGCATTTAGCCAACTGAATATTCGGGGCAAATCGAGGGACTGGATTCTCTGTTTACAAAGGCATCGTTCCATACATTATGCCCCTTTATACGATAGCAGCTCGAGGCAATCAAAACTAGAAATTCTGGGTCTTGGGGATGAGGCACACCTATCGCTCCCTCGGACGATCCAGTACCTGCAAGCAAGTAAACTGTTGGTGGGTCAGCACTTTTATAAGTAGTGGTGAGTATAAACAACTGAACAAAAGCAAGCATTCACTAAAACCAATACTAAGTAATCATGTTATAAAATATTACATTACTAGTGATCTTTCTAGTTTCACCTATTTTCATTTCATGCAGTTTGATAGCAGAGTCATATTACTTCCTTTATAAAACATCTTTGAAAAAAGAGTTCATATTGGATATTAAGCAAGCAGACAAGACAAGCCAATTGTTCTATTTCCAGGGTGTGCGCAGCGTGTCTCGTGAGCTATACTCAAAGACTCTAGGGACAAATGCATATCTAGACACCAATGCATATCTAGGGGCGGTCCTCTATCCAAGCCAACACAATGAACTATCTTATATGCAGTGCGGTCCCCGAGTAACTCAGGATCGACAGCGGTTGATCCAGCTAACCAATGACTCATTTATCTGATGCTATTGGCAGCCGTGACATATGGTTGCTTTCCACTATCTCTGTAGCAGCCGTGACGCATGGTTGCTTTCTACCAATAGCTATTGTCCGACTTATGTAAATGCATGAAAACACTATCAAATAAACTTTAGGATGCAGACGAGATAAACCATCAGACCATATTTCTTTGTTGCGGGGCAAGCCGCCTTATCTTTGAACACATTCAAGCACACAATATGGTTCTCTCGAAGCACAAGCGATAGTGGAACATGTTCATGCAAACTCATAACCTTAAACAAGCGTTTCAGGATTCTTAGTTAAGCAGACAAGTTCGTTTCAAAGACAAGCTATGTGAGTTCTCTTATTTAGCATGCAAGGCAGGTTCTATCATTCTCTTTAAGCAAACAAGCATTCAAAAACTCAGATTTATTATTAAGACGTGTAAGAATCAGAGAGCGAAGTTCTGCCCACTCACCTTGATACATAGTGCCGACGCGGAGCGGGACATTACACCATGCGTCCCAGACTCTATGCGTTCCATGCGTCTCTGGCCCCATGCGTCCCAGGCTCCATGCGGTCCATGCGTCTCAAGTCCCATGCGTCCCAGACTCTATGCGTTCTATATATCTCTGGCCACATGCGTCCCAGACTCTATGCGTCCCTGGTCCCATGCGTCCCTGGCTCCATGCGATTCATGCGTCTATGGTCCCATGCATCCCAGACTCCATGTATCTCATGCATCTCTGTCCATATCTCTGTCCATATATGTTGTAGACTCCATGAAGACCAAATCTTGCTGTTACGACAGGAGTGATTCTTTCCAACCAAAAGCGGACCATGTGTCAAATTGACCAAGTCACGCCCACAAAGGACGAGAACCACCCAGATCTTCAGCAACAGAAAATTTCAACAACTGCTCACATGATAGCCTGGCCCGCTCATGGTTACAGCTGCATCCTATTAAGGAGGCACACGTGGCACCCTCTAACATCCATGTGGCTGTTCACCATTAAAATTGATTGCTTTAATAAAAAATGAAAGGAAGTACAGAGAGGTCCTAGACAAAAAATGTAAGTACAAATTTTTGATTCTGGGATGTGACGATGGACAATGAGTGCTATGGCATCTCCTTTACTCCGTGGACGATCCGACGTGTGAGTGAGGGGTTCTCTCTTCTCTTCTCTCTCTCTCTCTCTCTCTCTCTCTCTCTCTTGAGCTTGGGTGCACATACGCAGCTCTCTGGGAGGGTATGGTCTCTCGCTGAAGCAGAAAAAATTGACCTTTGGGACGTCCAAGCTGCTCCTATTTATAGCCATCATGTTGATGGGTTATAGGTGCCGTATATGCCTCTGTTTGGTGGCTGCATAAGGCTCCTTCAACAGAATACGGTTGCAACTGTAGTCGCATGCCATGGGCAGATTGTCACATGGTCTTGGTTGAGATATACTGTTGAAGAGATCTCGGGGTTATTTTTAACTCATTGTGTGAGTGACTTGGTCAGCTGGACACGTAGTCAGCACCAATTGTTCGAAGATCTCTTCAGTTATAACACGAAGATCTTGTGAGTTGGAGGCTGCATAGCAACTTGGCCACATGTGTCTTTCTGTGGCCGTATGGCGTCGTAGCCGCATATGCGCTCTCGTTGGGCCTTGGTCGAATGGACACTTTGGTCGCATGGCATTGTGGCTGCATGCAAGCTCTTGTCAGACTTTGGTCGAATGGACACTTAAGCCGCATGCTGATGAGGCCGCATATGTAGGACATGTGGCATGGCACGTTTGTCGAAGTAATTAATGCACTAATGTGACTTGTTGTCTTTTCCTGAGCCGTCATCTTCACGAGTCTCAAGCGTCTCAGAGTGATGTGTGATGTGTCAGAGCTTCTGACAGACATCGAAATATGTGTCAGGAGGATTTTATGCAGCCTCTCTGCTCTGTGGTCGTTCAGGCCGTATATAGTATACTATGCGGCTTCTCTGCAACTTGGTTGATCATGCCACATGTGGCTTCTGCGGCTTGGTTGTTCTGTTGAGGGGGCATGGCCTTTATGCGGCATGCATGATTTTTATGCTTCTACAAGAACCCCTTCAAAGTTTCCAAAACTGGCCAGTTTGGAATACTTTGAATAAGAAGCATGGTTGAGTTTTGGCCGCATATGCAAGGCATGCCACAGAGTCTCATAGTCGCAGGACTATTCTTTCTCCCGAAGCCTTCTACTGGTTGGTCTGTATTAGACCTTCTCATCTGTTGTACAGGAGTGAGGACCACTGCTATCTAGAGCTGTATCTGCCTAGCCGATTCGCCAAGCAATTTGGGTACGACCAGTTGCATGTGGGGAATGCTATCACCAGCTTCAAGTTCAGAGGGAGACTTATCGACGGAGCAAGAAGATGGCGGTACTTCATGATGGGTTGTACTGGAGCAACTTTTACCGTGCCCGCGACTTCTCTCTCCATGGAGTTGCGCATGCTCCATTCGTACGCCCAATTTTATGCATCCATTAATACCTTCCATCGTGATTTTGATGTGCGTGAAAGTTTTAGGATGCCCTCTTATAAGTCCACTGGAAGAGAGGAGGTCCCATCAGTCTCCTCTGACGAGGGCGAAGACCCTGCCGGTCCAGATGAATTTTTGTTGACGATACCGAGAGGCCTAATAGCTCCGCCTGCAGAGCCTCTTGTTATCCCCAGTAAGCGAAGGGCTCCTACTCTGAAAGAGCCTTCCCCTCGCAAGAAAAAGAAGACTGTCAGTGGTCCTACCAGGACTTCCAGCCATGAGGCTCCTAGGAGTGAGTTTGTCGTTTCCCCTATTGTGGATGATTTTTTGACTAGAGGTCCTTCGCCTATTAGAGAGGAAACCTCCACAGTTCCGGCTGGCAGTGCCGGAGATTCTTTGCTCGAGATCGCTGCTGCTACTACTGCTTCAGGTAATGCTACGAGATCGCCTTCGAGGCCGAGCATGATAAGATTGCATATACCTTTATCCAGACCAGTAACGGGAGTAACCCCTACCGCGTCTGTAAGTATATCCAGCCAGATTCCACTCGATGAGCCTCGAGTGGATCTTGGTGAAGACCTGGAAGAATACCTGCCAGTGTCAGTTGGCGCACCCCCTACTCCAGGTATGACAGCTCGCTTAGCATCATTAAGAAATGATTTAGCTGTACTGGCTACGGACGCGACATAATACCGTCGGCCATGGGTAAATGTCGTCTTTACGCCTCTTTTAGAAAAATTAACATCAGTTTGATATTAACTTTCTCTTGTCTTCTTTGCAGGTGAAGACATCTACGGGGAGGACAAAATAGACGCAACCTTTGACTTTGTTGCGGCTCCTGCCGGTGAAACGGCGGTGCTCGACCTTGAAGAGGCAACATTTTCGGGTGCTGGCTCGCCCGATACAGTCCCGATATCTTCAGAGGAGGATGAGCCTGTCATCACGACTATGCCTCCTTTGTTGAGTACGCCAGCCACTTCAACCGTTGTTGGTACCTCTACTTTTGCCGCGCCCTCTGTGGAGGCAACCACTTTGGTGACTTCCTCTGCAGTTATTCCTGGAGGGAGATTTATCGATATCGCAGCCACTTCCAGCGTCCATTTAAATTTCGCCATGCTAGTTGAGCAGTATACTAGCATTTTCTATATCACTTTGAAAACGCTGATATCAATGGTGCTGGAGAAGAATCTAGGCTTCGAGGCTCTGAAGATATCCTCCCAGCTTGCGATAGCGCCGATCAGAAATTTCAACGATGCTGGGAGAGCTGATGCGCTGGAGCAAATAGGTAATGGTTTAGAACAACCCATTAACGAATATTTGCAATTATCTCAAGGCAACGTCGATGATCTAGTTCAAGCTAAGTGTTACTCCTTAACTGCAGAGCTTGCTGAGCAAATGGAAACTCTAAACAAATCCGTCCAGGAACAGCAACAGGAGATGGATAAAGAGCGGGCTGTCTTGGTGGATTTTATTTCTCAGCTAACTAAGTACCAGGCCGAATATGAGGGAGATGAAGCGAGGGTTCGAGATTTGGAAGCTGAACTCGCTCAGGCCAGGGAGAAGCTTCTCAAGACATCGGCAGCTCGTGATGTATTTAAGGGCCAAGTGGAGATAGCTCAACAGAACTTGGCGCGTGCTGGTGTCATCCATGCCAATTTTGTTGATGCTCGGTCCGAGCTATCTCGCTTGAGTGATGACAAGTCAAGGCTGGAACAGGCTCGCAATCATATTTTGAACTCCAGGAATGATAGAATGGCTGCTTTGGCGCGACAGATTAAGGATTTAACTGCTCCTCCCCAATGATGTACCTTCTTGTTTCTCCTGTAATTTTGCTCCTCCCGGAGATAATAAAGAAACTTTATCTGACTTTGTGGACCCATCACTTTAGAATATGATAGGCTAAGATGAAAGTGATATCAGAGGTATCATTAACATGACATACTTTCGTTAAGGTTTTGCTGAATGTAAATCTATTCAGAAGTGATATGAACCGGATAGAATATAATCCAACTAAATTTGTATACTAAATACTATCAGAGGTAATATGAACATGATAAGTTTACAAATTAGTTAAACATATCCACTAAGAGGTCATATGAATCTGATAGAATATGATCCAGCTAACCTTTGTGCATGATATCGTCAGAATAAGATCTTCATCACACTCAGTTAAGCAAAAGAGATCAAGTAAAGTACTTCTTCAGGAATTTGCCGTTGATAGGAGCCATTGCCAAATTTCCATTAGGCTTGGCTAACCAGGGATAATATGGACGTAGTACGATACCGTGTTTGTTGAGGACATCCCACTGGGGGATCTGTCATGCCCCAGTCCCAAAATATCGAGGGACTGGATGCACGGCAATGGCCAGCAGCACGCACCGATGGACAAACCCAATTTAATGGATCCATCGGGGCATACTTAAGCTGTAATATAAGGTCTACAACAACAAGTCAAAACTAATCTCATCCACACAAAAGATAATAAGATCAACAGCAATAAGGAAAGTAAATCAACATCCAGTCTCAGCAAAGTAATTCGGGGAACAACCCGATATAAAGTCTGTTACAATTGTTTAATTAAACAGGAAAGAGAGTCTATTTGCCATAATAACTGAGCATGGAGAAGCAGATGTTCAGGAGAAGTCCTCAGCGATCACCTCGTCCTCAAGTACTGGTACTGTTCTGAGAAGTGCACATGTTCCGTATACCTCTGGATAAACCTCGTCTGCTAATCCTGGGGACATAATCCGGATCCAGGTCCTCAGGGGACATAGCAAGGTACAGATAATATAAGCCAAAATAAATGCAGTGCAGCAATAAATGAAATAATAGGGTAAACTATATAACCATCTATGTAAAATGTAAGTTGAGAGCATCACTAGAACTTAGGCTGATACCACTACAAGCTCTGTGTCGGGGAGCCGGTAGCAGTTATACTATGCTATGTAATTTACTATGATGTGGCCTATATATATATAATCAGCCTGTAGCCTGTGTGTCTCTCCCCACCCAATGTAATCATACGTCTCATGTCCACGATGCCTCATGTCCATGTCACGTAAGATCATATCTAATGCAGTGAGTCATACAATGTCTATAAATATAACGTCTAGGAATATAATGTCTAAGAATATAATGTCTATGCCAATCCTGTAACCTACACAGAATTACCTTGAATATTTCAGGAAGATTCTATTTCATGATTCGTGTCCGGTGTCCTGGGTATAACGTACTTGATAAAGTAAGTACGAGAATGTGAAGGGTCACGAATGTCCATCTCTAGATGATGTACACAACTCTGCGTACGGGGTTGGCACCCGACTATTAATCGGAAGCTAAGTAAGTCACACGGTCCTAGGTTTAAGCATGTACAACAGTTTATAATTAAGTCCAAGTAATATGTATCAAAAACTGTAAGTTGGCAAGGTACACTTGCCTGGGGTTCCGGCTCCAATGGTGGCTCTGACTTCAGCGAGATTTGCAGGAAGTACTCCGGTTGCTGAAATAAACATCACCATCAGATCCAAAAAATATTAATCAGCTAGAAACGCCTGTCCTTGAGTCCAATTTGAACACAGGGGCGAAAATAATATTTTTGGGTCAAGGCGGGGTCCACATGTGGGCCGCTTTGCACCGAAAAATGCGTCAGGGTCAAAGGTCTCCAAATTCGTCCAACTTAGTATCAACAGGTCATGAACGATGATACGAACCCAACGGAACTTCCAGAATTGGATTCCGATGAGCCGATCACAAAATCGCCCGTCAAGTGGAGCCTGTGGGGCCCACGACACGTGATTTTGTCAACGTTCTCAGAATCAAACCAAACTTGACTCACAGGACCAGCGTATTGCTATGAGTCCGATGGCGCAAGTTTTGTCTCGATCCGACGTGTGTACACTAAGTTACAACGAAAACCAGAAAGGACGAATACGGGACGGTGTCCGCGGATACGCATTGATTCCGGTGTGCACGCACATCCAAATCAACTTCTGCAAAATCTCGCACGTCTGTTTCAACGATGCGCACGTATCGGTGAAGACCGTACGCGATCAAGTCGTCCCGTTTGGCGGGGCGTACTCAATTCCGGGGTGAATCGGGGCGTTGATTTTTCTGTTTTTGGATCGCGTTTCGCGATCACCATAGGTCGCGATGAACCGAGCGGTTTGCACGAACATCGAGGGGGTCATGCAGGCTACGCGATACAACTGACGGAATAGAAATCGGGACAGCGAGGAGAAAGTTATGAGTACCTGAATAGGGCTCAAAAAGTCCGATTCACGCGTGTCCGAGTCGAGTCTTTTGTGTCCTGGACGTGTCCGGCCGTGTCCTGGCTAGGGCACAGGTTCTGTGTCGTGTCCGAGTCTGCCGGAGACTTACTGGACAGCTGAGGGGTCGCCGGAGTCGGTCTGGGGAGGTCGGCGTGTCGTGGGCGGCCGGATCGGTGCTGGAGGGTTCGGCGTGTCGTATCGGGGTTCCGGAGGTGCGGCGTCGGGTCCTGGAGGAACTAAATCAGAGGGAGGAGAAGAGGGAGGAGGTTCGGCGGGATTGTCAGCGGGTCTGGCGGGAGGCTGGGCGCGGCGGTGCTAGCTGAGACGGAGCGGAGGTCCGGCGTCGGAGTTCTGAGGAGAGGGGGAGGGAATGGAGGTGGCCGACTCGGTTTAAATAGAGGGTTGAAGGAAGAGGGACCACGGGGGGTTTCGGCCGGAAGCTGAAGAGGAGTCGACGGCAGGTCGGGGAAGATGAATTGGGGGGTCCGCCGGCGGCTACGGCGGCGGAAACGGCCACCGGCAGGTGAAGGGTCGGGGCTGCATTGAATTTGGGGGTTAGGGTTAATCCGGGTCGGGCGGGTCCAAGCGGGTCGGGTCTGACTCGGATCCGACCCGCTAAGGGGGTTGGGCCGGTTCGGGTAGACCGGCCGGTCCGGTTCGGTTTAATATTGGGTTCGGGTAAACCGGGTTTAATTAATTTGGTTTATTTAAATCAATAGTTTTTAAGGCTTTAAAAATCCATCCGGGGTCCAATAAATTCTCCAAAAATTATCCTATGTCCGGTTTTTAATTTTACATTAGAAAATATAATTTTCATCATATATTAATATTATTTAATAACATTTAAAAATCCTTTAATTACCAAATACTTTAATTTTAATTCCAGAAAAATATTAGAAAATTACAGTAAATTGGGGAAAATTCCAAATTATAAAAAAAAAAAAAATTTGAAAATCAGGGAGATTACAGATCTTTGGTGGACCTATTATTTGTTGCGCATGTTGAGTGCAAATAATAAGTTCGAAACAAGCCCCGCCAGAGATAATACAGCTGTGGTAAAATATAACTCTGTGGGGGTAGGAGAGAGATATAGTTCAGAGGTAATATGGACGTGAACTAATTAGTTTCCATTGCGGGCATTTCATAAAGGAAATTTTTGGTGGACCTATTACTTTTTGTGCACGAGAGTGCAAGTAACAAGTTTTAGGACAAGCCCTGCCAGAGGTAATATGGACGTGGCAGTTTTTGTGGACTTAACACCACTGCGTACTTAAAGTTAAGTACGGGTGTTAAGTTGAGATGACAACCGATATCAGAGGAAATATGAACATGATAATCGATAGCCGAACCAAGAAGGTTTGTTCAGAGGTAATATGGACATGACAAACTTTGGTGGTGATAGATTTACTCTGCTGGAGAAAGTGGCAAGACGTAGTTCAGAGGTAATATGGACGTGAACTAATCTATAGCCACAAACTGGAAGATTTGCTCAGAGGTTACTTGGACATGGCAAATTCAGCTGGGGAAACAAAGAAATGTTTGGACAATAGTTCATAGGTAATATGGATGTGAACTCATGTCCAAAAATTTTACTGTGGAGTGATTTTCTTGAGTGGGGACAGACCTGAAGAATCCGCTGGGGAAACTTTAGGGACTCGTCATCCGGTATTTTCTTGAGGGAGCAAATTGTTACGTTAGAGTAAACCAATTTGCAGTGATTGTCCCCTTGTTTATAAATGCAAAGTGACAACTTTGGCGTCGATCAACTCTTGGATTCTTCTTTTCAGTACATAGCACGCCCTTGTAGGGTGATGAATGTATCGATGGAAGAGACAATAATCTGGGTCATCGACTTTGTCAGCCCTCTCAGGGTATCTGATGTTGGGTAGCTGAAGTTTGTGTTCCTTCATCAATATATTGAAGATTTCAATGATGTCATCTTCATTGAAGGAGAAAGTCCCTTTTAGCCTTCGGGCTCCCGATGCCTGAGTTTTACGGTCTTCCGGGAAGATGGTCATCGTTGCATCATCTTCGGACTCAGAGGGAATTCTACCCCCAGTTTTGGATGTTGCCCTATTTTGTCGAGGTAGACTACCCCCAGACATGTCGTGGCGTTTGTCCACAGAAGTTGATTTAGAAGGACCTGCCTCTGGTATTACAGGATCAGACTCTAGAGGTTTGGAGTTTGCAAGAGATGCAGTATACCCCAACCCAAAACGAGTTTGTTGACAGTAAGGATTACCATGCAACGGTATTCGTCTGCCTTTTCCATAGTTGAGGCCTTGTTTCAACTTCAAATTGTAACCCATGTTTTGCATAATCCTCAAAGCCTGTAGGCTATATCTGTGTATTTGCATTTTCCCAGCATCGGACTCGCAAGATTTTTCTTGTACAATCGGTCTATTCCGTATTCGACCGAAGATTATTTGATGCTGATCGTCGCGAGTAGGTGGAACAATAAAAATAGACTCTTCATGTGGCCCATATGTCATGACGACATTAGATGTTAACTCATCTTCCTACAGGATCTCCCCACGCTTGGAAGTTAGGGGCGCCAAATCTTGATTTTGACCCTTGTCTTTGCGTTTCTGGATCAGGAAATCACGTAAATCAATAATATTATCAGAAGAGGGAGGCTTACTCTGCCTTTTTACAACATTGGGCCTGTGGAGATTAGGAACTAAAACACTTTCTCTGCCATATGAGTAGAGTAGTTCAGCCATGTGAGTAGCACATGATCCCTGAAGAGCGTATCTATCCACAAACTGGGCCTTCTTTACGCTGAAGGGCTTGTCCTGGCGTAATCTGGAACTTTGCACAGGTTGGTGTAAAACTGAGGAAGTCCTCAATCGGCCGTCGGCATTCCGCGTAATCTGGAGGGCATGCAGATTCTTCTCTTGATGGCGTAAAGGCCGAGAGGTCAAAAAATTCGCCACTTATTTTCCCTTGCGATGATTGCAGGGACCATCTGCCTCATTGTAGAGGGGAGATGCATTTTTATGCACAGGGCGCTTTTGGAATTTCTGAATTGGCACTGAGGCCTTATCAGAAACTTTGTCTGCCACGTCACAGACGGGAGACTGAGTTTTACGCGCAGGGTGCGGAGTAAACTTCTGGATTGGCACTGAGGCATTGCCAGAAGCTTTGTCTGCCATGTCACAGACGGGAGACAGAGTTTTACGCACGGGGCGCGGAGTAGACTTCTGGGTTAGCACTGAGGCATAGCCAGAAGCTTTGTCTGCCACGTCACAGATGGAAGATAGGGTTTTACGCGCAGGGCGCGGAGGTTGCGATGCTACAACCTTGTTGGTCAGAGTGAGAGGGTCCGCAGAAATGGTAGAGGATATCCGGGGCATCCATACTTTACGCAATTTTCTGCTGTCTTAGACAGAGAGGGAATGAGAGCTACCCCCAGCTTGAAGCATGTCTTCGTAAGCCGATTGGTCGAATTGGATGACCAAGGTCTTCTTCGTTGATCCTACGGATACAGCATCGTGTTGAGCAATAGTTTTCTCGTCAGATGAGAAAGTTGTCTCCAGCAGAGTCGCCATCTTGTGTTTGATAATAAACGAAAGAAATAAAACTAGGTTTATACGAAACTCTTTCTTTGGTTTACAAACAATAAAAAGAAGTACAATTAATCATATACGAGGATGTTAAGTACAAAAGTTTAATTCTGGAAAAATATTGCTATAGGAGTCTGATCTGCGGTCGATCACTTTGTCCCTTGGACCACACGATGACGAAGAAGTGCTGTAGAAGACGAAAAAAGAAGCTTCAAAGACTGCAGGAGGGGTTGAACTCCCATTGCCAAAGCTCTCTCTATGTGCTCTCTTGACCTTGACCTCTTTTTGTGACCTTTCTCTGACCCTTCACTCTCTACCCCGGACCTCCGTGGACGGAGGCCTCTATTTATAGAGTTCAGCTACAGTCGGCGTAGAAATCGAACAGCGGAGAGAGCTGCACCTTTTATGCGGCGGTTACAATAACTGCTACCCACGTATGAATGATCTTCTGAATTGGCGTGTGACGCGTGTCCCATTATGAGGTAATGCGTATAACTGCTCGTCGAAGATCACGGCATGCAAGCCACGTAGATAACTGCCCCTTGCGTAGAGATGGTTGACATAAAAGCCAAATAACTGTCTTCTTGGCGTAAAAGCCAAATAGCTGTTCTGATGGCGTAGAAGCCAAGTAGCTGTCATATTGGCATAGAAGCCAAGTAGGCATAGAAGCCGAGTAGTTGTCAGGTTGACATAGAAGCCAAGTAGGCGTAGAAGCCTGATGCTTTGCAAATATAGCCTGATTTGGCATATTTCGAGAAGATAGCGTACAGTGTGCTCCTGTAGCTGAATATAGCCAGGTCGGCGTAATTCAAGGAGATAGCGTACAACGTGCTCCTATAGCTGAAAATAGCCAGGTCGGCGTAATGTGCGGGGATGGTGATATAGACATATTAGCCCTAATTATAGCTCACCATTGTTTGAAAGTAGAACAAAATCTCGTGCATTAAATGCAGAGATCTGCCCCCATCACGCGCATTAACTACAGAGACGTGCCTCGAGCTCTGTATAAAGGACAGCTTTTGACGTGGCGGTTGGTTTTGTCTCTTCCTGAGCGTAAAAGCTCACTTCTGCCTATGTAAAACAGGTAGCGTATCCCTTGGATGCGTATATGACGTCTTATATCAAGGTTGGTGTCACTAAACGACAGTTTGGGGCTCTGTGCAGAATCATCATAACAGCCGTCCTCTCGGTCGTCGTGTTGTACTCTTTGTCAGGAGTCAGGTTCACTGTTTGATCTGACAGGTTCATTCGGGGAATATGAAAAGATCCTCGTACCACTTTCCACTGCATTAAAAGCAAGCAGGTTTTACGCCAAAGTGGCGATGTAACAACCTTTTTACGTTGAAGCAGTCTGGAAATACTGTATTACGCGGGCTGTTCTGGAGCTATATTTTACGCTGAACTAGCGTTGAAGCTCTGCTGTACGCCAATGGCTCTGGAGTTATGTTTTCACGCTACCCAGTGCTGGAGCTCTGTCTTACGCGGGCTTCCTGCATGTTGAGGGTTTTACGCGTATAATTCTCCAGCGTATTTTTCATGCTTCTACAAGAACGTAAGCCTCTTCACCCTACATCGGATCGTCAATGGTGTAAAGGTGCCGCCATAGCACTCTTTGTCCATCGTCACACCCCAGATCAAAATATTGTACTTAGATAATTTTGTTTAGGATTATTTGTACTCTTTTTCGTTCCTTAAATTACAAAGTTTGCAAGAACACATTTAGTTGCGAACACTCTTGATAGTAGACTCAACGTACTGAAGGAGAAGCACTCACTGATGTGTGCAACTATCAACACCTTGTAGGTAAGCTCATTTATCTTACCATTACAAGACTTGATCTCACTTATGCAGTCAGCTTAATCAGCCAATTCATGCACTCTTCTACCACTTATCATCTCTAAATTGTGAAGAGAATTCTGCGATACCTTAAGGGTACAATTAGTCGAGGCATTGTAATGCCAACAATGGTTACTTCAAATTAGAAGGTTACTCTGATTCAGATTGGTCAAGCAATGCCCTTGATCGCAAGTCTACTACAGGATATTGTACCTTCATTGGAGGTAATCTAGTCACTTGGAAAAGCAAAAAGCAAGTTGTGCTCGCTCGCTCAAGTGCTGAAGCTGAGTATCGAGCAATGGTATCCATAACATGTGAACTCATTTGGTTAAAAGCATTGATAACAGACTTGGACATTGTGAGCTCGACACCTATTCCCTTGCATTGACAATCAGACTGTCATGCATATTGCAGCCAATCCGGTATTCCATGAACGTGCAAAGCACATCGAAGTCGATTACCACTTTGTTCGAAATCAGGTCCAGTCCAAACTTATTGAGACTATGTATACAAGGTCATGTGACCAATTGGCAGATATCTTCACCAAGGTTCTAACTTCTGCTCATTTTGAACGACTATTGTCCAAGCTTGGCTCAAGGAACTCCCTCGATCCAGCTTGGGGGGGGGGGGGGGTGTTAGAAGAAGGAAGCTGTATTTGTGTGTACTTCTCCTCCTTCACATCATCTGACTCAATAAGGCTCCTTTCGGCTGTGTTCTCCTCAACTTAAGGGGACTCCATACTCTACAGTGTCAGGGACTCCATACTCTACAGTGTCCCTTATTGTATGAAAGTTTCCTCTATATATATCTGTGTTATATCTTGTACATTTTAGAATAATCAATATACATTTTTCTCATATTCAAATATTCATCAATATGCATATTTTATGATTAAAATGTGTATATTTATTATATATTTTGAAAATAACAATTATATATATGTGTGTGTGTGTTTTTTTTAGTCCAACTTTGCACATAACTTCTAAATACAACAAATATTTATATAAAAAATATAATTTTTAATATAGTTTAACTACGATCTCAACTTTGTGTCATGTCCATTAAATAATAAAAATAGTTCAACCGAATAAACCGAATCTATTATTCGGTTCGGTTCGATTTCGGTTATGACTAATTTCGATTTGGTTCCGGTTTTGGAGTTTTAGAATTCTGGTTTATTCAATTTTGACTATTTCGATTCGGTTGAAACTGAATAAATCGAATTCTCATCCGCCTACAGTCCAATGCTACGAGGCTTCTGTTTATGCAGAATCCTTATAAAATATGTTATTGGCTGACTCTGCATAAGGACAACCTTGTATTAAAAAATGTATAGCATAAACAAGGCCCATTGGGCCTACATAAATATAAACAACAATGGTCCAACCTAAGCCCGTAGTTCCACCATTGGACTCAATAAGGACTTGGGTCCATATTCATGAAATGTTCATTATCTTAAGAAATGACAGTATGTCCCCACACAAAAGCCTCGAGTCCTAATGCAATCCCAACTCTTGACGAGAAATGTTTAAGTTGACCAATACGACAAAATTGTATTCCAAAATTTGTCAAAAATCGATCGCGCAGTGTGGTAAATTGATGCTTCGACTAGAATATACGTAATTATATTCCGCGATAAATTATTGTAACCTCGATGGAGTTTCTAAAAAATATATTTTGTGAGCCATCCGTAGCGCTGACAAAAGCCACATAAAATAACACAACCTTATCTAATTATCTATAGTCTCCAACCAAATGATGGCTGCATCCCAACCAACGCTTGTTTTGTATGCCAATCTCCTATTGATTCTTCAAAGCATCTCTCTTAATATCCATGTACTAATCACTAATTAATTGGAAGTTAACTGCATTATCAATTAATTAACTAATTAATACATTAAGTAACTAATACGTGTATAATCATAGCAACAACACTAGTCTAATCAAAATTTTGCGAAGTTGATTGCCTAACAAACTTTGTACTGCTGTTTGTGTGGGCCCATACAAGTTTGGGTTCGATGTTGGTCCCAAAAGATGGTCTTAAATTTGGGTGCATGTTTGTTATATCATTTGCCAGTACAGCAGTGGCCTCCTCTGTGAGTGGGGCCAACCAATTGTTAATTTCCAGAACTTTCCTATCAAAGAGCATATTTCCCACATAACCACCTGTAGAATATATAAAGTGCAAATTTAATTTGAATCCTTTTTTCCCCTCAAATAGCTAAGCTAACCTATCAACTGGAAATCTCTCAACAAATTTATTCTTTAGATCTATACGGAGGGGGATTTTGGTGGTGGTATAAATTATAACAAGCTTGTTTATTTTATTTTTTCAACTATATTTTGAAATTGTCTTAAAATTAGTACTGCATAAATTATCTTAAGTCACAAAGTCCTGAGTGTTACGTCGGATTCCTAAAGTTATGTCGAAAATTCAAAAAATAAAATATTTATAGTGTTGTCTTAAATATATGTCTACTATTTATCAACTACTCAATATTCTCTCGAGATTATTGTACTAACTTATTACTTTAGTTTGTTTGGTTACTAGGACTATTTTTTTTCTGATATTCTATATTAGGTACATGTTTTGTTGCATACAATAAAAAATGAATTAAAAAAATGTGATTTTAATTAATAAATGCAATTATTTCTTTATCGAATCAATGAAAGAAATTTTGAACTATCCGTAGTTGATGATACCTTTTAACGAAAACTAAATCGTACTTGGTAATAATCTTTTTCTTATTATGTGATTCAAAATCTATTAAATGTCATTTTTCTAGGTTCATAATTGATTTATTTTCTAGGATCATAATTGATTTATATAAGAAAAAAGGATCTCGTGACTATCAAACTGAATAAAACGAGTTGATGGTAAATTAGGCAATGCTTAAATATATTTGTTGTTTTATTTGTTTGCAAATATGTTTCATTTGTATGATATCTTTCACTTTGTATATAAATATACATTCGTAGAGAAAAAGACAAAAATTATATTATTATATATGTTCATGGTCTATATAAATTAATAATTTTAGTAACTTTCACGAAACATTGTTAAGTTTTATCCGAATTAAGAAAAAAAAACCTTGATTTTTTTTTCTTATCATCAAATAATTCCTTCCGTCTCTTAGAACTAACATCCCCATTAATTTTTTCACATATTGAAATAAAAAAATGAAGGCAAAAAAAATGCATTATACGTTCTTATTATGACCCTTTTACGGGTCTCACTTAAAGTCTGTTTTGATTTAGAGATTGTTTGAATAGATATAACTCACATCAAGTTTGAAAGTGACTTGTTGTCTGCTGGGAGTGAAATGCGTATGTTTTTAAGTTTTATGTTTATTTTTTGTTGCTGAAATTGACTTACAATGTTTGGATACATAATATTATATCCGTAGAAGTGGACAAATTAACACTTTTATGTTTGGATTATAATACAAAGTAGGTGAGAAAGTAAAAAAGTGCATAGTAATAATAACACAAACTAAAAATTACAACCCATTGGTAATAATTTATTAATAGTAAATATCAGTTTTTTTTATTTATGTGTTAACAATTAATATCACAAAAACCTTATTCAAGTAATTATAATGTATTAAATAATATTACTACTATGTATTATTTGTAATTATTCTAATTATTTAATTTTAGCTAAAATGATCAATAACATTTATATAAAACTAAAGTTAAATAAAAGAAATTAGTATTAATATTTAATAATAATTAATAGTATTCAGATAAATGATTAATGTTCATTATTTTATTATTTATTTAATAAATTTATTATTTATTTTTAATATTAAATAAAATTTAAATGAATCAGTTAAATAACTAATATGATTTATTTAATAAGTTAAATAATTAGAGGAAAGTAAATAATATTATTTATTTATTTTATTTTATCTTAATATTATTTTTTATTTAATACTAAAGAAAAATTATTAGTATAAGTACTCATTATTTTATTCTTAAATATTATTATTAATTGTTTAAAAAGTTAATTAATTAATTATTATTATTTAACTAATATTAAAAAGTACTAGTTATTTAATAATAATTTGAATAAGTACAAATTGTTTTATTTTAAATAATTAATATAAATACTAATTCTTTGAGTTAAAATTAGTACTAATTATTTAACTAATATATATAATCAGTAAAAAAAATTTAATTTCATGAACTTTCACTTGAAAATGGGTGAAAGTGAGGAGTTTTTTTTTTATAAAAGACAATAAAGAAAATAAACTAGAAAGTAACGATGACTACAAGTAATTATCTCGTCTTTTAAATTTAACCAAACATTAAATGTGTAAATATGGCTCAAAATCTGCCAACTTTACATCCCACTTGTAGCTATCCAACCCAACCCCTTAGACATAAATAAAAAAAAACATGAGTTGATTTTACGCTTTGAGCGATTCCAATCAAGATAAGACCATTTTATGATTCTCATCAAATGTCCACCATTTTTTTATTTCTTTATTTTTGTGAAAACTTTATTAGACTTTCTGGAAAATTTTAACCATAAAAATGGAATAAATAAAATGAGAATTGCGACAAGAAACTTGTAAAAATATAATTAAGGTGTAGTGTTATTGAAGTATATTACGATAAACTTAGTAGAAAAGTTCTTGTCAAGTATCTTTACGAGTATATCTATCAGAAAATGCGCTCTACTAAACAACAAACCAATAATGCTTCAAAACAAAATTTGCACGGACCGAATGAAAATTGGTTTTTGAGTGCAAAGACATAAGGGAGCTTGACTGCAAGATCCATCCGTCGAGCAGACGGAACATTCCTATAAGACAAAATGGGTGCTGTTGCAGTCTCTCGGGATAATGAAGGACTATTCGATGCTGCAATCTCAACATGGTTGCTCATTCACCAACAACTTATTCACTCTGTTTAAACTTTCCTACTTCTACAAGGCTATTCAAAGAGCCACCATCATGTACATTGGCAGATGTCCTCAAAGATATGGCCAATAATTGTTCTATTAAATGATGAATTCGTTTACTTTTTTTTTCTTGTAGCTTATGAAACTTAAATTATAAATAGACTTAAACTTTATATTATACTGATGGGTTTTCAAATTGCAGTACAATTTTACTTGCAATCAGGGCCTGTATGGATATGTGTAACTCACATTGAGTGTGGAATTTTTTTTATTTTTTTTTTATTTTATGAAAGTGAAATGCGTATGTTTTTTTTTTCCATGACATAATCAACTTTCAATGTTTTGATAAATGTTGTTTTGTTTGTGAAAGTAAACAAATTTACACTTTCATGTTTGGATATTAAATATGAATGAGGTCTCCACTTAATAAACGGAAGAATGGAAGTCACATAGCATTCGATAACACTTCTTCCTATTTCTCAATAATACTCGACGTTCGTGAAAATTATTTTTTTTCATAGAAGTTAAAAGGAAAGTGAAAAAGTGCATCATATTAATAAAAATATATTAATTATACAACTAAAATTGTAATAATTTATTAACAGCAATGACTTAATTTTAATATTTAGGTATTAACAACTCATTAGATAAAAAAAATTATAATTATAAAATAATATTAGTATTATGCACTATTGTTACATATTTTATTATTTAATACTAGTTTAAAATTAATTAAATATTTTATTAGTAATCTAAAATAGATTAAAACTATTTATTTAATATAATTAGTATTATTTACTTAAATAAGCATATTAATTATTTAATTACATTTAATATTAGTAACATTTTTCATTAATATTATATTTTTTTTTCTTTCAATATGTTTAATATTGGTAATAATGTTTTCATTAAAACTAATTATTGTATTTAATATTGGTATTATTTTTTTTACTAATACTAAATAAAAGTTTGATGATTTAGTTAAATAATTACTATCCATTAATTAATAATTTAATAGTAATTAGTTACATAATATTAATTATTTAATTTAATATTAGTATTAATTTTTTATTTTTAATACTGAATAGAAATTTGATTACTATACTAACTAGTTTTATTTATTTAAAATTAGTATTAAGTTTTTAGTCAGTTAATTTATTAACTGATATTAAGCTAGTAATAGTTATTTAATGATAATTAATATAAGTACTAATTATTTTTAGTTTAATATTAGTATTAATTTTGTTTATTTAATATTGAATAAAAATCTGATTAATAAACCAATTATATTTTTTTAATATTAGTATTGAGTTTTTAGTCGGTTAAATAATTAACTATTTAACTGATATTAAGCTAGTAATAGTTATTTAATAAAATTAGTATAAGTGCTAATTATTTTATTTTTAGTTATATGTATTTACCTCCCTTCACCCCCCCCCCCTCCCCGCCACCATTCTAATTGTTAATTCTAGTCCTTCCTCCCATTTTTATTTTTATCAGTGTTACCTCCACCATTTCTCAAAATTTAGGCTTTTTTGTGAGGGGGGTGTTCGCCATTAAATTCGAAAGTATTTAAGAAAGTACTTGATTTAATTAACAAACGAAAGAGAGTACAAAGAGAAGTCCTAAACAGACAGTCTAAGTACAAATTTTGTGTTATGGGGGGGTGACGATGGAGGGTTAGGAGTATAGCAACACTCTTTACTCCGTGGACGATCCGATGCGGAAGCTCTTCTCTTTTGCTCGAGTGTAGATTCGCAGATAGCCTGCCAGCCTTTTGTTCGGGTGTGGTACCTTGCTATTTATAGTCATCCTGGGTGCATATATTTGGGCCGCATGGATGCTGGAGGGTGTCACGTGCCCCTTCGTAACAGGGTGCAGCTATAACCGTGAGCAGGTCGAGCTGCCACGTGGGAGCTGTCATGCCCCAGTCCCAAAATACCGAGGGACTAGACACGTGGCAATGGCCAGCAGCACCCTCCAATGGGCAAACCCAATTTAATGGACCCATTAGAGTGTACTTAAGCTGTAAAATAATAATACAGGTCTACGATACTAATCTCATCCACAGAAGATAAATACAATCAATATCAGAATAATCAAGATAAGATAATAATCGACAAGTCTCAATAAAAGTCTCGGGGAACAACCCGATATTGAGTTTGATATAACAGTTCAATAGACAGGAAATAAAAGTGTCTAACAACAACAAGACTGAGTATAGATAAAGCAGATACTCAGGAGAATTTCTCGGATATCACCTCGTCCTCTAGTACTGGTACTGCTCCAATGTCTGCTCTTGTCCCGTATACCTCGGGGTAGATATCCTCTGCTATACCTGGGGACATAATCTAGATCCAGGTCCTCAGGGGACATAGCAAGGTACAAGAATAACTCAGCCAAATAAATACAGTACAATAATAAATGAATCAATAGGGTAAACTATGTAACCAGCTATGTGATATGCAAGTGAAAGCATCACTAGTACTCAGGATGAGACCACTACAAGCTCTGTGTCGGGGAGCCGGTAGCAGTAATATCACGTAATGTGCCTAGCTTTGATGTAGAGTCTACGGCCTCGTAATAATAAATAAATAAATATATATATATAAAATTAGCCTGTAGCATGTATGTCTCTCCCCACCCAATGTAATCACACGTCTCATGTCCACGATGTCTCATGTCCATAATACGCAAGATCATGACCTCTAACTAATGCAGCGAGTCATAAAGATAGCTATGCATATCTAATATCTATGTCACGAATCCTATAAACCTATACAGAATTACCATGAATGACTCAGGAAGATTCTGTCTCATGAATAGTGTCAGGTGTCCTATGGTATGACGTACTTGATAATGCAAGCACGAAAATATATAGGATCACAATATCAATCTCTAGGTGACGTTATACAACTCCGCGTACGGCGTTGACACCCGAATCTCATTCGGACGCTAAACAATATCACACGGTCCTAGGTTGAACAGATACATCATATAAATAGATCAAGGGAATAATATAAAGCAAGTACTGCAAGATTGGCAAGGTACACTTGCCTGGGATTTGGACAGTTGCTTCTGTAACAGCAGGATCTTCAGGTACTCCTCCGGATGCTGAAATAAATACTACCATTATGCTCAGAAGCTATGAAATAGCTAGAA
Organism: Iris macrosiphon; assembly: GCA_036927795.1. Lineage (NCBI taxonomy): Eukaryota > Viridiplantae > Streptophyta > Magnoliopsida > Asparagales > Iridaceae > Iris > Iris macrosiphon. The sequence goes on along the minus strand of JAYESA010000002.1, from coordinate 206,948,939 downwards.
TTGCCTGTCCATAAGTCTAATTTGGACACAGGGGCAAAATTGACAGTTTTTGGTCAAAGCGGTGTCCACATGTGGTCCACTTCGCACCGAAAAATGTGCCAAAGATAAAGTTCTCCAAATTAGTCAAACTTAGTGTCTATAAGTCCAGAAAGATGATACGAACCCAACAGAATATCCAGAACTGGATTCCGATGAGCCGATCACAAAATCGTCCGTCAAGTGGAGCCGTGGGGCCCATGATACGGAATTTTGTCAATGTTCTCAGAATCGAACCAAACTTGGGTCACAGGATCAGCGTATCGCTACGAGTCCGATGGCACAAGTTTTGTTATGAAACGACGAGCATACACAAAGTTACAACGAGTTCTAGAACAGGGCCGATACGGGGTGTTGTCGACGGATACACGTTGATTTCGGTATGCACGCACATCAAAATTAAATTCCGTGAATTCCTACACGTCCGTATTGACGGTGAGCACCTTTCGATGAAATTTGCACACGATAAAGTTGCCTCGTTTAGCGGGGCGCACCCAGTTCCGAGAAAATTTGGGTTTTGAATAACCAAGTTTTTGGTCAATTTTACCCTCAAATAAATTACAATCTACAGCTCATTAAATTAAACTAAATACAGGGTTTGAAACTCGGTTATATGGTCTAAATATCTGTTCAAGTAAATTTTAGAAATAATTAACAGGTTGTACGTCCCAGTCCCAAAATACCGAGGGACTAGACACGTGGCAATGGCCAGCATCACCCTCCAATGGGCAAACCCAATTTAATGGACCCATTAGAGTGTACTTAAGCTATAAAATAATAATACAGGTCTACGATACTAATCTCATCCACAGAACATAAATACAATCAATATCAGAATAATCAAGATAAAATAATAATCAATAAGTCTCAATAAAAGTCTCGGGGAACAACCCGATAATGAGTTTGATACAACAGTTCAATAGACAGGAAATAAAAGTGTTTAACAACAGCAAGACTCAGTATAGATAAATCAGATACTTAGGAGAATTTGTAAACCCCCTCACCCAAAATAAGTATTTTGTGTGTATTTTATATTATTATATTTATTATAGATTATTTTAAATATTAAATTTCTTTAGAGTATTCTTTTAGTTAATTAGAAAATAAATTTCTTGATATATTTACTTATATAAATATTTATTTAGAATTATTTTTAGGCTATTTTAGATTTTTGGAATTTTTTTCTAGAATTTTTAGGTAATTAAAACATATGGAACGTAAATTTCTAGGACTTCTATGATTTACTATACGACCATACTTGCATGTTGTTCCTACCAAATATTTATTTTAGTTTAAAATATTTAATTATATTTTTCTGTAATTTATTTAGAATTTTAAGAAATTTATTTAGATTTTTGAATTTATTTAGGATTTATTTGGATATATATAGTCTTAATATTAGATAGATGCTAATTTAGTGTTAATAGATATTAATAAGATTTTATAAATTATTTGTATTATTTTTAATTATATTTAAGATTATAAATTATTGAGATAAATTTAAACTCTATTTTAAATTAATTCAAATCCCGAGCCTACTAGGAAAGCAACTTAATGCATATCCTATCCTTATTTAAATTCATCATAATCCTATCCAAATTAACCAATCCTAGTCGTATTCAATTAAGTAGTGTCCACCATTATAAATACCTCATCCTTCATAATTTTCTTCCCCAAATTCCTCTCTTTTTCGTCCCAAAATAGTCAAAATTCGTCATAAATTCAGCCTCATTTTCTACTAGTTATGACGAATTAAAAAGACGATATCTCCTAGCTCCGAACTCCAAACGCGCTCTAGTTTTTTTGTTAGAACTATATCAAGGTTAGATTTTTGATTATATAATTTATTTTAATAATTTATGAACCTATTTTTCCAGAAAATTCTAAAAGTGTTAGCTGTCCGAAATCAGACGCATTTTGGTGTTTTTGAGATTACGGGAGATCCCGAACTCGGAATTACGAGCCGTTTAAAGTTTCGAAAATATGACATGATAAACTTTTATAAAATTATTTTTATAGAATTTAATATGTAAATTTAATCTACTGTAAAATTTGTGCAACGTAGACGTAAATAGAAAACCACTAAAAACTGTCATCTGTGCGCCCTTGTGGCCATAACTCTTTACCGACTTGTGATTTTATGAAATTGTCGATTCCAGTATTTATGTAGCATTGAAATATATAGGATTCCACACACAAATCTAGGATTTGAGTCGGTTGACTTTTTGGTCAACGGGTTGTCTCGATTTGCGTGCCACGGATCACAAATCCTTAAAGTTGACGTTCTTTGGACCAAAATTAGAGCTTAATAATAAAATCAGATTATAATAAGATTAAAATACTAATTTAGGTTATTTTATTCAGATTTAAAGTAGATTAAAATAGCGAAAACTATTCACCCACTTTTGTAACCTAACTTGTTTAATTTATGTGACGGGTAGATCGGACGATGCCTTGAGTTGGGACTTGTCACGCCCCAGTCCCAAAATGTCGAGGGACTGGAGATGCGTGGCAATGGCCAGCAGCACGCACCGATGGATAACCCAATTTAATGGAACCATCAGGGCATACTTAAGCTGTAAGTAAGGTCTACTACACAAGTCACACTAATCTCATCCATAAAGATAAAAAAATAAACTGCATAATCAAATGGAAATAATGTAGCAACATCATCACAGCAAGTCAGTCGGAGAAACAATCCGACTTAAGTCTGAATAAACTGGCTCTATAGGCCAGGAACAAAAGATGTAAACATGAAATAAAACTGAGTACTGGAACAAGCACTCAGGAGAAGTCCTCGGCAGTCACCTCGTCTTCAGTGTTTGGTTCAGCTCCAGCAATAGCTTCAGCTCCGGTCCCGTATACCTCGGGATACTGTTCCTCAGCTAAACCTGGGGACATAATCCATTCCAGGTCCTCAGTGGACATAGCAAGGCACAGATAATACAAGCCAAAATGAATAAGCAGTACAATAAATAATGAAACAGCAGGGTAAACTAAGTAACTAACCATCTATGTGATATGCAAATGAGAGCAACACTAGTACTCAGGCTGAGACCGCTACAAGCTCTGTGTCGGGGAGCCGGTAGCAGTAATAACACGTAAAGGGTCTAGCTCTGCTGGAGAGTCTACAACCTCACAATAATAGTAGATATATATATAGAACAGCCTGTAGCCTGTGTGTCTCTCCCCACCCAATGTAATCACGCAAGCCATGACCATAACGTCTCATGTCCATGTCAGCGGGATTATAACTAATGCAACAAGTCATACTGTCTATAAATAAATAACCCTGTCAAGTCCTGTATCCTATTCAGAATCCCCACGAATAACTCAGGAAGATTCTGTCCATGATAGTGTCAAGTGTCCTGGGTTGTAGGGTACTTGATAGGTCAAGTACAAAGTAAGGGGATCGTAAATCCATCTCTAAATGACGAACCCGACACCACGTAAGGTGTCAGTGCCCGACTATGATCGGGCACTAGAAACGTCGTACGTTTCCTAGGTTTAAGCAGTTTTAAAAACAGTTTATATGAAATTGCACAAGAAATCCAGCAGAGTATTTTTACAGAAAATATGAAAATAATGACTGCAAGTTTGGCAAGGTGCACTTGCCTGATGTTTGAATTCCACTTAGGTCCTGGTTTTCGGAAATTTCCAGAGATGTCTCCGAAAGCTGAAATAAACAGTACCATCACGCTCAGAAGGTGTCAAACAGCTAGGATCGCCTGTCCTTGAGTCCAATTTGGAGACAAGGGCAAAAACGGTAATTTCGGACCAAAACGGGGTCCACCGGTGGGCCCGCTTTGCACCGAAAAATGTGTCAGGGTCAATGGTCTCCAAATTCACCAAACTTAGTGTCAACAGGTCAGGAACGCTGATACGAACCCAACGGAACTTTCAGATTTGAATTCCGATGAGCCGATCACAAAATCGCCTGTCGAGCGGGGCCTGTGGGGCCCACGACACGCGATTTCGTCAACGTTCTCAGAATCGAACCAAACTTGACCCACAGGACCAGCGTATCGCTACGAGTCCGATGGTGCAAGTTTCGTCTCGATCCGACGTGTGTGCACGAAGTTAGGGTGAATTGCAGAAAAGGCGGATACGGAGCGATGTCCGCGGATACGCGTTGATTCCGGTGTGCACGCACACCCGAATCAGCTTCCGCGAACTCTCACACGTCCGTATCGACTAGGCGCACGTATCTGTGAAGACCGCACGCGACCAAGTCGTCCCGTTTGGCGGGGCGTACTCAGTTCCGGGGTGAAACAGGGCCTGGTTTTTCCTGTTTTTGGATCGCGGTGTGCGATCACCACAGGACGCGATGCCCCGAGCGGTTTGTCCGGGCACCGAGAGGGTCATACAGGCTTCATGTAGAAATTTACGGAATCGAAATCGGGGTTACGAGCAGGAAGTTATGAGTACCTGAAGGGACCCGAAAAACCGGGGTTTTGACCCGTGTCCGACACGCGGTTCTGTGTCCTGGACGTGTCCGGCCTAGGGTTGGGGCTGTGTCCGCGTACTGCCGCCGTGTCCGAGGCTCTGGGGGACTGGCCGCCGGTCGAGGTGACTCGGGGCGGTGGCTGCGGCTCTCGGCGAGGTCTCCGGAGGCGTCTAGGGGTCGGCCGGCAGCTCGAGCAGCGGGGAGGAGTTGGGCTCGGGGTCGGCTCCGCCTGGGGAGGAGGAGGAAGAGGAAGGGGAGAAGAGCTCTGGACGGCGGGCGGATCTGGGAGGAGGATGTCCGGGCGGCACGGCGGGGAGGTCGGAGCTGGGTCGGCGAGCTCGGGGTGGGTAGCCGGTAGCTAGGGTGGTTAGGGTTACGGGAAGGGGAGTGAGGGCGGAGGAGGAAACGAGGGGGGGTTCTTATAGGGGCTGGTCGGGGGAGGTGGTGCCGGGAACTGCGGGGCCGAGGGGGTCATGGGAAGAGCGGGGCGGTTCTCCGGCGTCGTGGCCGGAGAACGCGGCCGGATTCCGCGGGGGGGGGGGGGGGGGGGAAATCGTGGGGAAGATGGGGTTTTCGGGTTCCGGGTCGGGCGCGGATCCGGTCTGGCCGACCCGCCCGACCCGTTAACGGCTGGGCTGGCTGCTTAATGGGCTCGGCCCACTGGGCCGGGCCGGGCCCTAAACTGAAAATAATAATAATAATAATAGAAATAATAATAATAATATTAATTAATTAATTAATTTATGTAGAAAATAGTTTTTAGGCTTTTAAAAATAGGTCTGAGGTCCAATAAAATCCCAGAAAATTACCCTAAGTCCGGTTTTCTATTTTACACCATAAAATCATATTTTTATTATATTTTAATGTTGTTTTTTGGCAATTAAAAATTATATACTCACTACATGTCCTATGTAAATTGCTGAAAAATGTATTTTAAAACCCAAAATTGATTTTTATCAAACTAAAAATTTAGGGTGTTTACAGGACTTCATCCTTTTCAGACCAGGCAAGATACCTTGCCAAATTGTTTACAGTATTTTGCATAAAGAACGATTTATCTAAGGTAGGGTCGGGAGTATATTTCTGTATATTTATTACATTTCTGTTTATTCATTGCATGTGTAGTTTCTTTCAGTCATTACTATATATTAGATATGTTGACACACACACTTGACACTTAGTATCATAGAGGACAATCAGTAGGTGTATGGGCTTTAACCACTCTGGTAAACCGTAGTAACTAGCACGCACTATGGTGGTCGTGTCCGATGGTCGCTACCCCCGAGGTATGTCGATTGATTGAGTCTGAGGGTCGCTACCTCCGAGGTATGTCGGCTGATGATGTCCACTGACGAGTGTGTGAGTGTGAGATTTAGATCGAGTAGCCTACCCTTGTCCATACGTCGAAAAGTTTTCCTTATTTGCATTCATATAGATTGTCTTATACAGCGTACTTACATATTTTCTACCTATTATGCATGTTTACTGTATTTAAATTGGCTTGCTTTTCTGTATCTTGTTACGTCCCTCTGAGGACCTGGTCCCCTGCCAGGTGTATCTGTTCTTGAGTATTTGTAGAAGCGCAGATTTGGATGGTTACATATATTTCGAGGATGTCTTCTCTCCTAGTCCTATGATTGTTAGCTGGTATTCCTATATTATGTTTATTGTGTTGTACTTTTCCATTCGAGTTGGTTATAGATTTGTTTCCATCCAACTATCATCCTTAGATACTTATATTGATATCTAGTTTCATAGATACTGGTTATTTATTTATATTTGATTTTCTGTGGATGAGATTTAGATTATACCCTGTGACTTGTGATAGATTTATACCACTTGTGGATTGATATTCATATTACAGCGTACGTGTGGATTTTGGTTTCCATATATTGGAGTTGCCATATCCATACGGCTGATATGCTTACGTGTTCCTAGTCCTACGTATTTTGGGACTGGGGCATGACATATTTTTGTGGTGGCCCATGCAGGTCGAGAGCATATTGTCTCGGTTACGTTACTGTACCGAGCAAGCCTGCGCATAGGATTAGAATATAAGATCTCATCCACTTAATTATCACCTCCCTTGATTTCGTTTCGCATTCTCATTGATTGCTTGTGTTGCATCTTGTTTGATCCCTTCTCAACGTCAATCTTCTCTCGTGCTTGATAGGTGTTAGAAAGATGACTTGTACTAGGTATATACCCTCTAGTATTCAATAATACTATTAGTTAAATTATTGTAAGTTGGATAGTATGTCTCATAACCTAGTAACACATAGTCCTATTGCCCCATTAATAAAGTATAATTGAATGACACCAGCTATAGACTTGTATAAAAAGATAGTGTTTATCCAGACTATAGAACTTTAGTGTTATTCTGGACTGTAGAACTTAGAGGCCCATACACCAATTTGGTTGACTTTAGACTTAGACAAGAAATTAGTATGACAATTGTAGAGGCACAACACCGATCTTCTTGGTGAACTTAGATTATTCAGTACCTTCCTCAATCATAATCAAGCATACTTATATTTTTACTACCTCGACTTATGCTGCTATTATAGCCTAGTTTTGCAAGCTTATTCTTTTATTAAGCTTGTTCATGACATATGTATTATTGGGGGCCCACACTAATACATTGTCTAAATCAGAATCAGTGTATTATAGTCTGATCAACCGTAGTGCACTTGGTTCGCTCTTTGTATCACTACTTTATGTGGATTGAGATATAGTTGACTCAACTTGTTAGACGAATATACTTGCCCTCTAGACTGGTCAGAGCATATCATGTCAGGTACATAACTGTTCTGATATGAACATGCATATAGAAATTTACCAAAATAAGATTTCAATCCACAACTGCCTTGGCAACTCCCTTTCAAAATTCTTTAATCCCTTCGAATCCCGTAGTTGTATTATATCACCTCCTCCTTGAACTCTTTATTGTTGTTTTCCGTCTTCCCCTATTTCGGAAAGACGAAAGTTCATGCTTAGTATAAGTTTGATACACTAATAGTACTAGATATACCCCATAGGCCAAGCACTCATGATGACAAACAAGAGAGTGCGGCCATAGGAAGCCGTAGATACAGGTACGACCTTAGTTATATGTGTCATTGCATACTCATGACCCCCTTTATGACACAAGATCTTAGATGTACAAATAGACGTAGAATTATATATAAGGTAGTTTAGCAGTTATGAGGATATATTGATATTCTACCCAAATGGCATACACACAATGCTAATAGATAACGCGAGTAGCAGTAGTAGTATTCTCCTCCTATCACCATCTCGCCCCTTAGGGTAGCCCATCTTCTCTTCTCTATCTATTCATTATCTCGTGCTTAATTCTCCCTATCGTAGTTACGTCTTTTTCGTGCCAACATGAATTGTTGGTCTACTTCGACCCCATCCTTAGTTTTGTTAGTTAAAACGTAAATGGTTTAGTAGATGATTAATAACTAAAGGATGAGTTCTTAATAATAACCCTTATGTATATGACCTATAGCAATATCTGTATCCTCTTATTATTTTAAAAACCATGTATAGCATCCCTTAGAATAATAGGAATTTGTTAGACTATTTGAACTAGTTTATACTTTTAATAGTTTTATAAGTTGGTCAAGAATTTAACTGTTGTCCAAAAACTTAGACTATGCCTAGGAAAGAATTGAAGGCACTTGTTACGAACTGACAACTATAAAAAATCGCTGGCAAAGTAGCAACAGCTGCAGCTAGACCGTTGTAGTAAAGTAGTCGAAGTATTTGCAGACATATTGGTCAGGTGGCATGGCAGTATTAGACTACGATACTTGACGGTTACAAAAAAAAAATCATGGTTGTGAGATTCAAGACAAGTACTCCAAGATTCTTGACCCAATAAATATATTCGTCTTACAACCTAGACAATAGCCTCAAGAGACTGTGACTACTAGTAGAACTTTTGTAAGTTGGGTAGTGTAGACGAGTTAGAGGATAATAGGATAGTGTATGGACAATAAATGATAAGTGTTAGAATGACAGACCATAACTTTAGGAAGCACTGCTAGATAGCTATGCAATGTAATAGCTATAGTGATTATTATGAATATGGGTTAGTGTCAATTTCGAGGACAAAATTTTTATAAGTTGGGTAGATTGTAAACCCCCTCACCAAAAATAGGTATTTTGTGTGTATTTTATATTATTATATTTATTATAGATTATTTTAAATATTGAATTTTTTTAGAGTATTCTTTTAGTTAATTAGAAAATAAATTTCTTGATATATTTACTTATATAAATATTTATTTAGAATTATTTTTAGGCTATTTTAGATTTTTGGAAATTTTTTCTAGAATTTTTAGGTAATTAAAACATATGGAACGTAAATTTCTAGGACTTCTATGATTTACTATACGACCATACTTGCATGTTGTTCCTACCAAATATTTATTTTAGTTTAAAATATTTAATTATATTTTTCTGTAATTTATTTAGAATTTTAAGAAATTTATTTAGATTTTTGAATTTATTTAGGATTTATTTGGATATATATAGTCTTAATATTAGATAGATGCTAATTTAGTGTTAATAGATATTAATAAAATTTTATAAATTATTTGTATTATTTTTAATTATATTTAAGATTATAAATTATTGAGATAAATTTAAACTTTATTTTAAATTAATTCAAATCCTGAGCCTATTAGGAAAGCAACTTCATGCATATCCTATCCTTATTTAAATTCATCATAATCCTATCCAAATTAACCAATCCTAGTCGTATTCAATTAAGTAGTGTCAACAATTATAAATACCTCATCCTTCATATTTTTCTTCTCCAAATTCCTCCAAAAATAGTCAAAATTCGTCATAAATTCAGCCTCATTTTCTACTAGTTATGACGAATTAAAAAGACGATATCTCCTAGCTCCGGACTCCAAACGCGCTCTAGTTTTTTTTGTTAGAACTATATCAAGGTTAGATTTCTGATTATATAATTTATTTTAATAATTTATGAACCTATTTTTCCAGAAAATTCTAAAAGTGTCAGTTGTCCGAAATCAGACGTATTTTGGTGTTTTTGAGATTACGGGAGATCCCGAACTCGAAATTACGAGCCGTTTGAAGTTTCGAAAATATGACATGATAAAATTTTATAAAATTATTTTTACAGAATTTAATATGTAAATTTAATCTACTGTAAAATTTGTGCAACGTAAACGTAAATAGGAAACCACTAAAAACTGTCATCTGTGCGCCCTTGTGGCCATAACTCTTTACCGACTTGTGATTTTATGAAATTGTCGATTCCAGTGTTCATGTAGCATTGAAATATATAGGATTCCACACACAAATCTAGGATTTGAGTCGCTTGACTTTTTGGTCAACGGGTTGCCTCGATTTGCGTGCCACGGATCACAAATCCTTAAAGTTGACGTTCTTTGGACCAAAATTAGAGCTTAACAATAAAATAAGATTATAATAAGATTAAAATACTAATTTAGGTTATTTTATTCAGAGATAAAATAGATTAAAATAGCAAAAACTATTCACCCACTTTTGTAACCTAACTTGTTTAATTTATGTGACGGGTAGATCGGACGACGCCTTGAGTTGGGACTTCATCCTTTTCATACCCGGCAAGATATCTTGCCAAATTATTTACAGTATTTTGCATGCTTAGTATATTTCTGTATATTTATTGTATTTCTGTTTATTCATTGTATGTGTAGTTTCTTTCAGTCATTACTATATATTAGATATGTTGACACACACACTTGACACTTAGTATCATAGAGGACAATCAGTAGGCGTATGGGCTTTAACCACTCTGGTAAACCGTAGTAACTAGCACGCACTATGGTGGTCGTGTCCGATGGTCGCTACCCCCAAGGTATGTCGATTGATGGAGTCCGAGGGTCGCTACCCCCGAGGTATGTCGGCTGATGATATCCACTGACGAGTGTGTGAGTGTGAGATTTAGATCGAGTAGCCTACCCTTGTCCATATGTCAAAAAGTTGTCCTCATTTGCATTCATATAGATTATCTTGTACAACGTACTTACATATTTTCTACCTATTATGCATGTTTACTGTATTCAAATTGGCTTGCTTTTCTGTATCTTGTTACGTCCCTCTGAGGACCTGGTCCCCTGCCAGGTAAATCTGTTCTTGAGTATTTGCAGGAGCGCAGATTTGGATGGTTACATATGTTTCGAGGATGTCTTCTCTCCGAGTCCCATGATTGTTAGCTGGTATTCCTATATTGTGTTTATTGTGTTGTACTTTTCCATTCGAGTTAGTAGTGGATTTGTTTCCATCCAACTATCATCCTTAGATACTTATATTGATATTTAGTTGCATAGATACTGGTTATTTATTTATATTTGATTTTCTGTGGATGAGATTTAGACTATACCCTGTGACTTGTGATAGATTTATACCACTTGTGGATTGATATTCATATTACAGCGTACGTGTGGATTTTGGTTTTCATATATTGGAGTTGCCATATCCATACGGCTGGCATGCTTACGTGTTCCTAGTCCTACGTATTTTGGGACTAGGGCGTGACAGAATTCCTCGGGCGTCACCTCGTCCTTTGGTACTGGTACTGCTCCAATGTCTGCTCCCGTCCCATATACCTCGGGGTAGATATCCTCTGCTATACCTGGGGACATAATCCGGATACAGGTCCTCAGGGGACATAGCAAGGTACAAGAATAACTCAAGCCAAATAAATGCAGTACAATAATAAATGAATCAATAGGGTAAACTATGTAACCAGCTATGTGATATGCAAGTTAGAGCATCACTAGTACTCAGGCTGAGACCACTACAAGCTCTGTGTCGGGGAGCCGATAGCAGTAATATCACGTAATGTGCCTAGCTCTGATGTAGAGTCTACGGCCTCACAATAATAAATATATATATATAATCAGCCTGTAGCCTGTGTGTCTCTCCCCATCCAATGTAATCACACGTCTCATGTCCACGATGTCTCATGTCCATAACACGCAAGATTATGACCTCTAACTAATGCAGCGAGTCATAAAGATAGCTATGCATATGAAATATTTATGTCACGAATCCTATAAACCTATACAGAATCACCATAAATGACTCAGAAAGATTCTGTCTCATGAATAGTATCAGGTGTCCTATGGTATGACGTACTTGATAATGCAAGCACGAAAATATATAGGATCACAATATCAATCTCTAGGTGATGTTACACAACTTCACGTACGGCGTTGACACCCGAATCTCATTCGGACACTAAGTAATGTCACACGATCCTAGGTTGAACAGATACATCATATAAATAGATCAAGGGAATAATATAAAGCAAGTACTGCAAGATTGGCAAGGTACACTTGCCTAGGGTTTGGACAGTTGCTTCTGTAACAGCAGGATCTTCAGGTGCTCCTCCGGATGCTGAAATAAACACTACCATTATACTCAAAAGATATGATAACAACTCTTGGAACCCCTCTCTCTTTCTCAGCATTATTATTTACATAAAATGTTGTACAACTACATGGGGAGTAAGACTTGCGAATTAATTTTTTATCCAATAAACATGGATTTCTTTTTTCATAATTCAAGATATTCTTGATTCATTTGACAAGGTCTTGTCTTTGTGTAAAATCCCTATTTTTAAAAAAATTGTATTTATTATTTTTTATTAATTAATAATTTAATTATGGTAATTATGTGCTAAATAGGAGAAATAGATTTTTAATAATTTTTATGTTAGGTGTTCGGGCACTTAGAGGACTTATGGGACCATCAGGAATTTTTCGGATTTTATTCCATGTAGGAGACCCCTTAAGCAGTTGCTAGCCTAACGATGTGCATTACCCTAATCTATTAATTTTCTTATGAATATATATATATATATATATATATATATATATATATATATATATGTATATACAAATATATATAAATGTATATATATATATATATTTAAAGAAAGAAAGGAAAAGAAAAGAAAAGAATGGAAAAGAAAAAGGAGAAAGAAAAGAAAAAGAAAAAGGAAAAGAAAAAAAAAATGGAGGACTCTTCCCATCTAAGAGCCGTCACCGCAGCCAGAGAAGCCTCCCCAAGCCATCCAACCATCCCGTCGACGCCGTCATCGCGAACTGCAGTCTCCCACTCGAGGCACCTTCGCTCCGGCGTGAATTCCCGTTGACTCGCTCGACCAAACGCTGTTTCATTTTCATAGGTATGATCTTCCCTTAACCCTCTCAAATATCTGTTTTATAGTCAACCTCGGAAAACGTGTGCCCCTAGGTGAAAAACAGCGCCCAAGTCAGCGCGAGCAGACAGAATTCTGCAATCGCAGAAACTTGCGATGACCACCCATATTGTCGAGTTCGTATCTCCCACCACAGAGATCCGAATTCGACGATTCTTTTTGATACCTGTAGATTACATGACCTAGTTTATTTTCTGTATTATAACTTTGTTCTATTAGTTGCTGTGGACAAAATTGTAGTCGTCACAAAACTGCGCGCACCCACTTTTTTCGGTTTTCTAAAAGTTGGAGATCGGAGCGCGCCCCGCCAAACGGGACCGTCCCGCCGTGTGCCAAGTGTACCAAATGGTTCACACAGCATAACGGGACACGTGAAAATTCGTGGAGACTGATTCGGACGCGTGAGCGCGCCGGAATCAGACCGTATCCGCGGACACATTTCGTGTCGCCACTTTTGTGGAACTCGCGCGTATTTTGTGCACGCTTGTCAGATTGCGACGAAACTTGCGCCACTGGACTCGTGGTAACGCGCTGGTCCTGTGACCCAATTTTCACGTATTTCTGAGACGGTTGACCAGATCGCCAATTGGCGGGCCCCACAGTTGACTTTTTGGACCAAATTTTGTTCGGCTCATCGGAATCCAAATTTGGACATACCGTTGGGTTCGTATTGACATCTAGAGTTGTTTGACCTATAGTTTGTCCCATTTAGAGACTGTTACCCTCGGCACGTTTTTCGGTGCAAAGTGGGCCACACGTGGACCCCACTTTTGCCCGAAATTACCGTTTTGCCCCTGTGTCCAAATTGGACGAAAGGGATGTGCTTTTTAGCTATTTTGCTTATTCTGGAAACGTTGGTGATGTTTATTTCAGCATCCGGAGACGTTCATTCTGAGGCCGTAGCTTCTGACTCTTGGTGTTGACATTGGGACACTACATTTTGCAGCCTTCTTGCCAGGCAAGATACCTTGCCAAATTGTTTACAGTACTTTGCATGCTATTTATATTTCTGTTCATTTATTTTATTTCTGTATAGTTCTTGCATGTGTAGTTTTCCTTTCAGTCATTACTATATATTAGATATGTTGACACACACTTGACACTTAGTATCATAGAGGACAATTATTAGGCGTATGGGCTTTTAACCACTCTGGTAACACCGTAGTCACTAGCACGCACTATGGTGGGTCGTGTCCGATGGTCGCTACCCCCGAGGTATGTCGATTGATGGAGTCCGAGGGTCGCTACCCCCGAGGTATGTCGGCTGATGATGTTCATGGACGAGCGTGAGGTTGTGAGGATTAGATCGAGTAGCCTACCCTTGCCCATACGTCGAAAAGTTGTCCTCACTTGCATTCATATAGATTGTCTTGTACAGCATACTTATTTATTTTCAAATTATATGCATGTTTACTGTATTCAAATTGGCTCGTATTTTCTGTATCTTGTTACGTCCCTCTGAGGACCTGGTCCTCTGCCAGGTATATCTGCTCTTGAGTATTTGCAGGAGTACGGGCCTGGACCTGACGCATTCCTTTCTGCCGAGGAGGTCTTACCTTCTGAGCATCGTTGATTATCTAGCGATGGATTCTTTTAGCTGATACACTTCTGTCTTCACATTAATTTATATTGGAGATTTTACACTCCTCTCTCATTTTAGTTTTGGATATAGTCATTGGTAGTGGATTTGTCTCCACCCGACTATTATTTTGGATATTTCAGACTCCTTATTCTAGCATTAGTATTTCTTTTCTATGACTTGTTGTGTGGATGAGATTAGCATATCTGTGACTTGTGACATTATATATACCATATGTGAGTTTATATTCATATTACAGCGTACGTATGGGTTATGGTTTCCATATATTGGAGTTGCCATATCTATGCGGCTGGCATGCTTACGTGTTCCTAGTCCTACGTTTTGGGACTGGGGCGTGACATGTTTTTGTGGTGGCCCATGCAGGTCGAGTTAGCCATTTCGGTTACGTCACTGTACCGAGCGGGCCTGTACCTAGGATTAGAATTTTAGATCTTATCCACACTTGACTATAACTTACCTTCCTTCCAACATGTCCTACTTAAGTTCTTGCATCCTGCTTGATTCATGTACTCTTCTTAATCCTTCGTCCATCTCTTGCAGAGAGATGAATTTGCATAACGGGCATGCCGCCACCGGGGACAACACGTCTCCAGGGGACGACGACCAACCACTAGGAGTGACCTCAACGACACCTCTTCTTCCCAGACCGGATGGACCGACTAGCAATCTAACCATCCCATCAACCCCTTCCACGATACCTAATGGGACTTTTCCAGCTCCACTAGCACCGCAAGATGGCCAAGCGCAGCTGTTCCAACTCTTCCAGATGATAATGCAAGAACAGAGGCAGCAAACAGCAGAGCAGAGGCAGCAAACAACAGAGCAGAGGCTAGAATTTCTGGCAGCACTTGAGAGAATGGCTGCACTAGCCCCTAAACCAACCCAGGCACTAGTTTCAGTACCACAAGCTCGGGTTGGTTCAGTCAAGGACTTTGTGCAGATGGGCCCTAAGCCATATAAGGGTAATGAGAGCCCAGAGGAGACCACGAACTGGATTGCCAATACCAAGAAGTTGTTAGAGGCATCACAATTACCTTCTGACCTATGGATGATAGGCGTGAGGACTCAGTTAGAAGGCAACGCGCATCACTGGTGGGAATCAATGGAGCGCCAGTTGGGTACGCGTCAGACTTGGGAACAATTCTTGGAATGCTTTGAGAGGAAGTACTTCCCGGATACTGTAAGAGACGCATTGTACGATCAGTTCCTCCATCTAGAGCAAGGGGACAAGACGGTTGATGAGTATGACGCAGAATTTAGTCGTCTCAGTAAGTATGGCACAGTCCTAATACCTAATGACTTGGAGAAGGCTAAGAGGTTTCACCGCGGGCTGACTCAAGAGCTCCAGCACTACACTAGCTCCCAGTCCCGGATCTCTTATGCCGAGCTATTGACAGAGGCCAGGATCCAGGAGGCCATCAGCAAGGGAAACGGAATTCAACAGAGAATTTATCAGGGACCAGTAAGGATACAACAAGGAGGACCCATTCGACACCCTTTGACACGCCAGCAATCAGATAGTACTGCACCATATCCAACCAAGAAGCTCCGTACTTGTCACTATTGTGGAAGGACAGGTCATATTCTAAGAGACTGTCATCGTCGATTGGGGTTGTGCATGATATGTGGATCAAGTCACCATCAAGCCCGAGAATGTCCTAAACAGAACCAGAGACCTATGGCATTAGAATCAGGAACACCGCATACACCCTCAAGTATAGAAGACCAAAGGGACCCACCACTGCTCCTACCATCTGCACAAATGGAGGAGAATAGACCCCAGTTTAACAACCAAGGACAAGGCCAAGCACTCATTATGACAAGTATGGGAGAGCAGACACAGGAAGCCGTAGATACAGGTACGACCTTTTAGTTATAATTGTCTTTGCATACTCATAACCCCATTGTGACACAAGATCTTAGATGCACAAATAGATATAGAATTATATATATGGTAGCTTAGCAGTTATGAGGATGTATGTATATTTTACCCAGGTGGCATACACGCGATGCTAATGGATGACGTGAGTAGCAGTAGTAGTATTCTTCCCCTATCCTTATCTCGCCCTCTTGGGTGACTCCTCTCCTCCTTTTATATTCATTCATTATCTCGTGCGTAACTCTTCCTATCATAGTCGTATCTTTCGTGCCATTATGAATTGTTTGATATCAACCTCACCCCTATTTTGTTAGTTAAACATAAATGTGTTAGTAATGCTTGATAACTAAGGATGAGTTCTTAATATGTATGCACTATAGCAATATCTGTATTCTTTATTAGTTTAACCCTTAAGTAGCACCATGTAGCCTAGTAGAAATTGTTAGATCATTTGAGCTAGATCATACCCCTAATAGTTAGTCAAGACCTTAAGTGTTCCCTAAAACTTAGACTATGCCTAGGAAAGAGTTGAAGGCACTTGTCACGAACTGATGACTATGACAAATCGCTGGCAAGGTAGCGACAGTTGCCGCCAGACGATTATGGTAGAGTAGTCGAATTACTTGCAGCCATACTGGCCAGGTGGCGAGGCAGTATTAGACTATGATACTTGACGGTTATGGGAAAAAGTCATGGTTATGAGATTCTAGACAGGTATCCCAAGATTCTCGACCCAATAACTATAATTGCCTTACAATCTAGACAATAGCTTCAAAGAAGGTGACCACTAGTAGAATTCTTGTAAGTTGGGTAGTGTAGACAAGTTAGAGGATGATAGAATAGTGTATGGACAATAGATGAGAAAGTGTTAGAATGACAGACCATGAGTTTAGGAGTCCTACTAGATACCAATGTAGTGTAATAGTTATAGTTATCACTATGAATATGGGTTAGTGTCAATTTCGAGGACGAAATTTTTGTAAGTTGGGTAGAATGTAAAATCCCTATTTTTAAAAAAATTGTATTTATTATTTTTTATTAATTAATAATTTAATTATGGTAATTATGTGCTAAATAGGAGAAATAGATTTTTAATAATTTTTATGTTAGGTGTTCGGGCACTTAGAGGACTTATGGGACCATCAGGAATTTTTCGGATTTTATTCCATGTAGGAGACCCCTTAAGCAGTTGCTAGCCTAACGATGTGCATTACCCTAATCTATTAATTTTCTTATGAATATATATATATATATATATATATATATATATATATATATATGTATATACAAATATATATAAATGTATATATATATATATTTAAAGAAAGAAAGGAAAAGAAAAGAAAAGAATGGAAAAGAAAAAGGAGAAAGAAAAGAAAAAGAAAAAGGAAAAGAAAAAAAAATGGAGGACTCTTCCCATCTAAGTGCCGTCACCGCAGCCAGAGAAGCCTCCCCAAGCCATCCAACCATCCCGTCGACGCCGTCATCGCGAACTGCAGTCTCCCACTCGAGGCACCTTCGCTCCGGCGTGAATTTCCGTTGACTCGCTCGACCAAACGCTGTTTCGTTTTCATAGGTATGATCTTCCCTTAACCCTCTCAAATATCTGTTTTATAGTCAACCTCGGAAAACGTGTGCCCCTAGGTGAAAAACAGCGCCCAAGTCAGCGCGAGCAGACAGAATTCTGCAATCGCAGAAACTTGCGATGACCACCCATATTGTCGAGTTCGTATCTCCCACCACAGAGATCCGAATTCGACGATTCTTTTTGATACCTGTAGATTACATGACCTAGTTTATTTTCTGTATTATAACTTTGTTCTATTAGTTGCTGTGGACAAAATTGTAGTCGTCACAAAACTGTGCGCACCCACTTTTTTCGGTTTTCTAAAAGTTGGAGATCGGAGCGCGCCCCGCCAAACGGGACCGTCCCGCCGTGTGCCAAGTGTACCAAATGGTTCACACAGCATAACGGGACACGTGAAAATTCGTGGAGACTGATTCGGACGCGTGAGCGCGCCGGAATCAGACCGTATCCGCGGACACATTTCGTGTCGCCACTTTTGTTGAACTCGCGCGTATTTTGTGCACGCTTGTCAGATTGTGACGAAACTTGCGCCACTAGACTCGTGGTAACGCGTTGGTCCTGTGACCCAATTTTCACGTATTTCTGAGACGGTTGACCAGATCACCAATTGGCGGGCCCCACAGTTGACTTTTTGGACCAAATTTTGTTCGGCTCATCGGAATCCAAATTTGGACATACCGTTGGGTTCGTATTGACATCTAGAGTTGTTTGACCTATAGTTTGTCCCATTTAGAGACTGTTACCCTCGGCACGTTTTTCGGTGCAAAGTGGGCCACACGTGGACCCCACTTTTGCCCGAAATTACCGTTTTGCCCCTGTGTCCAAATTGGACGAAAGGGATGTGCTTTTTAGCTATTTTGCTTATTCTGGAAACGTTGGTGATGTTTATTTCAGCATCCGGAGACGTTCATTCTGAGGCCGTAGCTTCTGACTCTTGGTGTTGACATTGGGACACTACATTTTGCAGCCTTCTTGCCAGGCAAGATACCTTGCCAAATTGTTTACAGTACTTTGCATGCTATTTATATTTCTGTTCATTTATTTTATTTCTGTATAGTTCTTGCATGTGTAGTTTTTCTTTCAGTCATTACTATATATTAGATATGTTGACACACACTTGACACTTAGTATCATAGAGGACAATTATTAGGCGTATGGGCTTTTAACCACTCTGGTAACACCGTAGTCACTAGCACGCACTATGGTGGGTCGTGTCCGATGGTCGCTACCCCCGAGGTATGTCGATTGATGGAGTCCGAGGGTCGCTACCCCCGAGGTATGTCGGCTGATGATGTTCATGGACGAGCGTGAGGTTGTGAGGATTAGATCGAGTAGCCTACCCTTGCCCATACGTCGAAAAGTTGTCCTCACTTGCATTCATATAGATTGTCTTGTACAGCGTACTTATTTATTTTCAAATTATATGCATGTTTACTGTATTCAAATTGGCTCGTATTTTCTGTATCTTGTTACGTCCCTCTGAGGACCTGGTCCTCTGCCAGGTATATCTGCTCTTGAGTATTTGCAGGAGTACGGGCCTGGACCTGACGCATTCCTTTCTGCCGAGGAGGTCTTACCTTCTGAGCATCGTTGATTATCTAGCGATGGATTCTTTTAGCTGATACACTTCTGTCTTCACATTATTTTATATTGGAGATTTTACACTCCTCTCTCATTTTAGTTTTGGATATAGTCATTGGTAGTGGATTTGTCTCCACCCGACTATTATTTTGGATATTTCAGACTCCTTATTCTAGCATTAGTATTTCTTTTCTATGACTTGTTGTGTGGATGAGATTAGCATATCTGTGACTTGTGACATTATATATACCACATGTGAGTTTATATTCATATTACAGCGTACGTATGGGTTATGGTTTCCATATATTGGAGTTGCCATATCTATGCGGCTGGCATGCTTACGTGTTCCTAGTCCTACGTTTTGGGACTGGGGCGTGACATGTTTTTGTGGTGGCCCATGCAGGTCGAGTTAGCCGTTTCGGTTACGTCACTGTACCGAGCGGGCCTGTACCTAGGATTAGAATTTTAGATCTCATCCACACTTGACTATAACTTACCTTCCTTCCAACATGTCCTACTTAAGTTCTTGCATCCTGCTTGATTCATGTACTCTTCTTAATCCTTCGTCCATCTCTTGCAGAGAGATGAATTTGCATAACGGGCATGCCGCCACCGGGGACAACACGTCTCCAGGGGACGACGACCAACCACTAGGAGTGACCTCAACGACACCTCTTCTTCCCAGACCGGATGGACCGACTAGCAATCTAACCATCCCATCAACCCCTTCCACGATACCTAATGGGACTTTTCCAGCTCCACTAGCACCGCAAGATGGCCAAGCGCAGCTGTTCCAACTCTTCCAGATGATAATGCAAGAACAGAGGCAGCAAACAGCAGAGCAGAGGCAGCAAACAACAGAGCAGAGGCTAGAATTTCTGGCAGCACTTGAGAGAATGGCTGCACTAGCCCCTAAACCAACCCAGGCACTAGTTTCAGTACCACAAGCTCGGGTTGGTTCAGTCAAGGACTTTGTGCAGATGGGCCCTAAGCCATATAAGGGTAATGAGAGCCCAGAGGAGACCACGAACTGGATTGCCAATACCAAGAAGTTGTTAGAGGCATCACAATTACCTTCTGACCTATGGATGATAGGCGTGAGGACTCAGTTAGAAGGCAACGCGCATCACTGGTGGGAATCAATGGAGCGCCAGTTGGGTACGCGTCAGACTTGGGAACAATTCTTGGAATGCTTTGAGAGGAAGTACTTCCCGGATACTGTAAGAGACGCATTGTACGATCAGTTCCTCCATCTAGAGCAAGGGGACAAGACGGTTGATGAGTATGACGCAGAATTTAGTCGTCTCAGTAAGTATGGCACAGTCCTAATACCTAATGACTTGGAGAAGGCTAAGAGGTTTCACCGCGGGCTGACTCAAGAGCTCCAGCACTACACTAGCTCCCAGTCCCGGATCTCTTATGCCGAGCTATTGACAGAGGCCAGGATCCAGGAGGCCATCAGCAAGGGAAACGGAATTCAACAGAGAATTTATCAGGGACCAGTAAGGATACAACAAGGAGGACCCATTCGACATCCTTTGACACGCCAGCAATCAGATAGTACTGCACCATATCCAACCAAGAAGCTCCGTACTTGTCACTATTGTGGAAGGACAGGTCATATTCTAAGAGACTGTCATCGTCGATTGGGGTTGTGCATGATATGTGGATCAAGTCACCATCAAGCCCGAGAATGTCCTAAACAGAACCAGAGACCTATGGCATTAGAATCAGGAACACCGCATACACCCTCAAGTATAGAAGACCAAAGGGACCCACCACTGCTCCTACCATCTGCACAAATGGAGGAGAATAGACCCCAGTTTAACAACCAAGGACAAGGCCAAGCACTCATTATGACAAGTATGGGAGAGCAGACACAGGAAGCCGTAGATACAGGTACGACCTTTTAGTTATAATTGTCTTTGCATACTCATAACCCCATTGTGACACAAGATCTTAGATGCACAAATAGATATAGAATTATATATATGGTAGCTTAGCAGTTATGAGGATGTATGTATATTTTACCCAGGTGGCATACACGCGATGCTAATGGATGACGTGAGTAGCAGTAGTAGTATTCTTCCCCTATCCTTATCTCGCCCTCTTGGGTGACTCCTCTCCTCCTTTTATATTCATTCATTATCTCGTGCGTAACTCTTCCTATCATAGTCGTATCTTTCGTGCCATTATGAATTGTTTGATATCAACCTCACCCCTATTTTGTTAGTTAAACATAAATGTGTTAGTAATGCTTGATAACTAAGGATGAGTTCTTAATATGTATGCACTATAGCAATATCTGTATTCTTTATTAGTTTAACCCTTAAGTAGCACCATGTAGCCTAGTAGAAATTGTTAGATCATTTGAGCTAGATCATACCCCTAATAGTTAGTCAAGACCTTAAGTGTTCCCTAAAACTTAGACTATGCCTAGGAAAGAGTTGAAGGCACTTGTCACGAACTGATGACTATGACAAATCGCTGGCAAGGTAGCGACAGTTGCCGCCAGACGATTATGGTAGAGTAGTCGAATTACTTGCAGCCATACTGGCCAGGTGGCGAGGCAGTATTAGACTATGATACTTGACGGTTATGGGAAAAAGTCATGGTTATGAGATTCTAGACAGGTATCCCAAGATTCTCGACCCAATAACTATAATTGCCTTACAATCTAGACAATAGCTTCAAAGAAGGTGACCACTAGTAGAATTCTTGTAAGTTGGGTAGTGTAGACAAGTTAGAGGATGATAGAATAGTGTATGGACAATAGATGAGAAAGTGTTAGAATGACAGACCATGAGTTTAGGAGTCCTACTAGATACCAATGTAGTGTAATAGTTATAGTTATCACTATGAATATGGGTTAGTGTCAATTTCGAGGACGAAATTTTTGTAAGTTGGGTAGAATGTAAAATCAATATTTTTAAAAAAATTGTATTTATTATTTTTTATTAATTAATAATTTAATTATGGTAATTATGTGCTAAATAGGAGAAATAGATTTTTAATAATTTTTATGTTAGGTGTTCGGGCACTTAGAGGACTTATGGGACCATCAGGAATTTTTCGGATTTTATTCCATGTAGGAGACCCCTTAAGCAGTTGCTAGCCTAACGATGTGCATTACCCTAATCTATTAATTTTCTTATGAATATATATATATATATATATATATATATATATATATATGTATATACAAATATATATAAATGTATATATATATATATTTAAAGAAAGAAAGGAAAAGAAAAGAAAAGAATGGAAAAGAAAAAGGAGAAAGAAAAGAAAAAGAAAAAGGAAAAGAAAAAAAAATGGAGGACTCTTCCCATCTAAGTGCCGTCACCGCAGCCAGAGAAGCCTCCCCAAGCCATCCAACCATCCCGTCGACGCCGTCATCGCGAACTGCAGTCTCCCACTCGAGGCACCTTCGCTCCGGCGTGAATTTCCGTTGACTCGCTCGACCAAACGCTGTTTCATTTTCATAGGTATGATCTTCCCTTAACCCTCTCAAATATCTATTTTATAGTCAACCTCGGAAAACGTGTGCCCCTAGGTGAAAAACAGCGCCCAAGTCAGCGCGAGCAGACAGAATTCTGCAATCGCAGAAACTTGCGATGACCACCCATATTGTCGAGTTCGTATCTCCCACCACAGAGATCCGAATTCGACGATTCTTTTTGATACCTGTAGATTACATGACCTAGTTTATTTTCTGTATTATAACTTTGTTCTATTAGTTGCTGTGGACAAAATTGTAGTCGTCACAAAACTGTGCGCACCCACTTTTTTCGGTTTTCTAAAAGTTGGAGATCGGAGCGCGCCCCGCCAAACGGGACCGTCCCGCCGTGTGCCAAGTGTACCAAATGGTTCACACAGCATAACGGGACACGTGAAAATTCGTGGAGACTGATTCGGACGCGTGAGCGCGCCGGAATCAGACCGTATCCGCGGACACATTTCGTGTCGCCACTTTTGTGGAACTCGCACGTATTTTGTGCACGCTTGTCAGATTGCGACGAAACTTGCGCCACTGGACTCGTGGTAACGCGCTGGTCCTGTGACCCAATTTTCACGTATTTCTGAGACGGTTGACCAGATCGCCAATTGGCGGGCCCAACAGTTGACTTTTTGGACCAAATTTTGTTCGGCTCATCGGAATCCAAATTTGGACATACCGTTGGGATCGTATTGACATCTAGAGTTGTTTGACCTATAGTTTGTCCCATTTAGAGACTGTTACCCTCGGCACATTTTTCGGTGCAAAGTGGGCCACACGTGGACCCCACTTTTGCCCGAAATTACCGTTTTGCCCCTGTGTCCAAATTGGACGAAAGGGATGTGCTTTTTAGCTATTTTGCTTATTCTGGAAACGTTGGTGATGTTTATTTCAGCATCCGGAGACGTTCATTCTGAGGCCGTAGCTTCTGACTCTTGGTGTTGACATTGGGACACTACATTTTGTAGCCTTCTTGCCAGGCAAGATACCTTGCCAAATTGTTTACAGTACTTTGCATGCTATTTATATTTCTGTTCATTTATTTTATTTCTGTATAGTTCTTGCATGTGTAGTTTTCCTTTCAGTCATTACTATATATTAGATATGTTGACACACACTTGACACTTAGTATCATAGAGGACAATTATTAGGCGTATGGGCTTTTAACCACTCTGGTAACACCGTAGTCACTAGCACGCACTATGGTGGGTCGTGTCCGATGGTCGCTACCCCCGAGGTATGTCGATTGATGGAGTCCGAGGGTCGCTACCCCCGAGGTATGTCGGCTGATGATGTTCATGGACGAGCGTGAGGTTGTGAGGATTAGATCGAGTAGCCTACCCTTGCCCATACGTCGAAAAGTTGTCCTCACTTGCATTCATATAGATTGTCTTGTACAGCGTACTTATTTATTTTCAAATTATATGCATGTTTACTGTATTCAAATTGGCTCGTATTTTCTGTATCTTGTTACGTCCCTCTGAGGACCTGGTCCTCTGCCAGGTATATCTGCTCTTGAGTATTTGCAGGAGTACGGGCCTGGACCTGACGCATTCCTTTCTGCCGAGGAGGTCTTACCTTCTGAGCATCGTTGATTATCTAGCGATGGATTCTTTTAGCTGATACACTTCTGTCTTCACATTATTTTATATTGAAGATTTTACACTCCTCTCTCATTTTAGTTTTGGATATAGTCATTGGTAGTGGATTTGTCTCCACCCGACTATTATTTTGGATATTTCAGACTCCTTATTCTAGCATTAGTATTTCTTTTCTATGACTTGTTGTGTGGATGAGATTAGCATATCTGTGACTTGTGACATTATATATACCACATGTGAGTTTATATTCATATTACAGCGTACGTATGAGTTATGGTTTCCATATATTGGAGTTGCCATATCTATGCGGCTGGCATGCTTACGTGTTCCTAGTCCTACGTTTTGGGACTGGGGCGTGACACTTTGTCGGAATATTTCTTTCATTAAAGGATTCTTTATATGGAAGATAGACTATATGTTGTTTCCTATCCCAGAAAGTATTAGGGATATTGCTACAAGTGTGCTTAAAGTATTCTTCGATTTATTTATTTTTTGTTGAATTTTCAACTGTTTTAATTGTTGGGTAATATTTACCTGAGCAATTTATTCTTTTAAGAAATTAATCTGATTCTCCTTTAGAGTAACTTCATTAAGAATATTAACAATTTGATTAGTTATAAATTTAAAAGTTATTCTTTTGCCTTTATAACAAGTTATAATTCCTTCTTTGTTTATCTCATTAATAGGCATGAGTTTTTCTAAGAAAGGAGTTCCTAAAATAACGTGCTGTAAACCCCCTGATTTTCAAGAATTTTTTAATTTGGATTTTTTCACAATTTTCTGGAATTTTTCTGGGATTTTTTGTAATTAAACTAAGGTATTTTAATTATTAAATAATTTTTAAATGATATTAAATAATATTAAAATATTATGAAAATAATATTTTCTGGTGTAAAATGAAAAATTAGACATAGGATAATTTTTCGGAAATTTATTGGACCCCGGAAGCATTTTAAAAGCCCAAAAAAACTAATTATTTTGATTAAACCAAAATGAACTGGGTTTATTTTAAATAAACCAAACCAAACCGAACCAACTGCTGAACCGGACCGGTTTATTTAAACCCAAACCAAATCCTTAGCGGGTCGGATCCGGGTCTAACCCACGACCCGAAACCCGACCCGACCCGCATTCATTTCTTAGTGGATCGGGCCGGATCCGCCTGACCCGACCCGACCCGTCGACCCGATAACCCGCTAACCCCTTTCTCTCCCAAACCCGATGACCCCGACCGTTGGCCTCCCCTCCGCCGGCCGACCTGCCGCCGTTCCGCCTTCCTGGCACCGCTCCGGCTACCGCAACGCTCGCCAGCCCCTCCTCTTCCTCTTCCTCCGCACCGGCCGCCCCACCGCCTTCCCGTCCGCCTATATAAACCCCTCCGGCGAAGTCTCCAGTCATCGAGTCCTAACCCTAACCCTAGAACTGAACAGTGGCAGGACACAGCTTGTGTCGAGAAGACACGCGGACTAGAGAAAATCTCGATTTTTGGAATCCTGTTCAGGTACCCATATCTCTCTTCTCGCTGCCCTGTTTTCTGTTCCGTCAGTTGTGACATGAACCCTGCGTAACCCTCTCGATGCCCGTGCAACCCGCTCGGTGCATCGCGTCCTGTGGTGAACGCGAACCGCGATCCAAAAATAAGAAAATTAACGCCATGCTTTACTCCGGAACTGAGTATGCCCCGCCAAACGGGACGACTTGGTCGCATGCGGTCTTTACCGAAACATGCGCACTGTCGATACGGACGTGTAGAATTTTGCAGAAGTTGATTTGGATGTGCGTGCACACCGGAATCAACGCGTATCCGCCGACAACGCCCCGTATCCGTCCTTTCTGGATCTCGCTGTAACTTAGTGTATACACGTCGGATCAAAACGAAACTTGCGCCATTGGACTCGTAGAAATACGCTGGTCCTGTGATCCAAGTTTGGTTCGATTCTGAGAACGTTGACAAAATCACGTATCGTGGGCTCCACAGGCTCCATTTGACGGGCGATTTTGTGAACGGCTCATCAGAATCCAATTCTGGAAGTTCCGTTGGGTTTGTATCATCGTTCCTGACTTGTTGACACTAAGTTGGACGAATTTGGAGACCTTCGGTTCTGACACATTTTTTGGTGCAAAACGGCCTACATGTGGACCCCGCCTTGACATGAAAATGTCATTTTTGCCCCTGTGTCCAAAATTGGACTCAAGGACAGACGTTTCTAGCTGATTGATATTTTCTGGATCTGATGGTGATGTCTATTTCAGCAACCGGAGTACTGCCTTCAAATCCTGCTGCTGCCAGAGCTACAATTGGAGCCGGAACCCCAGGCAAGTGTACCTTGCCATAATTGCAGTATATTGATTCATTTTGTTCTCTTGGTTTATTCCTGTGACTGTTGTTCATGCTTAACCCTAGGGCCGTGTGACTTGCTTAGCGTCCGATTAATAGTCGGGTGCCAACACCGTACGTGGGGTTGTGCAACGTCACCTAGAGATGGATATCGTGACATTTACATTCTCGTACTTGTCATATCAAGTACATTATACCCAGGACACCTGACACGAATCATGAGACAGAATCTTCCTGAAATATTCAAGGTGATTCTATATAGAATACAGGTTTATGACATCTTTACATGCTTAGATTTTATCCTGACTTATTGCATTAGTTTTGATCTTGCGTAACATGTACATCGTGAACTGTTACGTGAGATTACATTGGGTGGGGAGAGTATTACCATATCAAAGGTTGATTATCTTATAAATAATGTCATCTGGAGGTGTCTTAGTCTCTGATACAGAGCTTTGGCGCAAGTTCTGGCCCTTCGAGAGAATACTGCTATGGGTTTAACCGACACAGATCCTGTAGTAGTCTCAGCCTGAGTATGACTAAAACTCTCACTTGCATATCACTTAGCTGGTTTATTTATTTACCCTATTATTTCTTTTATTTCTGCACTGCATTTATTTTGGCTTGTATTATCTGTACCTTGCTATGTCCCCTGAGGACCTGGATCCGGATTATGTCCCCAGGATTAGCAGACGAGATCTATCCTGAGGTATACGGAACATGAGCACTTCTCGGAGCAGTACCAGACCCTGAGGACGAGGTGATCGCTGAGGATTTTTCCTGAACAACTGCTTCTCTATGCTCAATTTTTATTGGCAAATAAACTCTTTTATTCCTGTTTAAATGAACATTTGTAACAGACTTAATATCGGGTTGTTCTCCGATTTTATTTACTTGTGACTGGATGTTGTTTAATATTTTTTTTGTTGATATTGCTGTGTTTATTCTGTGGATGAGATTAGTAAACCCTGACTATTGTAATACAGCTTAAGTATGCCCCGATGGATCCATTAAATTGGGTTTGTCCATCGGTGTGTGCTGCTGGCCATTGCCACGTGTCTAGTCCCTCGATATTTTGGAACTGGGGCGTGACACGTGCTGAGATATTTCCTTCACAACTATTAGATGTATAGGAATACAAAGATCATTCTTACAAATATTTACATCTGTAATTTTATAATGAGTAGTTAGTGCTTTATTATTAGCAACACTAAGTGTCTGGATAGTTCTTTCATAATATTTTATTATAATAACTCCCTCTTTTACACAATTAAGATCTGCACCACTCTCAACTAGTACAATTAGATTGGTTATATAATACTCATTATTAATGAGTATATCTATTTTAATGTACCATTTATGGGTAATAAATAAATTTATTTTTTGCAAGAAATTATTTTTCCTGGCTTCTTATTCTATCTGTTCCATTTGAACAGATTTTATCTCCTCTCCTTGTTCTTTTGGTTGAAAAGAACCTGCAGAGGATTCACTAGTTTCAAAATGGCTTCTTATTCTATCTCCTGGCTTCTTGTTTCGATATATTGTTAGTAAATAGAAAAAATAGAAAAACACACACACACCACTCACACACACACACACACACACACACACATATATATATATATATATATATATATATATATATATATATATATATATATGGATAAAAGGGATATGAGCCATAGACTCATATTCCTACATGAGCCAATGCACATGTGGACCAATAAGAATGAAATATATTAGTGCACATGGGATCTAACAATCTATTTCTATTGGTCCACGTGTGCATGGCTCATGTAGGAATATGAGCCTATGGCTCATATCCCGTTTACCCTATATATATATATATATATATATATATATATATATATATATATATATATATATATATATATATATATATATATATATATATATATATATATATATATAATTGTGTAATATAAAATATAACCTTAAAAAAATATAATTATGGAATAAAAAATAAAAAATATTGCTTTGACAGATGGCGGGTCAAAATAACGGTCGCATACCAGGTGGACCGACTACACAGCTATTATCCAGTACCAAGTGTCTCACGTATCGAGTCTGGTATATGGGGGAGCAGTAATCTTGCTTAAAATGAATTATCATTATTAGCGTTGATAATATGAATACACACTAACAAAATTTACATATTATAGACATTTGATTATGATTATGATGAAGTATAATTACGCGGACATGGAGACTAGCGCCATGGATGGGAGCTCACAGATCGTCAAAAGGAACTTGTGGAGTCTTTTGGATTTAACTATGTCGACACTATCAAGCTTAGGCGTCACGATAGAGATTTATTGCTGAGTTTGATCGAGCGATGGTGGCCAGGAAGAAACATATTTCAGCTATCTGCGGGTGAAATGACGATCATGTTGGAGGACGTGTCCTTGATTTTAGGGTTGCCGATTACTGGTATCCCTATATATTTTGATGAGATGTCTACTATTGATGATCTTATTACAACATATCTTGGTGTGTCCTTGATTTTAGGCTTATTTACTAAGCTTATGTGGTGGATTATTATTTCTCGACGGGACGAAAAACAAGGTCAGTGTGAACCTACTGCCATTTTTTCAGGCCTGGGTACCTTCACATAGCATGCATGGGGTACGAACATCTTAGCCAATCTCTACCATGCGATAACTACTTTTGTTACTCTTCGACCAGGGCGTGGTCCACACAAAAATATATCTGGCTGTATCATATTTATATAGGTATAATTGAAATTGATAGTCTAGACAACTAATACCATTATCATTATTTTCTTATTTGCAGTTATGGTCCTACGAACATTTCAGTATCGGTAGGCTACGTAGCCGATACATTGTTGATCAACGGGTGATGCCTGTTGGAGTGAGGTGGAATTCAGATGATATTTATACATCTCAGAATCTTTATAAAGTGGTATCGCTCTATCGGCACTTATTTGACACACTGCCCGCTGTTGAGGTAGCGCTAGCATGCATATATATTTAGTTGATTAATTTATTACACTTAAATATTTTTTCACTCAACTTAAATGTCACATAGATTACATAGCAACCTAAGAGTGTACCCCAGTATGTGATAAATGCTGCACATGGAGCTAGTATGCATATATACTATATCATCTACCATTCATATATCATATTTCATCCGGTTGATTGGGTCATGCGACAGTTTGAGATGCAACAAATGATACCTCAAGACCCTTTGCCTGCTGATCGTAGTAGCGGTACTATCATATCGTGGATTCGCTCACATCTTTCACGATGGGAGAATAGGTTGGCCTCACATGGCGTGGTACACTTGTCCGAGTTGATAACATCGACATTAGATGGTAAGTTATTCTTAGAATAAACTCATAAATATAATAAATTCTAATGCTATATTAATTTGCGGTTTTAATTTTGTAGTGTATGGTACTGAAAATTTTGTACGTTGGTACGGAACCCCACGCATGCAAAACCGACGCTATCAATATGAAGAGCCTCGGTTTCAACACCGTGCTCTAGATGATTATAGTTTGCGTGTGAGTCAAAATAGAGTGAATGTAATGGTATGTGTATAACTTTTATTTAGATAAACTATGATCTGTATGTGGTGTATCATTGAGTATGGATATAATTTCAGCTGCAAAATTGGGAAGCCAAATCCCAGGACCCAAAAGTAGATCCACGTGAATTGCTGATTGGAACAGCACAATTTCTGAGCCAACCCATCGCCCCCCTATGCTACCATTAGAGATCCCCGAGGATCAACCTGTAGGCCACGTCAGGAGGAGACGTGCACCTTCCCGTAGGCCAAGCCAACGACAGACTGACCAGCAGGCCCGAGAGGGGACGTCACAAGACATGCCAAACTTTGATGCTGCATCACATATTTATCGGAAGGAGCGGGAGAGGGCAGATCACAGCCTGGTGGTTCACAATATGTTGCAGGTTTCTATATTATTATTATTATTATTAATTATGTAATTTATTATTTATAGTAATTATGAGCTAAATAGAGAAAATAGAATTTTTTATTGGATCAAACCCAAAACCCGCAAACCGTTAAACACCATTCCCGCGTAAAGTAAGGAGTTAATCAGCAGCAGCTCATCACCCCGCGTATATTTCACCACGCGTAAACAACAGTAGCAGCAGTAACAAAACCATCGCCTATTTTTACTCCGCGCGTAAAACTCCTCATCAGCAGCAGTTCACCCCCGCGTAAACTCTTCATTTCACCGCGCGTAAAACCCAAAACACAACCCATTGAGAGAAGAAAATATCAACAGCATAAGCAAAATCCAATTTTACTTTGCTTTGCTTTCCCACACGTGTAAGCTTCTCATTCCACCACTCCTTAAACACTAATATTACTAAACACCACTCAACCGAAACCAAAACCAATGAAAAGAAAGAAACAACAGCGACAGTAGTTTTAGTTTTCTTAAACACTAAGTTTCCCCACCGCCTCTTATTTTCTATATATATATCCATGCAATACACCCCAAAATCCTAAACCTCACTACTTGAACTTAACACTGTTGTGGACGCTTGCACTATACGAAAACCTTGCTCGGCAAGTATACCTTACCATTGAACTGAATTTACATTCCATATGATGCATGCATGTTTATTCATGTTTATTTAGTTCAATTATTGCTATATAAATTGTACATCCAAGGAAACTTGGGTGCAACGACGATGTCGTCGTACCATATATTTATTTTTGTAGATTTTGAACCTAATTTATGAGACCACCCCATTATTATGAGGCATTCTATGTTTCATTGCCTGTGACACAGTTGTTACACGAGTTGTGAGTCTCATATAGATCACGGACTGCGTGACAGGTCTGGCCTCCTGTACGTATGAGTCGTGTATTAAGGGATGACTGCTGATAAAAACTTTGTATGCTAGTAGACCTGGCAGTTATTTAGAGATTTTATCGTATCATGGACGTGGCATGCTTAGAGCATGGGATGGGAAGAACAACAAGTAAGACATTTTGGCTCATTTGCACTCTCCTTATATGTAACCCGTACGCTCCACCAGAGATACGCGAGATGCCCCTATACTACTTGGCGGCCTCTGTCGTTCAAAAGACGACATGCTTTATAGGCCTCTGATTCTCTAAGAGAACCATGCCAATCCACATGTTGGAAAATTGTTCTCAAATTGTATTCACTTAGACGGTTAGGCGACCATTGGATGTTTATATTTTAGTACTTTATTGGCATATTATATGTATCTTGTTACGTCCCTCTGAGGACCTGGTCCCTTTCCAGATATGGACGAGCAGGAGTACCCACAGGAGTATGGACCTGGACCTGACACTACGTACCTGACTGAGGAGGTCTTACCCTCAGAGTATCTGTGATTTATTTCCACTATTTTTGAGATTTTGTAGCTATTTCAGTATAGTCATTTTGTAGTAGATTTGTTTCCACCCGATTATCAGACTTGATACACATCTTGATATTTAGTTATATTCCAGCTCTTTGTTTCTACTTATTATTTGTGTTGTGGATGAGATATAGATTGTGTATGACTTGTTATGACAGTATATTACCACTGGTGGATTGCATATTTATTTAAGGCGTATGTATGTATATGATTTCCATATATTGGAGTTCGTATACATACGACTGGGCGTGTTACGTACTCCTAGTCCTACATATTTTGGGACTGGGGCGTGACATATTTTTAGTGGTGGCCCATGCAGGTTCTGAATATATTATCTTGGTTACGTAACTGTACCAAACAAGCCTGCGTATAGGAATAGAGTATAAGGATCTCATCCATACTTGACTGAAACCTCATTCTTCCTTAAGTTTTACGCCAGGAACCCTTTACGCTGAGACCAGGGACCTCTATATTTAACCAATTTGTTGGCATAAAAGCCAAAACTATACAAAAGATAGTCTCCTTTATGTTGCAGTTATGACAACTGCTAAACTACGTTTCTTTAGTCTTCTCAATCTATATGACGTCATGCAAGCCATGTAGGTAAACTATCCCAGCGTAAACTTGGTGATTCCTGAATAAATAGATAACCAGAGTAGAGTAGCTGATTAGACGTAAAATGTAAGGATAGGATGTGAGCGTATTTGTCACAATCCTAGTTTTTCCAGTCATGACTAGTTAGAACCGAATCTCTCGCATTAAATGCAGAGATATGCCTCGAGCCCTATGCAGAAATAGTTTTTGACGTGGCGTCTGATTTTGTCTTACCTTGAGCGTAAAAACTCATTCCTGTAGACAGCGTATTCCGAAGCCTCAACTTTTTCTCCTTCTAAAATGTGTAAAAATGACTTGTATTAAATATGTCACTAAACGACAACCTGGGTCTCTGTGCAAAATTATCATCACAGCCGTCCTCTCGATTGTCGTGCAGTGCTTTTGTCAGATGTCAGGTTCACTGATTTGACTGACCAACTCATGAAGAGTTCCTCGTACAAACCTTACGCCACAACGTATGTTAGATTTTTTTTACACACAGATTCTATGCATCAACTTTTACGCGCAGACCTTTCACGCGAGCCTTACGCAGAACGTGTAGCAAGACTTTATGCGCAGAATTTACGCACGCAGAACTTTTACACAGGCAGATTTTATGCAGCATATCTTTACGCAGTCGATCTTTTACGCACCAACTTTACGTACGGAACCCTTTACGCAGACTTTACCTAGACAATTCTGAAACCCTACTTTACGACAAATTTCCTCAACTCTCTGCTTTACGCAGACAGCTCTGAAGTCTTACTTTACGCCAAATTATCTTGAAGCTCTGTTGTCACGCCCCAGTCCCAAAATATGTGGACCAGGAACACATGACACGCCAGCTACGCATTCGACCAGACTCCGGTCTGACTCGAATACGTATAAGCTGTAATATAAAGGGCAGAATCTAGATATCCCATATATGTAAACCTCTATGTCTCAATCCACAATGTACAGAAGTATACAAGAAAGAGCTATATGTGCTAAAGTCGGACGCCCAATAACACACTAACTCGAATAGACTCAAGGAGAAGTATGAGTCTATAAAAACTAGGCTACAATAGCAGATGAATAATCAATGTACAATAAACATAATGCCGGTAGATAAGGTGTGAGTACCTGGTATAGTGCCCGCAAGATATGCCACTCCATCGGTATCTCCAAGTGCTCCGTAGTCGTCTATGCTGCAAAACTGGCAGGGAACCAGGTCCTCAGAGAGACGTAACAAAGTACAGAAATACAACATGCCAAGTAAACAGAAAGTACAAGTGCACGACAGGGTACTCTATCATAACCAACTAGTGTGACACAGTTTAAAGACAATGTTCGACGCGTGGGCTGTCCAAAATAAAATCGTAGCTCCGAACACAGAGACACACGGGGCGTACCGTAGCTCCGAGCACAGAGACACACGGGTGATAAACTACTCTAGAATACAGGATCACTACATATACATATATAAGCGCGTGCAGAGTAGCCCAAACGTCTAGTAACTGTCTTCCCCTTCCCCAAGCGGTCAACGATTGTGCGTTGAACCTGACCCTCTAACTACAGTCTCGACTCACAGATATAACTCAACAGACGCGACCCTAAGGTCATCCCAGTCTCTGGTCATGATGTCGGTATCAGGATACAGGAATCTGACACGATCACAGTGTATGAGTGTGTCCTGGGGTACCGATAAACTCAGGTACGCATATCGAGAAACTACGAATCATCCAACAATCTTCCTAAGACGTTACGACGTACGTCTTCACCCGGTTGTGAACCGGACGCGAAGTATCGAACGTCAACATAAGTACGTGCACAAAGTACAAAATGAAACAATGAATATCTGTAGACTGAAAATACAGGGTGGCAAGGTACACTTG
This sequence comes from Iris macrosiphon, assembly GCA_036927795.1. Classification (NCBI taxonomy): domain Eukaryota; kingdom Viridiplantae; phylum Streptophyta; class Magnoliopsida; order Asparagales; family Iridaceae; genus Iris; species Iris macrosiphon. The sequence goes on along the minus strand of JAYESA010000002.1, from coordinate 206,914,231 downwards.
CCTGCGTGCGGCTGCTGATGACGGGGATCCGGTACCACGTCCAAGTCCTCAGGTCCCGCAGTACCTAGAGATAGATACAAACCAAAATTAATAATCTATTCTACGTCAAGCGGGGATGCGACACACATCTACACCTAGACTTAGTCTCAAACTCAAATAGTAATTAATATTCAATGTCCTCAGTCACTCTATCCACAACTTCCAATATTCACCCAAGGGTTGACATCCCTCCATCATTTTATTAAATTAAATCTGCTCCTTGGTTTAAATCAATGAATCACTATCACCATTTCTTCTCAGTATTTTAAATGCAAGCACCACAACCATAATCAATAGTGCATATATTAATTTATAGTCCTAACATCACAACCTAGCATCTCTACTTAGTGTATATCCATAATTTCATTTCAAAACTTATGAGACTAAACCCTAACCACAATATAACATACACACTCCAATTAATACAGTTCTCTATCTTCTTGTGTATACACACACGATCTAACAACATTCCCTAATGGTGAATTCAACCATAACCCATGCTAACATTCCTATATATGATGTATTTGTAATGCTTCTCTTCCAAACTAAAATACACAAGTATATATCATTTATACATATTTTTCTTTCACCTCTACCATTGTCGACTCCTCACATTCATGCCACACGGTTGCTCTTCACACATCCCTACATAACAGCAGAAACGAGAAGTCCTTAACCATAATACATTGATACCTAGTACCGAGAGGAGAGAACCATATTCGTATATTCGAATCTCAAACCGAACCACAACACATCTATGCCAATGAAACTATACTTCCTATGCATCTATAACCTTGAATATGGAGGCTAACAGGGAAACATAAATAAACACAACGAAGGAGGAGTTGTTGCGAGTACCTCGACGATACTCGGACTGCTTGGCCCATCAGTGAATAATGAAGCGGTGGTAGTTTGCACGGGAATGGCGTGGTCAGACGTGCGTCAGGCCGCTGGTCGCTCGGCTGGCCGGAGTTGAATGCTCTTCGACGACGTCTCCAGGAGTGGGAGGTGCTAGTATCAGTCGCTCTTCAATGCCGGTGAGAGGTAAAGGTTTTGGTATGGTGGTGGTAATGAGAATAAAGGAGGGAGGCGGCTCGGCACCGGGACAGCGGCTGCACAGTGCCCGAGTGTTGTCAAAGAGCAGCGGGGTCGGGCCGCCGGATCTCGCCGCGGTTGGGTCGGAGATAAGTGAAGTCGGGGGGGGGGGTAAAGTGCGAGGGGTGCAGCAGTCGTCGCCCATCGAGGTGTAAGCTGGCCGGAGTTTGGCGGGAGGCCAGAGTGTGGTCAGCTTCGACAGCGACATCGGGGGGTGGCTGTGGCATTGCTGGAGGGAGGCGACTCAAGCTTTGGGGAGGTGGAGCTCGATCGGAGTGGAGGTGGAGATGGCAGCAGGCCGGAGAGATATGTAGTCGGGGGTTGGCTCGACGCCGGAGTACGGGCTCGAACGGCGGGGTCGGGCACAGCCAGGGCAGTGCCAGAGCGGCGCTGCACTGCTCGGCCGGAGCTGGGCTGCGCCGGCGCGCTGGAGGGCGGAGCGGGGTCAGTCACGGACCAGGGTGGAGTCGGCGCTATCGACAATAGGCGGTGCGGGGAGCAGCGGGATGAGGAGACTCGGCCGTCGGAGCAGTAGCTCGGGGAGGAGCATCCCGTGGCGTGAGGGAAATCGGCCACCGGAGCAGTGAAGGGGGGGTGGAGTTCTGCGGGTGTGGCCGGAGGGGGATCCGGCCGGAGCAATGCTCGGGGATGGGCTTCTTCAAAGAAGAAGGAGGGAAGAAAGAGAAGAAGAAAGGAAGAAGAAGAACAAGAAGAAGAAGAAGAAAGGAAAAGAAGAGGAGATTGCACTCGGCCGTGAGTGCATGGAGGAAGGAGAGAGAGAGAGAGGGGGTGGGGTTTCCCAAATATGGGGATTAGGGCCGGCCTTGGGGGAAGAGTAGGGATGGAAACATTAAATAGGGGAGGTGATGTGGGGATGTGTGGTGATGATTGACCCAATCCAAATGGGTGGTGAGGATTACTCATGAAGGAAAATAGTTTCTTCATGCTAAAGAGAGGGAGGAGGGATGTTGACTTCGTCAAAGGAGATGGGGCTTCTCCATTTGGCCTAGACCAATGAGGTTAGGACACCTATTATCACTAAATTGCAACTTAGCCCCTTAAATTCGGGAAATTGCATGAACACATAAAATGACGCTAAAATTGTGGAAAAAAAATGCGGACGATGATTTGCATGGCGAGGGGGTGCTGGGGATTTGGCACGGGTTTAATTTTATGGCCAACGGGATTAATTAAGGATTAAAATAGGATTAGGTAAAGTTGGTATCCCTGATTTAAATAGAATTAAAGTGTCCCGCGCTTTTAATTTAAATGGGGGTACTTGGGATCAAAATCCGGAAATGACGCAAAGGTCAAAAATGGTGGGGGCTTGGAGTCAGTCTTGGACCCTTTAGTTGGTCCGGCTCAACGAGTTAAGTTGGTATCTCATAATTGAGGGTAACGACACAGTTGTCCTACACAGAATTAAATATGAATATCGGTTACGGAAAATTGTGCAATTAAATTAGAGCACAACAAAAATATGATTTTTGAGTGACGAAAAGTCTAGTGCCTAATTTGGCGAGTCAAGTTAGAAGTACAAAAGTCCGGTGGAATTTATGGGCTGATATTGGGCTCCGATTAATTTAGCAATGATAGGACGCGCCAAGGGTTTTAATTAAATGAATTAAATACCAGATATACTTATCTCCACACTAAACCTCGACATCTGCTACCAAAACCAAAATTTTCCCAATCCACCCTAACTATCTACAGAATAAATCGAGGGGGTTTACATTCTTCCCAACTTAGAAAAATTTTGTCCCCGAAATTAAAAGTAAAGCACGATAATATTTAACAGAATTTTAAAACATCTAGTAATCAAATTCCGTACGTAAATTCGTACCTTGCTCCTCAAATAGGTACGGAAACCACTGCCGAATTGAATCCTTGCGCTCCCAAGTAGACTCGCCTGGTGAATGGTGCTTCCATGTCACTCTGACAAGTCGAATCGTCTGCCCTCTCAAAGTCTTCTCGCTGTGATCGAGAATCTCGACTGGCTGCTCTACGTAAGACAGACTGGGTCCTACTGTAATCTCCGAATGATCAAGCACGTGGCTAGGGTCTGCGACATATCTCCTCAGCTGCGATATGTGAAATACGTCATGTACTCCCTCTAATGATGGAGGTAATGCAAGACGGTAAGCCACTTCGTCAACTCGTTCCAAAATGTCAAAAGGTCCGATGTACCTCGAACTCAGTTTGCCTCTGCCTCCGAATCTGATGGTACCACGAGTAGGCGATATCCTCAAAAACACATGGTCACCCTCCTTGAACTCCAATGGTCTGCGGTGCGCATCTGCCCAAATATTTCTGTCTGTCCTGTGCTGCACGCAGATGGCTCTGAATCTGCTTGACCTTCTCCACTGTCTGTGTCACCAACTCTGGACCAAGTATCTGACGCTCTCCCACGTTACTCCAACAAACTGGCGACCTGCATTTCCTGCCGTAAAGTACCTCATCAGGTGCCATCTGTATGCTAGCCTGGTAACTGTTATTGTAGGAGAATTCTACCAAGTGTAGGTGGTCCTCCCAAGATCCTTCAAAATCGATCATGCACGCTCTCAATATATCCTCTAATATCTGTATCGTGCGCTCTGACTGGCCTTCAGTCTGTGGATAATACGCAGTGCTGAACTTGAGACGAGTTTCTAGGCTCTCCTGCATACTCCGCCAAAAATATGATGTGAATCTGGAATCATGATCCGATACGATGCTGACAGGCACTCCATGTAATCGGACTATCTGCCTCATATACATGTCAGCTAGTATCTCTGTGGATTGCCCAACTCGGAAGGGCAAGAAATGTGCAGACTTGGTGAGTCTGTCTACGACAACCCAAACTGCATCCTTCCCGCTAGGGCTCCGCGGAAATCCTGTGACGAAGTCCATGGTAATGTGTTCCCACTTCCACTCAAGAATTGGGAAGTGGCTGCAATAATCCTGCAGTCCTCTGATGTTCAGCCTTATCTTGGTGACAAACTAAACACTTCGCCACAAATCTTACAATTTTCCTCTTCATTCCATGCCACCAGAAATGCTGTCTCAAGTCTCGGTACATCTTCGTACCCCCGGGATGAATGGAATAAATCGAGCTATGAGCCTCGGTCATCAACTCTTGGCGAAGCTCGCCACTCGGAACATATATGCGATCTCCATACCTCAATATTCCGTCTTCATGTGTCACCACCCCATTTCCAGAGCCGGGTATTTTTTTTTTTTTTTTTAATTTGGTTAATTGTGTGTTATTTATAATTAATTGTATTTATATTTAATTAGTGATTGCATTATTTTATTATATTTTTATTGTTTGTTTTAGGATTTTGGCTAGCCTGGACCCATGTCAGACCCTAGTGGACCCATGTCCGACCCAGCCCACACCCTTGTAAGAATTATTTTGGGGCTTAGAATATTTATTTTATTTTTAGGAGGTTAGTTGGAGAGATTTGGAGTTAGTTTGAGTGTTTTTGGACCCCGAAACCCAAACCGAGAGTTAGGAGGGGCATTTTGGTCTTTTGGCTTGTTGTAACCCTTTATCCTTGCTCCCAGACCCGACCCCATCCCATTTCCAGCGTGAAACACAGCAGCCCCCACTCCCCTTTCTCTTCTTCTTCATCTTCTTCTTCACTTCTTCTTCTCCACTTCTTCTTTCTTCTTCCTTCCTTCTCCAAGTAAGCTTTTCTTCCTTTTTCTTCCTTCTTTCTTCCATTCCTCCTTCTTTATGTAACCCTAACCCTACATTCTTTCCTAACCTAGGTGGGTAGAGCCTAGATTTTGTGTTGGAGCTTGGATTGGGAGCTTGGAAGCTTGGTTTGGTGGATTTGGAGCATTTTGGAGATTTTGGCTTGGGATTCCAACTCCCAAGAGGTAAACCCTAATTTTCCCCTTGTAATTACTCTTTTATAGTGTAATTAATATTTTAGAACCTTCCTAGACCCTTAGGCTACCCGTGGGAGGAAGTTGGAACTAGTTGGGTAGTGTTTAGAGACTTTAACACTAGGTTTTGTGTCAATTTCGGGTGAAATCCGAATTTGGCCCAATTTTGGGTGATGCCCTAGGTTAGATGGACCTAGGTAGACGTTGTTGGGTGTCTTGAGGGTGAGTGCGTGTCTCCGTTCGGACACGGGAAGCCGCGTCGCGGAGAAACGGGCGTTTCGGGCGAAATTAGGACTTTTCGTCGTCGCCGATTCTAAGTGCGTGTGCGTTTCTGCCACGGGCCTAGAATCGACGCGGGAGCACATTTTCTAGGATCTAGACATCGTTTAGGATGCGTGGGTAAATTTTGGGCCGATTCTGAGTTCGTTTGGTGTGCGTTTCATGAGGTTTTCCGAGCCGCGCACCACGTGTTCGTCGAAATGACCGAACGGCCATTTCGACTTGGTTTCCTCGTTTCGGGCTTGTGCGCGCGTTGGGTTAGTATCGGGGAGTGTGTGCTAGAATTCTCGGGCTATATTTTATATATTTATAGGTGTTTGGGCGTGTCGGGGCCGTTGGGCGTGCGTTGGTGAGCGTTGTGGGTGTTGTGTGCGTTGTGTGTTGTGTATATGTGTCTATATATATATATGTATATACTTATATGTATGTGTGTATATGTATATATATTTATATATATATGTGTATATTTATATCTATGTGCTAGTGTATGTGTGTAGGTGAGTGTGTGTGAGTGTGTAGGTGAGTGTGTGTGTGAGTGTGAGTGAGTGTTTATAGGTATATGTATATATATTTATATATATGTATGAGTGTTTATGTGTGTGGTTGTGTGTTTGTGAGAGTGTGTGCTAGTGTGTGTGAGAGTGTGTGTGTGAGGGTGTGTGAGTGTGAGTGTGTGTGAGGATATATAGATATATATATATGTTTAAGTGTGTGAGTGTGTGTGTATATATATATATATTAGTGTATATGTATATATATATATATAGATATATGTGTGCATGTATATATAGAGATGTGTTTGTATAAATATGTGTGTGTGTGTTGATTTGTGTTTGAGTGTGTGTGTGTTAGAATGTATATAAGTTAGTGTGTATATATAGCTATAGAGTTATATATATATGTATATATATGTATGTATATATATATATAGATATATATATATGTATATGGGTATGTGGTCGTGTGTGTGTGTGTGTGAGATGAGAGGGGGGGGGGAGACAGCAACTGGCACAGCAGCTGCAGCAGCAGCAACTTGCTGCACCAGCAGGTGCAGCAGCAGCAAGCAGCAGCTTCAGCAGCAATGTGGGCAGCAACAGCAGCAGTTTTAGGTAGCAGCAGCCGCAGTACAAGCAGCAGCAGCAGCAGCTAGCAAGAGCAGTGTGCGAGAGAGAGGGGTATATATATATATATATATATATATATATATATATATATATATATATATATATATATATATATATATATATATAGATAGATAGATTGTTAGATATTTAGATAGATAGTTAAATAGGTACATAGATGGTTAGATAGATACATAGGTAAAGAGATACATAGATAGTTAGGTAAATAGATAGATATCTATAGTTAGGTAGATAGGTAAATAGATATTATAGATATATGATAGATAGATATAGATAGATATCTATAGATAGTTAGATAGTTAAATAGATTAGATAGATAGATAGATAACTAGGTAGATAGATATATTAGCTAGATAGATAGAAATATAGATAGATAGATGATAATTGGATAGATATTAGATAGAGGGATAAATAATTAGATAGGTAAGTGGATAACTAGAATAGATAGATAGATAGTATTACAGATAGATCTATCTATGGATAGATACATAGGTAGTTATCTATCTAAGGTATATATATATCTATATACATATAGTTATATGCATACCTAGAGATATCTAGATAGTATATATATATATTTATGGGTAAGGTAAGGTAAGGTAAGGTAAGGTATTGGGTATTTGGGTATATTTGTGTGGATATATATTTTAGCCTAGATTATAGCTAGACATATATGTTTATGCCTAGTTAGTTAGCTAGAGGGGTAGTCGGGTTGAGTTTAGAGCGAAACCTCAATACCTTGAGATACCGAGGTATCTCAATACCTTAAGATAACCAAGGTATTGGGTTTCGAGCGGGGTTTTTGAGCAATAGCCTAGGAATAGTATTGGAGTGATTTTTATATGTATATGTGTATATATTTACGCGTGCTAGCATAGGTTTTAGCGGGTTTAGGCGGGGTGCGTGGCCTAGGTTGAGGTATCGGATACCGAGGGTATCCCGGTATCTCAAGGAGGCGAGTTTGTGAGTTTTCTAGCTTAATGACCTCGGTTTGACCTAGAATTTCAGGAGCACCCTAGTTTGACCCAGACTTGACCGTAGTTGACTCGGTTGACCGCCAAAGTCAACTTTTGACCTAGTTTTGACCTAGAGTTGACTTTTTGGACCTAGAGTTGACTTTTTGACCCAGATTTCACCGGTTTGACCCGTTTGACCTAGAACGACCCTAGAAGCCTATTTTTAGTTATTTTATATCTTTTTAACTCATTAGAACCTTGTTTAACCTTGCTTTTCGCATTAGGTCCTTGCGACACCGGTTCGGATCGCCAGTTGCTCAGGACGTCAGGCGAGTACATTCTCTGATAGTTTTCATTATTTGATGATTATTATGATTCAGCTTCTAGTATAGTATCATCTGATTATTCTGGCACAACACGGGACACTGATTGATATTTCTGGATTCATTTACTTGTGACACGTACATTTCATGTTTCTGGCCTCTATTCTGGAATCACTACTGGCATCACCTACAGGCATCACTACAGGCATCATTCATGTTCAGGCTGGACTCATCTTGATTTGCGTGTCGGGTCTTGGATCCACTTGTATTAGTCGGGGCGGGGAAATACTCGAGTAGACATGTAAACATTCCTATCTGGCATCATCAGGAATCACTCCCTCTGGTCTAATCTGGAATGATAGCAGCCGTGCACCCAGTGCGCGGTGAGCCGTACTTACCCCTAGCCGTTTACATGTCGAAACAAGTATTTCAAAGACACCGAGTTCATTCTTTATAGTCTGGACTCCCATCCATTCTTGACTTGTCTCACTTACATGTTTCTGGACTTGACTCACTACATGTTTTTCATGCTGGACTCACTACACGTTCATGTGCACAGACTTACTCTTATCTTAGATTTCCTGTATCTTGCAGTTATTACTATCTTGTTTCTGATATTCCTGCATCTTTACCCTTATGCACCAGTGACATATGTATATTTCTTGTTCCATACTTTATTTCATTCTTCTTGCTACTTGCTATAACTGTTTTATAGTTTTTATCATTTAAATGGAACTGCTGTTAGAGATGTACTTGCTCCAGTCCTGACTGGACATATTTTTCAGAGTATCCGGAGGAGTGGTGTCCGACGTTTTATGGACCTGAGCCTGTCGATGGTGCAGACAGGGACCCTCTAGTTTAGGAGTGATTTTCGGGTTGGTAGCCGGGATCACTAGGACCTTGTTGTTGTTTTATTAGCTTTAGCACCGGATTTATCTCCGGTTTTGGATTGAGACCTTGTTTGTATATTATTTTGGATGATGTATTATTATTATGGATGTTGTGGTTGTTGTAGTAGTTGGTGATGGTTAGACTTTTTAGTTGTTAGACTCTCTGTGTTATCTTATCGTGCTTAGATTCGTGATTGAGTATATTGTGATTATCATTATGACATTGCTCCTCCGTTTGGAGTTGAGATCTTGGCAGGTTTATATACTTGTTTGTGTGGTTGCCCTCCTTTTGGAGAGGTCATGGCCGATTTTTTTGTGTGAGATTATATTCTAGATAGTTGACCTAGACAGCGTTCTACCGCCGATGCTGCGGCGTAGGCTGGACGTACCCACGACTCATGCCCGATTTTCCGGGTGCGGGTCGTGACACATTTTTGGTGGCGGCCCCATGCAGGTCTCGATTCGCAACTAGTGCGATGTCGTGGTGGTACAACAACTTAGTTGTACTGCTGCGAGCCTGCTATAGGATCTAGGATCTAGGATGAGAGTGTACTCAATCACGACTAGGAACAATTCCAATCTAATTATTCTGAAATTGCTTTCTTTTGAAATATTACTGTCCTTCTTTGATGATATCGTATCTTGCGCCGTATTGACTTCTTTTGATCTGTGTTCAGGATGCCTCCGAAGACACGATCCCATCGTACCGTTCCAGCAGTTGCCTCGGAGAGGTCTGCTACCTCTCGTCCAGCTCGTATTCAGGCGACTGCTACCGCTCTACTCACCACTCCTGCGGTTGAGGGAGCATCTGCTTCTTTCGGGGATCCTCCTTCACCTGTCGATCCGAGGACTACCCCAGTCGTTCCGGTGGTTCCTCCACCACTTCCTGCTCCAGTAGATGCCGTGCAGTTGTTTGCGTTCTTCAGGGAGATGATGGACGCGCAGCACCGTCAGGTGGATGTGATGAGGCTGGGCATTGAGAACGCCCACCAGGTGGCCATGACGGCAGTGGATAGGGTGGCACAGGTTCAGCCACAGGCAGATCAGATTCAGCATCCGAGGCCGGGCAGTATTATCGACTTCCAGAGGATGCGGCTCAAGGAGTTCCGTGGTACAGAAGGGATCCTGTACGCGGATGACTGGATAGAGCAGATTGAGGGGATCTTCAGGCTGGCACAGATTTCGGACAGCATGCAGATAGAGGCAGCGGGCAGTCAGATGTTCGACCTCGCTTTGACATGGTATCGTACAGATACGAGGATTGCGGCGCCAGGGCTTACTTGGGAGGCTTTTAAGAGGCTTTTCAAGGAGAAGTTTTTCCCAGATGTGGCTCTCAGTGCTTTGGAGAGCCAGTTTGAGGCACTCGTCCAGGGGAGCATGACGGTGGATGAGTACGCAGCAGAGTTCTGCCGTCTGGGCAGATTTATGGATGGCTTGAGTGAGGCAGCCAAGGCGAGGAAGTTTCGCAAGGGCTTGGTTATGGCGGTCAAGTCTTTGACCAGGAGCGACCGTGAGGCAACTTTTGAGCAGATAGTAGGAGATGCTCAGAGAGCAGAGGATGACTTGGAGCTCAAGTCCAAGAGAGGCAGGGATGATTCAGGCAGTGCGAGTGGCAGTGCGGGACCAGCTAAGCGTCCCTATGTGCAGAAGGAAGCGCAACAGGGTCAGGATCAGAGGGTGCCCACTTGTGCCTACTGCAAGAAGGCAGGACACACCTGGGATGTTTGTAGGAGGAGGCTGAAGGTGTGTTTGTTCTGTGGATCCGCTGCTCACCATATGCGAGATTGCCCTACTGCACCTCCATTGGGTGGAGCACAGGATCAGAGAGTTGGAGCTAGGCCATCTGTGGCACAGCATCATGCCCCGCACCAGCAGAGGGATACACCCCAGCAGGGCAGGGCTTATGCGTTGACGGTCGAGGAGGCCGATGCTACGGATGTCGGGTTAGCAGGTCTGTCTCTTGTTTCTTCTTCCTGTCCTTTCCATTCCTTGTGGTGTGCTTCATTAGTACCTGTTAGATTTTTCTTTGTGCTGTGGTAGATAGTGTAGTGACCCTGATTAAGACTGTGATAACACGACCAGTAGGACCCTGATCTTGTATGTTGTTTAGGTAGAATTTCTTGACTTTGATTGTTGGGGGTTTGACCTAGAGGAGTGTGATTGACCTTAAATTTCGAGGACGAAATTTTCTAAGGAGGATAGGCTTGTCACCACCCCATTTCCAGAGCCGGGTATTTTTTTTTTTAATTTGGTTAATTGTGTGTTATTTATAATTAATTGTATTTATATTTAATTAGTGATTGCATTATTTTATTATATTTTTATTGTTTGTTTTAGGATTTTGGCTAGCCTGGACCCATGTCAGACCCTAGTGGACCCATGTCCGACCCAGCCCACACCCTTGTGAGAATTATTTTGGGGCTTAGAATATTTATTTTATTTTTAGGAGGTTAGTTGGAGAGATTTGGAGTTAGTTTGAGTGTTTTTGGACCCCGAAACCCAAACCGAGAGTTAGGAGGGGCATTTTGGTCTTTTGGCTTGTTGTAACCCTTTATCCTTGCTCCCAGACCCGACCCCATCCCATTTCCAGCGTGAAACACAGCAGCCCCCACTCCCCTTTCTCTTCTTCTTCATCTTCTTCTTCACTTCTTCTTCTCCACTTCTTCTTTCTTCTTCCTTCCTTCTCCAAGTAAGCTTTTCTTCCTTTTTCTTCCTTCTTTCTTCCATTCCTCCTTCTTTATGTAACCCTAACCCTACATTCTTTCCTAACCTAGGTGGGTAGAGCCTAGATTTTGTGTTGGAGCTTGGATTGGGAGCTTGGAAGCTTGGTTTGGTGGATTTGGAGCATTTTGGAGATTTTGGCTTGGGATTCCAACTCCCAAGAGGTAAACCCTAATTTTCCCCTTGTAATTACTCTTTTATAGTGTAATTAATATTTTAGAACCTTCCTAGACCCTTAGGCTACCCGTGGGAGAAAGTTGGAACTAGTTGGGTAGTGTTTAGAGACTTTAACACTAGGTTTTGTGTCAATTTCGGGTGAAATCCGAATTTGGCCCAATTTTGGGTGATGCCCTAGGTTAGATGGACCTAGGTAGACGTTGTTGGGTGTCTTGAGGGTGAGTGCGTGTCTCCGTTCGGACACGGGAAGCCGCGTCGCGGAGAAACGGGCGTTTCGGGCGAAATTGGGACTTTTCGTCGTCGCCGATTCTAAGTGCGTGTGCGTTTCTGCCACGGGCCTAGAATCGACGCGGGAGCACATTTTCTAGGATCTAGACATCGTTTAGGATGCGTGGGTAAATTTTGGGCCGATTCTGAGTTCGTTTGGTGTGCGTTTCATGAGGTTTTCCGAGCCGCGCACCACGTGTTCGTCGAAATGACCGAACGGCCATTTCGACTTGGTTTCCTCGTTTCGGGCTTGTGCGCGCGTTGGGTTAGTATCGGGGAGTGTGTGCTAGAATTCTCGGGCTATATTTTATATATTTATAGGTGTTTGGGCGTGTCGGGGCCGTTGGGCGTGCGTTGGTGAGCGTTGTGGGTGTTGTGTGCGTTGTGTGTTGTGTATATGTGTCTATATATATATATGTATATACTTATATGTATGTGTGTATATGTATATATATTTATATATATATGTGTATATTTATATCTATGTGCTAGTGTATGTGTGTAGGTGAGTGTGTGTGAGTGTGTAGGTGAATGTGTGTGTGAGTGTGAGTGAGTGTTTATAGGTATATGTATATATATTTATATATATGTATGAGTGTTTATGTGTGTGGTTGTGTGTTTGTGAGAGTGTGTGCTAGTGTGTGTGAGAGTGTGTGTGTGAGGGTGTGTGAGTGTGAGTGTGTGTGAGGATATATAGATATATATATATGTTTAAGTGTGTGAGTGTGTGTGTATATATATATATATTAGTGTATATGTATATATATATATATAGATATATGTGTGCATGTATATATAGAGATGTGTTTGTATAAATATGTGTGTGTGTGTTGATTTGTGTTTGAGTGTGTGTGTGTTAGAATGTATATAAGTTAGTGTGTATATATAGCTATAGAGTTATATATATATGTATATATATGTATGTATATATATATATAGATATATATATATGTATATGGGTATGTGGTCGTGTGTGTGTGTGTGTGAGATGAGAGGGGGGGGGGAGACAGCAACTGGCACAGCAGCTGCAGCAGCAGCAACTTGCTGCACCAGCAGCTGCAGCAGCAGCAAGCAGCAGCTTCAGCAGCAATGTGGGCAGCAACAGCAGCAGTTTTAGGTAGCAGCAGCCGCAGTACAAGCAGCAGCAGCAGCAGCTAGCAAGAGCAGTGTGCGAGAGAGAGGGGTATATATATATATATATATATATATATATATATATATATATATATATATATATATATATAGATAGATAGATTGTTAGATATTTAGATAGATAGTTAAATAGGTACATAGATGGTTAGATAGATACATAGGTAAAGAGATACATAGATAGTTAGGTAAATAGATAGATATCTATAGTTAGGTAGATAGGTAAATAGATATTATAGATATATGATAGATAGATATAGATAGATATCTATAGATAGTTAGATAGTTAAATAGATTAGATAGATAGATAGATAACTAGGTAGATAGATATATTAGCTAGATAGATAGAAATATAGATAGATAGATGATAATTGGATAGATATTAGATAGAGGGATAAATAATTAGATAGGTAAGTGGATAACTAGAATAGATAGATAGATAGTATTACAGATAGATCTATCTATGGATAGATACATAGGTAGTTATCTATCTAAGGTATATATATATCTATATACATATAGTTATATGCATACCTAGAGATATCTAGATAGTATATATATATATTTATGGGTAAGGTAAGGTAAGGTAAGGTAAGGTATTGGGTATTTGGGTATATTTGTGTGGATATATATTTTAGCCTAGATTATAGCTAGACATATATGTTTATGCCTAGTTAGTTAGCTAGAGGGGTAGTCGGGTTGAGTTTAGAGCGAAACCTCAATACCTTGAGATACCGAGGTATCTCAATACCTTAAGATAACCAAGGTATTGGGTTTCGAGCGGGGTTTTTGAGCAATAGCCTAGGAATAGTATTGGAGTGATTTTTATATGTATATGTGTATATATTTACGCGTGCTAGCATAGGTTTTAGCGGGTTTAGGCGGGGTGCGTGGCCTAGGTTGAGGTATCGGATACCGAGGGTATCCCGGTATCTCAAGGAGGCGAGTTTGTGAGTTTTCTAGCTTAATGACCTCGGTTTGACCTAGAATTTCAGGAGCACCCTAGTTTGACCCAGACTTGACCGTAGTTGACTCGGTTGACCGCCAAAGTCAACTTTTGACCTAGTTTTGACCTAGAGTTGACTTTTTGGACCTAGAGTTGACTTTTTGACCCAGATTTCACCGGTTTGACCCGTTTGACCTAGAACGACCCTAGAAGCCTATTTTTAGTTATTTTATATCTTTTTAACTCATTAGAACCTTGTTTAACCTTGCTTTTCGCATTAGGTCCTTGCGACACCGGTTCGGATCGCCAGTTGCTCAGGACGTCAGGCGAGTACATTCTCTGATAGTTTTCATTATTTGATGATTATTATGATTCAGCTTCTAGTATAGTATCATCTGATTATTCTGGCACAACACGGGACACTGATTGATATTTCTGGATTCATTTACTTGCGACACGTACATTTCATGTTTCTGGCCTCTATTCTGGAATCACTACTGGCATCACCTACAGGCATCACTACAGGCATCATTCATGTTCAGGCTGGACTCATCTTGATTTGCGTGTCGGGTCTTGGATCCACTTGTATTAGTCGGGGCGGGGAAATACTCGAGTAGACATGTAAACATTCCTATCTGGCATCATCAGGAATCACTCCCTCTGGTCTAATCTGGAATGATAGCAGCCGTGCACCCAGTGCGCGGTGAGCCGTACTTACCCCTAGCCGTTTACATGTCGAAACAAGTATTTCAAAGACACCGAGTTCATTCTTTATAGTCTGGACTCCCATCCATTCTTGACTTGTCTCACTTACATGTTTCTGGACTTGACTCACTACATGTTTTTCATGCTGGACTCACTACACGTTCATGTGCACAGACTTACTCTTATCTTAGATTTCCTGTATCTTGCAGTTATTACTATCTTGTTTCTGATATTCCTGCATCTTTACCCTTATGCACCAGTGACATATGTATATTTCTTGTTCCATACTTTATTTCATTCTTCTTGCTACTTGCTATAACTGTTTTATAGTTTTTATCATTTAAATGGAACTGCTGTTAGAGATGTACTTGCTCCAGTCCTGACTGGACATATTTTTCAGAGTATCCGGAGGAGTGGTGTCCGACGTTTTATGGACCTGAGCCTGTCGATGGTGCAGACAGGGACCCTCTAGTTTAGGAGTGATTTCCGGGTTGGTAGCCGGGATCACTAGGACCTTGTTGTTGTTTTATTAGCTTTAGCACCGGATTTGTCTCCGGTTTTGGATTGAGACCTTGTTTGTATATTATTTTGGATGATGTATTATTATTATGGATGTTGTGGTTGTTGTAGTAGTTGGTGATGGTTAGACTTTTTAGTTGTTAGACTCTCTGTGTTATCTTATCGTGCTTAGATTCGTGATTGAGTATATTGTGATTATCATTATGACATTGCTCCTCCGTTTGGAGTTGAGATCTTGGCAGGTTTATATACTTGTTTGTGTGGTTGCCCTCCTTTTGGAGAGGTCATGGCCGATTTTTTTGTGTGAGATTATATTCTAGATAGTTGACCTAGACAGCGTTCTACCGCCGATGCTGCGGCGTAGGCTGGACGTACCCACGACTCATGCCCGATTTTCCGGGTGCGGGTCGTGACACATTTTTGGTGGCGGCCCCATGCAGGTCTCGATTCGCAACTAGTGCGATGTCGTGGTGGTACAACAACTTAGTTGTACTGCTGCGAGCCTGCTATAGGATCTAGGATCTAGGATGAGAGTGTACTCAATCACGACTAGGAACAATTCCAATCTAATTATTCTGAAATTGCTTTCTTTTGAAATATTACTGTCCTTCTTTGATGATATCGTATCTTGCGCCGTATTGACTTCTTTTGATCTGTGTTCAGGATGCCTCCGAAGACACGATCCCATCGTACCGTTCCAGCAGTTGCCTCGGAGAGGTCTGCTACCTCTCGTCCAGCTCGTATTCAGGCGACTGCTACCGCTCTACTCACCACTCCTGCGGTTGAGGGAGCATCTGCTTCTTTCGGGGATCCTCCTTCACCTGTCGATCCGAGGACTACCCCAGTCGTTCCGGTGGTTCCTCCACCACTTCCTGCTCCAGTAGATGCCGTGCAGTTGTTTGCGTTCTTCAGGGAGATGATGGACGCGCAGCACCGTCAGGTGGATGTGATGAGGCTGGGCATTGAGAACGCCCACCAGGTGGCCATGACGGCAGTGGATAGGGTGGCACAGGTTCAGCCACAGGCAGATCAGATTCAGCATCCGAGGCCGGGCAGTATTATCGACTTCCAGAGGATGCGGCTCAAGGAGTTCCGTGGTACAGAAGGGATCCTGTACGCGGATGACTGGATAGAGCAGATTGAGGGGATCTTCAGGCTGGCACAGATTTCGGACAGCATGCAGATAGAGGCAGCGGGCAGTCAGATGTTCGACCTCGCTTTGACATGGTATCGTACAGATACGAGGATTGCGGCGCCAGGGCTTACTTGGGAGGCTTTTAAGAGGCTTTTCAAGGAGAAGTTTTTCCCAGATGTGGCTCTCAGTGCTTTGGAGAGCCAGTTTGAGGCACTCGTCCAGGGGAGCATGACGGTGGATGAGTACGCAGCAGAGTTCTGCCGTCTGGGCAGATTTGTGGATGGCTTGAGTGAGGCAGCCAAGGCGAGGAAGTTTCGCAAGGGCTTGGTTATGGCGGTCAAGTCTTTGACCAGGAGCGACCGTGAGGCAACTTTTGAGCAGATAGTAGGAGATGCTCAGAGAGCAGAGGATGACTTGGAGCTCAAGTCCAAGAGAGGCAGGGATGATTCAGGCAGTGCGAGTGGCAGTGCGGGACCAGCTAAGCGTCCCTATGTGCAGAAGGAAGCGCAACAGGGTCAGGATCAGAGGGTGCCCACTTGTGCCTACTGCAAGAAGGCAGGACACACCTGGGATGTTTGTAGGAGGAGGCTGAAGGTGTGTTTGTTCTGTGGATCCGCTGCTCACCATATGCGAGATTGCCCTACTGCACCTCCATTGGGTGGAGCACAGGATCAGAGAGTTGGAGCTAGGCCATCTGTGGCACAGCATCATGCCCCGCACCAGCAGAGGGATACACCCCAGCAGGGCAGGGCTTATGCGTTGACGGTCGAGGAGGCCGATGCTACGGATGTCGGGTTAGCAGGTCTGTCTCTTGTTTCTTCTTCCTGTCCTTTCCATTCCTTGTGGTGTGCTTCATTAGTACCTGTTAGATTTTTCTTTATGCTGTGGTAGATAGTGTAGTGACCCTGATTAAGACTGTGATAACACGACCAGTAGGACCCTGATCTTGTATGTTGTTTAGGTAGAATTTCTTGACTTTGATTGTTGGGGGTTTGACCTAGAGGAGTGTGATTGACCTTAAATTTCGAGGACGAAATTTTCTAAGGAGGATAGGCTTGTCACCACCCCATTTCCAGAGCCGGGTATTTTTTTTTTTTAATTTGGTTAATTGTGTGTTATTTATAATTAATTGTATTTATATTTAATTAGTGATTGCATTATTTTATTATATTTTTATTGTTTGTTTTAGGATTTTGGCTAGCCTGGACCCATGTCAGACCCTAGTGGACCCATGTCCGACCCAGCCCACACCCTTGTGAGAATTATTTTGGGGCTTAGAATATTTATTTTATTTTTAGGAGGTTAGTTGGAGAGATTTGGAGTTAGTTTGAGTGTTTTTGGACCCCGAAACCCAAACCGAGAGTTAGGAGGGGCATTTTGGTCTTTTGGCTTGTTGTAACCCTTTATCCTTGCTCCCAGACCCGACCCCATCCCATTTCCAGCGTGAACACAGCAGCCCCCACTCCCCTTTCTCTTCTTCTTCATCTTCTTCTTCACTTCTTCTTCTCCACTTCTTCTTTCTTCTTCCTTCCTTCTCCAAGTAAGCTTTTCTTCCTTTTTCTTCCTTCTTTCTTCCATTCCTCCTTCTTTATGTAACCCTAACCCTACATTCTTCCCTAACCTAGGTGGGTAGAGCCTAGATTTTGTGTTGGAGCTTGGATTGGGAGCTTGGAAGCTTGGTTTGGTGGATTTGGAGCATTTTGGAGATTTTGGCTTGGGATTCCAACTCCCAAGAGGTAAACCCTAATTTTCCCCTTGTAATTACTCTTTTATAGTGTAATTAATATTTTAGAACCTTCCTAGACCCTTAGGCTACCCGTGGGAGGAAGTTGGAACTAGTTGGGTAGTGTTTAGAGACTTTAACACTAGGTTTTGTGTCAATTTCGGGTGAAATCCGAATTTGGCCCAATTTTGGGTGATGCCCTAGGTTAGATGGACCTAGGTAGACGTTGTTGGGTGTCTTGAGGGTGAGTGCGTGTCTCCGTTCGGACACGGGAAGCCGCGTCGCGGAAAAACGGGCGTTTCGGGCGAAATTGGGGCTTTTCGTCATCGCCGATTCTAAGTGCGTGTGCGTTTCCGCCACGGGCCTAGAATCGACGCGGGAGCGCATTTTCTAGGATCTAGACATCGTTTAGGATGCGTGGGTAAATTTTGGGCCGATTCCGAGTTCGTTTGGTGTGCGTTTCAGGAGATTTTTCGAGCCGCGCACCACGTGTTCGTCGAAATGACCGAACGGCCATTTCGACTTGGTTTCCTCGTTTCGGGCTTGTGCGCGCGTTGGGTTAGTATCGGGGAGTGTGTGCTAGAATTCTCGGGCTATATTTTATATATTTATAGGTGTTTGGGCGTGTCGGGGCCGTTGGGCGTGCGTTGGTGAGCGTTGTGGGTGTTGTGTGCGTTGTGCGTTGTGTGTTGTGTATATGTGTCTATATATATATATGTATATACTTATATGTATGTGTGTATATATATATATATTTATATATATATGTGTGTATTTATATCTATGTGCTAGTGTATGTGTGTAGGTGAGTGTGTGTGAGTGTGTAGGTGAGTGTGTGTGTGAGTGTGAGTGAGTGTTTATAGGTATATGTATATATATTTATATATATGTATGAGTGTTTATGTGTGGTTGTGAGAGTGTGTGCTAGTGTGTGTGAGAGTGTGTGTGTGAGGGTGTGTGAGTGTGAGTGTGTGTGAGGATATATAGATATATATATGTTTAAGTGTGTGAGTGTGTGTGTATATATATATATATATTAGTGTATATGTATATATATATATATATAGATATATGTGTGCATGTATATATAGAGATGTGTTTGTATAAATATGTGTGTGTGTGTTGATTTGTGTTTGAGTGTGTGTGTGTTAGAATGTATATAAGTTAGTGTGTATATATAGCTATAGAGTTATATATATATGTATATATATGTATGTCACCACCCCATTTCCAGAGCCGGGTATTTTTTTTTTATTTTTAATTTAGTTAATTGTGCATTATTTATAATTAATTGTATTTATATTTAATTAGTGATTGCATTATTTTTTATTATTTTTATTTTGATTGTTTTAGGATTTTGGCTAGCCTGGACCCATGTCAGACCCTAGTGGACCCATGTCCGACCCAGCCCACACCCTTGTGAGAATTATTTTGGGGCTTAGAATATTTATTTTATTTTTAGGAAGTTAGTTGGAGAGATTTGGAACTAGTTTGAGTGCTTTTGGAACCCGGAACCCAAACCAAGTCATGTAGGGGCGTTTTGGGAATTGGAAACTTAGTGTAACCCCTTTATTAGGTGGCCGGCCCCCCCTACCTACCCGTTCCCATTCAGAACCAGCAGCCCCACTTCCTCTTCTTCTTCATTCTTCATTCTTCTTCTTCTTCTTCTCCATTCTCCACTCTTCCTTCTTCTTTTCTTCTTCCCACTCTCAAGTAAGTTCCCATATCTCTTCTTTCTTCCTCTATTCTTCTTTATGATTAACCCTAACCCTACATTCTTCCCTAACCTAGGTGGGTAGAGCCTAGATTTGGTGTTGGAGCTTGGATTTGAGGCTTGGAGCTTGTAGGAGGTGAATTTGGAGAGATTTGGAGATTTTGGCTTGGGATTCCAACTCCCAAGAGGTAAACCCTAAATTTCCCCTTGTAATTACTCTTTTATAGTGTAATTAACATTTTAGAACCTTCCTAGACCCTTAGGCTACCCGTGGGAGGAAGTTGGAACTAGTTGGGTAGTGTTTGGAGACTTTAACACTAGGTTTTGTGTCAATTTCGGGTGAAATCCGAATTTGGCCCAATTTTGGGTGATGCCCTAGGTTAGATGGACCTAGGTAGATGTTGTCGGGAGTCGTGAGGGTGAGTGCGTGTCTCCGTTCGGACACGGAAAGCCGCGTCGCGGAGAAACGGGCGTTTCGGGCGAAATTGGGGCTTTTCGTCGTCGCCGATTCTAAGTGCGTGTGCGTTTCCGCCACGGGCCTAGAATTGACGCGGGAGCACATTTTCTAGGATCTAGACATCGTTTAGGACACGTGGGTAAATTTTGGGCCGATTCTGAGTTCGTTTGGTGTGCGTTTCAGGAGGTTTTCCGAGCCGCGCACCACGTGTTCGTCGAAATGACCGAACGGCCATTTCGACTTGGTTTCCTCGTTTCGGGCTTGTGCGCGCGTTGGGTTAGTATCGGGGAGTGTGTGCTAGAGTTTTCGAGCTATATTTTATATTTTTTTTAGGTGTTTGGGCGTGTCGGGGTCGTTGGGCGTGTGTGGGGCGTGTGGTTTGAGTGTTGTGTGCGTGGTTGTGGTTGTATTGATATGTGTCTATATATATATATATTTATATATATGTATGTGTATTATATATATATTTATATATGTGTGTGTGTATTTATATTTATGTACTTGTATATGTATATATCTATGTGTATATATATATATGTATATGTGTAAGTGTGCTTGTGTGTGTATATGTGTATATATATATATAGGTGTATGTATATATATATAGTTGAGAGTGTGTGTAGATATATATATATATATGTTAGAGTGTGTTGGTATATAGATATTAGTATATATGTTAGTGTGTGTGTGTGTAGATGTATAGATATATATATTAGTGTATATATATATATAGATATATGTGAGTATATATGTAGATGTGTGTTTATATATATATAGAGATATGTGTTTGTGTATTTGTGTGTGTGTGTGTTGATTTGTGTTTGAGTGTGTTAGTGTGTGTTAGTAATAGGTATAAGTGTATATATATATGTATCTAGTTATATATATATAGATGTGTATATATACGTATATAAATATATATGTATATATATATAGGGGTGTGTGTGTGTGTATGTGAGATGAGAGGGGGGGGTGCCCAGCTGAAACAGGGAGCAGCAGCAGCGATGTGCAGCTGCAGCAGCAGCAAAATCAGCAGCAGCAGCAGTGCAAGGCAGCCAGCGTGCAGCGGGGGCAGCAGTGCGCGCTGCAGCGCACTGCACAGCGAGCAGCGCGCTGTGTGCAGCTTGCACACAGCTGCAGCAGCAGCAGAAAACAGTAGCTGCAGCAGCAGCTTGCTGCTAGGAGAGCAGCAGCAGCAGCTCCATGTAGGAGCAGCCAGCAGCAGCAGTTTATGAGATGCAGCAGCCGCAGCAGCAATGCAAGAGCAGCAGCGCAGCGCTAGTAGCAGCAGCAAGCAGCGGGTAGTAGGAGGTAGCTTAGAGTGAGTTATATAGATCTATATATCTATGTAGATAGATTAATAGTTAGATAGTTAGTTATATAGATAGATTGTTATAGAGATAGTGATAGATAAGTTTATAGATAGTTATGTAAGATAAATAGATAGGTAATAGATAGATAGGTAAATAGCTAGATAGCTAGATATATTGATAACTAGATAGATAGGTAGATTAATAGATAGATAGTTAGATAGGTGAATAGATAGATATTAGATAAATAGGTAGCTAGATAGATACGTAGATAGTTAAATAGATTAAATACATAGATAGATAGATATCTATGGATAGATAGATAGGTAGATATGGTAGATACCTATATCTATATGCATAGATATATATATATATACCTAGAGCTAGATATATATTATAGTTAGTATATATATTTATGCGTAGGGTAAGGTATATGGGTAATCGGGTAAATGTGTGTGGATATCTATATACATAGGTATATACATACTTAGATATATATAAATATAGTAGATATATATATTATCTAGCCTAGATTAATAACTAGGTATATATTCAATAGCTAGATAGCTAGTTAGAGGGGTTTTAGAGCGAAACCTCAATATCTTGAGATACCAAGGTATTTCAATACCTTAAGATAACCAAGGTATTGAGTTTCGAGCGGGGTATTTGAGCATTAGCCTAGGAAATGTATTGGAGTGATTTTTATATGCTTATGTGTATATATTTACGCGTGCTAGCATAGGTTTTAGCGGGTATAGGCGGGGTGTGTAGCCTAGGTTGAGGTATCGGATACCGAGGGTATCCCGGTATCTCAAGGAGGCGAGTTTGTGAGTTTTCTAGCTTAATGACCTCGGTTTGACCTAGAATTTCAGGAGCACCCTAGTTTGACCCAGACTTGACCGTAGTTGACTCGGTTGACCGCCAAAGTCAACTTTTGACCTAGTTTTGACCCAGAGTTGACTTTTTGGACCCGGAGTTGACTTTTTGACCCAGATTTCACCGGTTTGACCCGTTTGACCTAGAACGACCCTAGAAGCCTATTTTTAGTTATTTTATATCTGTTTAACTCATTAGAACCCTGTTTAACCTTGCTTTTCGCATTAGGTCCTTGCGACACCGGTTCGGATCGCCAGTTGCTCAGGACGTCAGGCGAGTACATTCTCTGATAGTTTTCATTATTTGATGATTATTATGATTCAGCTTTTAGTATAGTATCATCTGATTATTCTGGCACAACACGAGACACTGATTGATATTTCTGGATTCATTTACTTGCGACACGTACATTTCATGTTTCTGGCCTCTATTCTGGAATCACTACTGGCATCACCTACAGGCATCACCTACAGGCATCATTCATGTACAGGCTGGACTCATCTTGATTTGCGTGTCGGGTCTTGGATCCACTTGTATTAGTCGGGGCGGGAAAATACTCGAGTAGACATGTAAACATTCCTATCTGGCATCATCAGGAATCACTCCCTCTGGTCTAATCTGGAATGATAGCAGCCGTGCACCCAGTGCGCGGTGAGCCGTACTTACCCCTAGCCGTTTACATGTCGAAACAAGTATTTCAAAGACACCGAGTTCATTCTTTATAGTCTGGACTCTCATGCATTTCTTGACTTGTCTCACTTACATGTTTCTGGACTTGACTCACTACATGTTTTTCATGCTAGACTCACTACACGTTCATGTGCACGGACTTGATCTTAGCTTAGATTTTCTGTATCTTGTAGTTATTACTATCTTGCTCTGATATTCATGCATCTTTACCTTTATGCACCAGTGACTTACATATTTTCTTGTTCATACTTGCTCCATTCTTCTTGCTACTTGCTATAACTGTTTTATAGTTTTTATCATTTAAATGGAACTGCTGTTAGAGATGTACTTGCTCCAGTCCTGACTGGACATATTTTTCAGAGTATCCGGAGGATTGGTGTCCGACGTTTTATGGACCTGAGCCTGTCGATGGTGCAGACAGGGACCCTCTAGTTTAGGGGTGATCTCCGGGTTGGTAGCCGGGATCACTGAGTCTTTGTTGTTGTTTTTATTAGCTTTAGCACCGGATTTGTCTCCGGTTTTGGATTGAGACCTTGTTTGTATATTATTTTGGATATTATTGTATTATTATTATTGATGTTGTGGTGGTTGTAGTTGTTGTTGGTTAGAATTTGGAGTTATTAGTCTTCTTTGTCATCTTATCGTGCTTAGATTCGTGATTGAGTACTTGAGATTATCTTTTGATATTGCTCCTCCGTTTGGAGTTGAGATCTTGGCAGATTATATATATTGTTTGTGTGGTTGCCCTCCTTTTGGAGAGGTCATGCCCGATTTTTGTGTGAGATTATTATTTAGTTAGTTGACCTAGACAGCGTTCTACCGCCGATGCTGCGGCGTAGGCTGGACGTACCCACGACTCATGCCCGATTTTTCGGGTGCGGGTCGTGACACGTTTTTGGTGGTGGCCCATGCAGGTCTCGATTCGCAATTAGTGCGATGTCGTGGTGGTACAACAACTTAGTTGTACTGCTGCGAGCCTGCTATAGGATCTAGGATCTAGGATGAGAGTGTACTCAATCACGACTAGGAACAATTCCAATCTAATTATTCTGAAATTGCTTCTTTTGAAATATTACTGTCCTTTCTTGATGATATCGTATCTTGCGCCGTATTGACTTCTTTTGATCTGTGTTCAGGATGCCTCCGAAGACACGATCCCATCGTACCGTTCCAGCAGTTGCCTCGGAGAGGTCTGCTACCTCTCGTCCAGCTCGTATTCAGGCAGCTGCTACCGCTCCACTCACCACTCCTGCGGTTGAGGGAGCCTCTGTTTCTCTCGGGGATCCTTCTCCACTTATCGATCCGAGGACTACCCCAGTCGTTCCGGTGGTTCCTCCACCACTTCCTGCTCCAGTAGATGCCGCGCAGTTGTTTGCGTTCTTCAGGGAGATGATGGACGCGCAGCACCGTCAGGTGGATGTGATGAGGCTGGGCATTGAGAACGCCCACCAGGTGGCCATGACGGCAGTGGACAGGGTGGCACAGAATCAGCCACAGGCAGATCAGATTCAGCATCCGAGGCCAGGCAGTATTATCGACTTTCAGAGGATGCGGCCCAAGGAGTTCCGTGGTACAGAAGGTATCCTGTACGCGGATGACTGGATAGAGCAGATTGAGGGCATCTTCAGGCTGGCGCAGATTCCAGACAGCATGCAGATAGAGGCAGCGGGCAGTCAGATGTTCGACCTCGCCTTGACATGGTATCGCACAGATACGAGGATTG
The DNA here is from genome assembly GCA_036927795.1 of Iris macrosiphon. NCBI lineage: Eukaryota > Viridiplantae > Streptophyta > Magnoliopsida > Asparagales > Iridaceae > Iris > Iris macrosiphon. Next base: position 206,889,522 of record JAYESA010000002.1, on the reverse strand, counting down.
TGGCGCCAGGGCTTACTTGGAAGGCTTTCAAGAGGTTTTTTAAGGAGAAGTTTTTTCCAGATGTGGCGCTTAGTGCTTTGGAGAGCCAGTTTGAGGCACTCGTCCAAGGGAGCATGACGGTGGACGAGTACGCAGCGGAGTTCTGCCGTCTGGGCAGATTTGTGGAGGGCTTGAGTGAGGCAGCCAAGGCGAGGAAGTTTCGCAAGGGCTTGGTCATGGCGGTCAAGTCTTTGACCAGGAGCGACCGCGAGGCAACTTTTGAGCAGATAGTAGGAGATGCTCAGAGAGCAGAGGATGACTTGGAGCTTAAGTCCAAGAGAGGCAGAGATGATTCAGGCAGTGCCAGTGGTAGTGCGGGACCAACTAAGCGTCCCTATGTGCAGAAGGCAGCGCAGCAGAGTCAGGATCAGAGGGTGCCCACTTGTGCCTACTGCAGGAAGGCAGGACACACCTGGGATGTTTGTAGGAGGAGGCTGAAGGTGTGTTTGTTCTGTGGATCCGCTGCTCACCAGATGAGAGGTTGCCCCACTGCACCTCCATTGGATGGAGCACAGGATCAGAGAGTTGGAGCTAGGCCATCTGTGGCACAGCATCATGCCCCGCACCAGCAGAGGGATACACCCCAGCAGGGCAGGGCTTATGCGTTGACGGTCGAGGAGGCCGATGCTACGGATGTCGGGTTAGCAGGTCTGTCTCTTGTTTCTTCTTCCTGTCTTTTCCATTCCTGTGGTGTGCTTCATTAGTACCTGTTAGATTTTCTTTGTGCTGTGGTAGATAGTGTAGTGACCCTGATTGAGACTGTGATAACACGACCAGTAGGACCCTGATTTTGCATGTTGTTAGGTAGAATTTCTTGACTGTGATTGTTGGGGGTTTGACCTAGAGTGTGATTGACTTTAAATTTCGAGGACGAAATTTTCTAAGGAGGATAGGCTTGTCACCACCCCATTTCCAGAGCCGGGTATTTTTTTTTTTTTAATTTAGTTAATTGTGCATTATTTATAATTAATTGTATTTATATTTAATTAGTGATTACATTATTTTTTATTATTTTTATTTTGATTGTTTTAGGATTTTGGCTAGCCTGGACCCATGTCAGACCCTAGTGGACCCATGTCCGACCCAGCCCACACCCTTGTGAGAATTATTTTGGGGCTTAGAATATTTATTTTATTTTTAGGAAGTTAGTTGGAGAGATTTGGAACTAGTTTGAGTGCTTTTGGAACCCGGAACCCAAACCAAGTCATGTAGGGGCGTTTTGGGAATTGGAAACTTAGTGTAACCCCTTTATTAGGTGGCCGGCCCCCCTACCTACCCGTTCCCATTCAGAACCAGCAGCCCCACTTCCTCTTCTTCTTCATTCTTCATTCTTCTTCTTCTTCTTCTCCATTCTCCACTCTTCCTTCTTCTTTTCTTCTTCCCACTCTCAAGTAAGTTCCCATATCTCTTCTTTCTTCCTCTATTCTTCTTTATGATTAACCCTAACCCTACATTCTTCCCTAACCTAGGTGGGTAGAGCCTAGATTTGGTGTTGGAGCTTGGATTTGAGGCTTGGAGCTTGTAGGAGGTGAATTTGGAGAGATTTGGAGATTTTGGCTTGGGATTCCAACTCCCAAGAGGTAAACCCTAAATTTCCCCTTGTAATTACTCTTTTATAGTGTAATTAACATTTTAGAACCTTCCTAGACCCTTAGGCTACCCGTGGGAGGAAGTTGGAACTAGTTGGGTAGTGTTTGGAGACTTTAACACTAGGTTTTGTGTCAATTTCGGGTGAAATCCGAATTTGGCCCAATTTTGGGTGATGCCCTAGGTTAGATGGACCTAGGTAGACGTTGTCGGGAGTCGTGAGGGTGAGTGCGTGTCTCCGTTCGGACACGGAAAGCCGCGTCGCGGAGAAACGGGCGTTTCGGGCGAAATTAGGGCTTTTCGTCGTCGCCGATTCTAAGTGCGTGTGCGTTTCCGCCACGGGCCTAGAATTGACGCGGGAGCGCATTTTCTAGGATCTAGACATCGTTTAGGACACGTGGGTAAATTTTGGGCCGATTCCGAGTTCGTTTGGTGTGCGTTTCAGGAGGTTTTCCGAGCCGCGCACCACGTGTTCGTCGAAATGACCGAACGGCCATTTCGACTTGGTTTCCTCGTTTCGGGCTTGTGCGCGCGTTGGGTTAGTATCGGGGAGTGTGTGCTAGAGTTTTTGAGCTATATTTTATATTTTTTTTAGGTGTTTGGGCGTGTCGGGGTCGTTGGGCGTGTGTGGGGCGTGTGGTTTGAGTGTTGTGTGCGTGGTTGTGGTTGTATTGATATGTGTCTATATATATATATATGTATATATATGTATGTGTGTTATATATATATTTATATATGTGTGTGTGTATTTATATTTATGTACTTGTATATGTATATGTCTATGTGTATATATATATATGTATATGTGTAAGTGTGCTTGTGTGTGTATATGTGTATATATATATATAGGTGTATGTATATATATATAGTTGAGAGTGTGTGTAGATATATATATATATATGTTAGAGTGTGTTGGTATATAGATATTAGTATATATGTTAGTGTGTGTGTGTGTAGATGTATAGATATATATATTAGTGTATATATATATATAGATATATGTGAGTATATATGTAGATGTGTGTTTATATATATATAGAGATATGTGTTTGTGTATTTGTGTGTGTGTGTGTTGATTTGTGTTTGAGTGTGTTAGTGTGTGTTAGTAATAGGTATAAGTGTATATATATATGTATCTAGTTATATATATATAGATGTGTATATATACGTATATATATATATGTATATATATATAGGGGTGTGTGTGTGTGTATGTGAGATGAGAGGGGGGGGTGCCCAGCTGAAACAGGGAGCAGCAGCAGCGATGTGCAGCTGCAGCAGCAGCAAAATCAGCAGCAGCAGCAGTGCAAGGCAGCCAGCGTGCAGCGGGGGCAGCAGTGCGCGCTGCAGCGCACTGCACAGCGAGCAGCGCGCTGTGTGCAGCTTGCACACAGCTGCAGCAGCAGCAGAAAACAGTAGCTGCAGCAGCAGCTTGCTGCTAGGAGAGCAGCAGCAGCAGCTCCATGTAGGAGCAGCCAGCAGCAGCAGTTTATGAGATGCAGCAGCCGCAGCAGCAATGCAAGAGCAGCAGCGCAGCGCTAGTAGCAGCAGCAAGCAGCGGGTAGTAGGAGGTAGCTTAGAGTGAGTTATATAGATCTATATATCTATATAGATAGATTAATAGTTAGATAGTTAGTTATATAGATAGATTGTTATAGAGATAGTGATAGATAAGTTTATAGATAGTTATGTAAGATAAATAGATAGGTAATAGATAGATAGGTAAATAGCTAGATAGCTAGATATATTGATAACTAGATAGATAGGTAGATTAATAGATAGATAGTTAGATAGGTGAATAGATAGATATTAGATAAATAGGTAGCTAGATAGATACGTAGATAGTTAAATAGATTAAATACATAGATAGATAGATATCTATGGATAGATAGATAGGTAGATATGGTAGATACCTATATCTATATGCATAGATATATATATATATACCTAGAGCTAGATATATATTATAGTTAGTATATATATTTATGCGTAGGGTAAGGTATATGGGTAATCGGGTAAATGTGTGTGGATATCTATATACATAGGTATATACATACTTAGATATATATAAATATAGTAGATATATATATTATCTAGCCTAGATTAATAACTAGGTATATATTCAATAGCTAGATAGCTAGTTAGAGGGGTTTTAGAGCGAAACCTCAATATCTTGAGATACCAAGGTATTTCAATACCTTAAGATAACCAAGGTATTGAGTTTCGAGCGGGGTATTTGAGCATTAGCCTAGGAAATGTATTGGAGTGATTTTTATATGCTTATGTGTATATATTTACGCGTGCTAGCATAGGTTTTAGCGGGTATAGGCGGGGTGTGTAGCCTAGGTTGAGGTATCGGATACCGAGGGTATCCCGGTATCTCAAGGAGGCGAGTTTGTGAGTTTTCTAGCTTAATGACCTCGGTTTGACCTAGAATTTCAGGAGCACCCTAGTTTGACCCAGACTTGACCGTAGTTGACTCGGTTGACCGCCAAAGTCAACTTTTGACCTAGTTTTGACCCAGAGTTGACTTTTTGGACCCGGAGTTGACTTTTTGACCCAGATTTCACCGGTTTGACCCGTTTGACCTAGAACGACCCTAGAAGCCTATTTTTAGTTATTTTATATCTGTTTAACTTATTAGAACCCTGTTTAACCTTGCTTTTCGCATTAGGTCCTTGCGACACCGGTTCGGATCGCCAGTTGCTCAGGACGTCAGGCGAGTACATTCTCTGATAGTTTTCATTATTTGATGATTATTATGATTCAGCTTTTAGTATAGTATCATCTGATTATTCTGGCACAACACGAGACACTGATTGATATTTCTGGATTCATTTACTTGCGACACGTACATTTCATGTTTCTGGCCTCTATTCTGGAATCACTACTGGCATCACCTACAGGCATCACCTACAGGCATCATTCATGTACAGGCTGGACTCATCTTGATTTGCGTGTCGGATCTTGGATCCACTTGTATTAGTCGGGGCGAGGAAATACTCGAGTAGACATGTAAACATTCCTATCTGGCATCATCAGGAATCACTCCCTCTGGTCTAATCTGGAATGATAGCAGCCGTGCACCCAGTGCGCGGTGAGCCGTACTTACCCCTAGCCGTTTACATGTCGAAACAAGTATTTCAAAGACACCGAGTTCATTCTTTATAGTCTGGACTCTCATGCATTTCTTGACTTGTCTCACTTACATGTTTCTGGACTTGACTCACTACATGTTTTTCATGCTAGACTCACTACACGTTCATGTGCACGGACTTGATCTTAGCTTAGATTTTCTGTATCTTGTAGTTATTACTATCTTGCTCTGATATTCATGCATCTTTACCTTTATGCACCAGTGACTTACATATTTTCTTGTTCATACTTGCTCCATTCTTCTTGCTACTTGCTATAACTGTTTTATAGTTTTTATCATTTAAATGGAACTGCTGTTAGAGATGTACTTGCTCCAGTCCTGACTGGACATATTTTTCAGAGTATCCGGAGGATTGGTGTCCGACGTTTTATGGACCTGAGCCTGTCGATGGTGCAGACAGGGACCCTCTAGTTTAGGGGTGATCTCCGGGTTGGTAGCCGGGATCACTGAGTCTTTGTTGTTGTTTTTATTAGCTTTAGCACCGGATTTGTCTCCGGTTTTGGATTGAGACCTTGTTTGTATATTATTTTGGATATTGTTGTATTATTATTATTGATGTTGTGGTGGTTGTAGTTGTTGTTGGTTAGAATTTGGAGTTATTAGTCTTCTTTGTCATCTTATCGTGCTTAGATTCGTGATTGAGTACTTGAGATTATCTTTTGATATTGCTCCTCCGTTTGGAGTTGAGATCTTGGCAGATTATATATATTGTTTGTGTGGTTGCCCTCCTTTTGGAGAGGTCATGCCCGATTTTTGTGTGAGATTATTATTTAGTTAGTTGACCTAGACAGCGTTCTACCGCCGATGCTGCGGCGTAGGCTGGACGTACCCACGACTCATGCCCGATTTTCCGGGTGCGGGTCGTGACAATGTATGTATATATATATATAGATATATATATATGTATATGGGTATGTGGTCGTGTGTGTGTGTGTGTGAGATGAGAGGGGAGGGGGAGACAGCAACTGGCACAGCAGCTGCAGCAGCAGCAACTTGCTGCACCAGCAGGTGCAGCAGCAGCAGCTTCAGCAGCAATGTGGGCAGCAGCAGCAGCAGTTTTAGGTAGCAGCAGCCGCAGTACAAGCAGCAGCAGCAGCTAGCAAGAGCAGTGTGCGAGAGAGAGGGGTATATATATATATATATATAGATAGATAGATTGTTAGATATTTAGATAGATAGTTAAATAGGTACATAGATGGTTAGATAGATACATAGGTAAAGAGATACATAGATAGTTAGGTAAATAGATAGATATCTATAGTTAGGTAGATAGGTAAATAGATATTATAGATATATGATAGATAGATATAGATAGATATCTATAGATAGTTAGATAGTTAAATAGATTAGATAGATAGATAGATAACTAGGTAGATAGATATATTAGCTAGATAGATAGAAATATAGATAGATAGATGATAATTAGATAGATATTAGATAGAGGGATAAATAGTTAGATAGGTAAGTGGATAACTAGAATAGATAGATAGTATTACAGATAGATCTATCTATGGATAGATACATAGGTAGTTATCTATCTAAGGTATATATATATATCTATATACATATAGTTATATGCATACCTAGAGATATCTAGATAGTATATATATATATTTATGGGTAAGGTAAGGTAAGGTAAGGTAAGGTAAGGTAAGGTAAGGTATTGGGTATTTGGGTATATTTGTGTGGATATATATTTTAGCCTAGATTATAGCTAGACATATATGTTTATGCCTAGTTAGTTAGCTAGAGGGGTAGTCGGGTTGAGTTTAGAGCGAAACCTCAATACCTTGAGATACCGAGGTATCTCAATACCTTAAGATAACCAAGGTATTGGGTTTCGAGCGAGGTTTTTGAGCAATAGCCTAGGAATAGTATTGGAGTGATTTTTATATGTATATGTGTATATATTTACGCGTGCTAGCATAGGTTTTAGCGGGTTTAGGCGGGGTGCGTGGCCTAGGTTGAGGTATCGGATACCGAGGGTATCCCGGTATCTCAAGGAGGCGAGTTTGTGAGTTTTCTAGCTTAATGACCTCGGTTTGACCTAGAATTTCAGGAGCACCCTAGTTTGACCCAGACTTGACCGTAGTTGACTCGGTTGACCGCCAAAGTCAACTTTTGACCTAGGTTTGACCTAGAGTTGACTTTTTGGACCTAGAGTTACCTTTTTGACCCAGATTTTACCGGTTTGACCCGTTTGACCTAGAACGACCCTAGAAGCCTATTTTTAGTTATTTTATATCTTTTTAACTCATTAGAACCTTGTTTAACCTTGCTTTTCGCATTAGGTCCTTGCGACACCGGTTCGGATCGCCAGTTGCTCAGGACGTCAGGCGAGTACATTCTCTGATAGTTTTCATTATTTGATGATTATTATGATTCAGCTTCTAGTATAGTATCATCTGATTATTCTGGCACAACACGGGACACTGATTGATATTTCTGGATTCATTTACTTGCGACACGTACATTTCATGTTTCTGGCCTCTATTCTGGAATCACTACTGGCATCACCTACAGGCATCACTACAGGCATCATTCATGTTCAGGCTGGACTCATCTTGATTTGCGTGTCGGGTCTTGGATCCACTTGTATCAGTCGGGGCGGGGAAATACTCGAGTAGACATGTAAACATTCCTATCTGGCATCATCAGGAATCACTCCCTCTGGTCTAATCTGGAATGATAGCAGCCGTGCACCCAGTGCGCGGTGAGCCGTACTTACCCCTAGCCGTTTACATGTCGAAACAAGTATTTCAAAGACACCGAGTTCATTCTTTATAGTCTGGACTCCCATCCATTCTTGACTTGTCTCACTTACATGTTTCTGGACTTGACTCACTACATGTTTTTCATGCTGGACTCACTACACTCAAGCACATACTAGAATTTCCTGGAATCCGATTATTATCTCCCAAGTGAGATCCTAAAATTTTCATCTCCTCTAGCTCATAATTGTCACGACCCGCACCCGGTTATTCGGGCACGAGTGCGTGGGCACGTCCAGCCTACGCCGCAGTGTCGGCGATAGTACGCTGTCTAGGTCATTTATGGGGTCAATAAGTATCTATCTCATCCACAATAATGAACATGTAAGAATAATCACAGGAAATAGGAATGCTAAGATTTCATAATATTTAATCTGTGACAACCAATCCACAGTTAATACAAGCCAGAAGATAAATCGGGGACAAACCCGAGTATATGCTGAAAGGAAATAAATAAGCAGCTACTGCTAACTACTCTGCAGAAGTAGCCTCCTGGGTGGGAACTGGCTCCTCATATGGGTCACCTGCTAACTCATAGTGGGCATAATAGGTAGGGGCAAGGTCCTCATCATCGCCTAAAACAACGGATCCAGTCAGGAAAGGAGCAAAGTACACAATGCACAACAAGATTAAACTAAATATTTATGACAATTAACTTGAGTATCATATTAAGAAAGTTGCATAGAAGAACATCAATATCTCAGAGTTAATGCTATAAACAGGAATATAAGAAAGCATGAATAAATGAGAGAGGAAAAGAAACTATAACAGTCAGCAAAAACTATAACAAGATCCAGAAACTATCTGTGTGAATTTGTGTTTGTTTTAGAATACATAGTTGGCATGTAGGGGTTTATAAGGCTAATCCGGCCGTCATAGACGGCTATTAAACATGAAAATCGAGATTCGGCTGAGGGTACAGTCGCACACCAACAGCTATTAAACATGATAGGGGGGAAAGGTAAACTACATGCCTTCTAGTATTCTCCCACCCGACATGAAAAGCAAGACATGAAATACAGTATCCGAGACATGAAATCCAGTATTCTAGCACTACGTGTAATCATCAATGGTACTAGCAAAGCAGGGAATTAATTATCACAATATAAAGATTAATTTGAAGTGCAGGTACTTGCCTGTTGTTTAGATCCAATTAATTGTACTTCGGGGAAATATTCCAGAGATGAGTCTAAATGCTGAAATAGACATTACCATCATGCTCAGAAGATGTCAAATAGCTAGAAACGCCTGTCCTTGGGTCCAATTTGGAGACAAGGACAAAAATGGCAGTTTCGGGTCAAAACGGGGTCCGCCGGTGGGGCTTTGCACCGAAAAATGCGTCCGGGTCAACGGTCTCCAAATTCACCAAACTTAGTGTCAACAGGTCAGGAACGGTGATACGAACCCAACGGAACTTCCAGATTTGGATTCCGATGAGCCGATCACAAAATCGTCCGTCGAGCAGGGCCTGTGGGGCCCACGACACGCGATTTCGTCAACGTTCTCAGAATCAAACCAAACTTGACCCACAGGACCAGCGTATCGCTATGAGTCCGATGGCGTAAGTTTCGTCTCGATCTGACGAGTGTACAAGAAGTTAGGGCAAATTGCAGAAAAATCGGATACGGGGCGATGTCCGCGGATACGCGTTGATTCCGGTGTGCACGCACACCCGAATCAGCTTCCGCGAAATCTCACACGTCCGTATCGACGACGCGCACGTATCTGTGAAACTCGTGCGCGACCAAGTCGTCCCGTTTGGCGGGGCGTACTCGGTTCCGGGGTGAAACAGGGTCTGGTTTTTCCTGTTTTTGGATCGCGGTGTGCGATCACCACAGGACGCGATGACCCGAGCGGTTTATCCGGGCACCGAGAGGGTCATACAGGCTTCGCAACGCAATTTACGGAATTGAAAACGGGGCAGCAAGGAGAAAGTTACACGCACCTAAACAGGGTCCGAAAATTGGGTCTTCACCGTGTCCGTGTCGTGTCCGACACGGAATTTGGGAATTAGGGTTAGGGTTAGGGTTTGGGTTCCCAGGCGGAGGACGGCGGCTCGGGCGGCGGGGGAGGCCGGAGGCGGTCGAGGGCGGCTGGGGGAGCGCTGACGGCGCTGGCCGGAGGCGGCGACGCGCCGGAGCGGGTCGTGGCGGCTCAGGCGTGGGAAAGGAAGAGGAGAGGGAGGCGGCTGCTGGCGGCTGGCGGCCTCGCGGGGGTGGCGCCGGAGCGGGATGGCGGTGGCGGAGTAGAGGAGCGGCGGTTGGTCGGGGTGTCGCCGGAGGCTGGCGGCGTCGAGGTTGGTCGGGGTCGGGGTCGGGGTCGGGGCCGGAGAAGAGGGGGGTTAGGGTTTAAATAGGCGGTGGCCGGTGAGACGGGGCCGAGCAAGGCGGCGGAGGACGCGGGTCATGGCCGGCGAGGCAGCCGGGGAACGCGGGCTGGGCGGCGCATGGCCGAGCGGGCGGCCGGAGCGCCGGGAGACGCGGGCAAGGGCGGGTCTGAGGAGAGAGGAAAAAGCGGGTCGGGCGGCTCGCGGTTCGGGTCTGACCGACCCGAACCCGACCCGGATGGCCAATGGGCCGGGCTAGGTGGGCCGCGGGCTGGGCTCAATGTATGCGGGCTGGGCTCGGTTTAGATTTAGGTTTTTAAATAATAACTTATTAAACGAAGAATTAAATAAATAAGTAAATAAATAAATTAATAGTTTTTAGGTATTTTAAAATAGGTCCGGGGCCTAAAAATTTCAGAAAAATTATCCTAAGTCCAGTTTTCCATTTTACACCCAAAAATATTATTTTCATAATATTTTAATGTTGTTTATTATCAATTAAAAATCATGTAATAATTCAAAACCCTGATTTTAATTACAGAAAATTTCCAGAAAATTCCAGAAAATTGTGAAAAATCCCAATTTTAATAATTCTTGCAAAATCTGGGGGTTTACAATCTACCCAACTTATAAAAATTTCATCCTCGAAATTTAAAATTAAGCCATACTCTATTAATCCTTCATGTACATCAATCGCAATTTCCTTGCGATAATTAGAATCCCTATCATATCCACCGCAATCATTTCATGGTTAAGATGACTATTGTTCCAATCAAGAATTCAACCTATGGTTATTACTTCTTACTTCCTCAAATTACCCACAGGTGAAATTTTAATTAAGTCCATATAACACCTTCAAGATTTGCATATGCTTATGAATTGCCTCACGATTCTAACTATCATAATTCCTCTAGAAGTGATTCGAGTCCAATATTCCCCTTTGTATGTTCCAACTTTTTAAATTACATTCACATCCTCAATATTCTAACTAGGTAGTCCAACCATCAAATTATAATTCTTAATCAAATCATCAAATTTAAAATAATTTGAATGTAGTTCGCCATATTCAAGTCTGAATTATATCCTCTAAATTCAAATTGACGATTTTACTTTCATTACTCAAAATTTAAATCATGTATCCAAGATACAACTTATTGGGTCCTCGATATCAATTCATTAATCATTTTAGTCACTCCTCTAAATTTTCAAAATTATAATGGCTTGCTTCTTCCTAATCTAACCTTACTCGGTCACGATCCAAAAGACATTCCTCTCGAGTTGACAAATGCATTGCTACCCAACTTAGAGTTTACCCATTCATCCCAAAAGACTATATACCTTAAGAAAAATATTCCTTAATATGTTTACCTATGTCATTCAATCCTCGAACTTCAACGCCGATCATATCACATATGATATGTCCTCAATTATGAAAGTTTAATCCTCAAGTATGTGATCGGCCTATGTGGCAATCTAGTACTATCTATGTACCAACTTATACCAAGCACGAGATTTCGTCTTTCCGAAATAAGGGAAGACGAAGATCAATAATAAAGAGTTCAAGGGTGGGGTGATAGAATAGAAATATCGGGGTCAAGGCATTTTAAAGAATTCAGGTGGGAATTGTCAAGCGATTGTGGATTGAATCCTATCTCGGTAATTCCTATTCACATGCTCGTATTAATACAGTTATGTAATCGATACGATGTGCTCGGAAATATCTAGGGGCAAGTATACTAGTCAACTATATCTCAATCCACGTAAAGGATTAATTCGAAGGGCGAATCAAGCGCACTATGGTTGATCAGACCGTAATACACTGATTCTGAAATGTATCATTGTGGGCCTCCCCAATAATATACTTGTCATGAACAAGCTCGATAAAGGGTAAGCTTGCAAAACTAGGCTTATAGAATAGCAGCATAAATCAAGTATGGCAAGGTTAAGTGCGGTAGATGATGATGAAAGGAGGTACAAATCATTGAAGTTCACACAATAAGCAAAATAACAGAAGACTCTACAATCTCTACAGTTATTAAATATAAAAGCATACCAGGTTATTAGCAAGTTTAAAGTTACTAGGTTGGGGCTGAGGTCACGAACCAGTAGGCACAAGCTAAAACAATACTAGAAAACGGCAGCTAAAAATCACTTACGCGAATTAGTTACTCTAAGAGTCTGCACGTTCTCCATGGTCATCGCGTAAGCTTGTCCGTGTTCTGGAGGTGGTACCCTCTGCTGCGCTGCTGGGGCCTGGCCTGAACTGGAACTTTTGTGCAGTTGTGCGTCTTTGAGCAGCAGGACAGTCCTTCATTTGATGTGCTGCTGATCCACAATATAGACAGGCACCTAGCCTCTTTCTACAATCCTGCCAAATGTGACCTTGTTTTCGATAATAGCCACAAGTGGGAGCTTGTTGGTTCTGTCCTTGAGTTGGATTCATCTGTGGTCGCTTTGCAGCTTTTTCCTGTTGTGCTTGGTCTGGTGCTGACGCATACGGCCGCTTCCGGCTGGACTCGATCCTTGTGGTGCACTCCACAGGTCGCGCTACAGTAAGAACGTCCTCGTCGAAGGTAATTGCATTTGAACTGCTTGGCTTCCGTGACTCCGAGCTAATTCTGTCGATGAAGTTCTCCGCTTGATTTTGCTGAGTTTCTTGTTGAACCTTCTGATAGGCTTGCATCATTATGTAGAACATGCGGAACATCTGCTGTTCGTCCATAGGCGGTCCCAGTGGGAAGGAAGGCATCGGTGGAATAGGCTGCGTCGAGGGTGGAACGCCATCTTGATGGATTATTGAGGCAGGCTGACTTGCTTGACTACCTTGTGATGATTAGCCTTCACCGACTGGTATCACATCGTTTTCTTGGGTAACCACAACGGTTTGTGGTGTTTCTGCATGAGCCTCGTTGCTGGCTTGTGGGTCCATTTCCCTGTATCCAAAATAACCAATAAGAGGCGCACAGGAATCAAGGCAAGATGCAAGTTCATATTAGTTCGAATACAATACAGATATCAAAAATGATTCAAGCAAGTTGATGAGATCCTATAAACTTATCCTAGCTTTATTGCAGGCCTGTTCGGTCCCTGAGTTGAAACCGAACAATTTAGTCGTTGACCTGCATGGGCCACCACAAAAATGTATCATGACCCGCACCCGGTTATTCGGGCACGAGTGCGTGGGCACGTCCAGCCTACGCCGCAGTGTCGGCGGTAGTACGCTATCTAGGTCATTTCTGGGGTCAATAAGTATCTATCTCATCCACAATAATGAACATGTAAGAATAATCACAGGAAATAGGAATGCTAAGATTTCATAATATTTAATCTGTGACAACCAATCTACAGTTAATACAAGCCAGAAGATAAATCGGGGACAAACCCGAGTATATGCTGAAAGGAAATAAATAAGCAGCTACTGCTAACTACTCTGCAGAAGTAGCCTCCTGGGTGGGAACTGGCTCCTCATATGGGTCACCTGCTAACTCATAGTGGGCATAATAGGTAGGGGCAAGGTCCTCATCATCGCCTAAAACAACGGATCCAGTCAGGAAAGGAGCAAAGTACACAATGCACAACAAGATTAAACTAAATATTTATGACAATTAACTTGAGTATCATATTGAGAAAGTTGCATAGAAGAACATCAATATCTCAGAGTTAATGCTATAAACAGGAATATGAGAAAGCAGGAATAAATGAGACAGGAAAAGAAACTACAACAGTCAGCAAGAACTATAACAAGATCCAGAAACTATCTGTGTGAATTTGTGTTTGTTTTAGAATACATAGTTGGCATGTAGGGGTTTATAAGGCTAATCCGGCTATCATAGACGGCTATTAAACATGAAAATTGAGATCCGGCTGAGGGTACAGTCGCACACCAACAGCTATTAAACATGATAGGGGGGAAAGGTAAACTACATGCCTTCTAGTATTCTTCCACCCGACATGAAAAGCAAGACATGAAATACAGTATCCGAGACATGAAATCCAGTATTCTAGCACTACATGTAATCATCAATGGTACTAGCAAAGCAGGGAATTAATTATCACAATATAAAGATTAATTTGAAGTGCAGGTACTTGCCTGTTGTTTGGATCCAGTTAATTGTACCTCGGGAAAATATTCCAGAGATGAGTCCAAATGCTAAAATAGACATTACCATCATGCTCAGAAGATGTCAAATAGCTAGAAACGCCTGTCCTTGGGTCCAATTTGGAGACAAGGACAAAAATGACAGTTTCGGGTCAAAACGGGGTCCGGCGGTGGGCCCACTTTGCACCGAAAAATGCGTCCGAGTCAACGGTCTCCAAATTCACCAAACTTAGTGTCAACAGGTCAGGAACGCTGATACGAACCCAATGGAACTTCCAGATTTGGATTCCGATGAGCCGATCACAAAATCGCCCGTCGAGCGGGGCCTGTGGGGCCCACGACACGCGATTTCGTCAACGTTCTCAGAATCGAACCAAACTTGACCCACAGGACCAGCGTATCACTACGAGTCCGATGGCGCAAGTTTTGTCTCGATCTGACGAGTGTACAAGAAGTTAGGGCAAATTGCAGAAAAGTAGGATACGGGGCGATGTCCGCGGATACGCGTTGATTCCGGTGTGCACGCACACCCGAATCAGCTTCCGCGAAATCTCACACGTCCGTATCGACGACGCGCACGTATCTGTGAAACCCGCGTGCGACCAAGTCGTCCCGTTTGGCGGGGTGTACTCGGTTCCGGGGTGAAACAGGGTCTGGTTTTTCCTGTTTTTGGATCGCGGTGTGCGATCACCACAGGACGCGATGCCCCAAGCGGTTTATCCGGGCACCGAGAGGGTCATACAGGCTTCGCAACGCAATTTACGGAATTGAAAATGGGGCAGCGAGGAGAAAGTTACACGCACCTGAACAGGGTCCAAAAATCGGGTCTTCACCGTGTCCGTGTCGTGTCCGACACGGAATTTGGGAATTAGGGTTAGGGTTAGGGTTTGGGTTCCCAGGCGGAGGACGGTGGCTCGGGCGGCGGGGGAGGCCGGAGGCTGTCGAGGGCGGCTGGGGGAGCGCTGGCGGCGCTGGCCGGAGGCGGCGGCGCGCCGGAGCGGGCCGTGGCGGCTCAGGCGAGGGAAAGGAAGAGGAGAGGGAGGCGGCTGCTGGCGGCCTCGCGGGGGTGGCGCCGGAGCGGGACGGCGGCGGCGGAGTGGAGGAGCGGCGGTTGGTCGGGGTGTCGCCGGAGGCTGGCGGCGTCGAGGTTGGTCGGGGTCGGGGCCGGAGAAGAGGGGGGTCAGGGTTTAAATAGGCGGTGGCCGGTGAGACGGGGCCGAGCAAGGCGGCGGAGGATGCGGGTCATGGCCGACGAGGCAGCCGGGGAACGCGGGCTGGGCGGCGCGTGGCCGAGCGGGCGGCCGGAGCGCCGGGAGACGCGGGCAAGGGCGGGTCTGGGGAGAGAGGAAAAAGCGGGTCGGGCGGCTCGCGGTTCGGGTCTGACCGACCCGAACCCGACCCGGATGGCCAATGGGCCAGGCTAGGTGGGCCGCGGGCTGGGCTCAATGTATACGGGCTGGGCTCGGTTTAGATTTAGGTTTTTAAATAATAACTTATTAAACGAATAATTAAATAAATAAGTAAATAAATAAATTAATAGTTTTTAGGTATTTTAAAATAGGTCCGGGGCCTAAAAATTCCAGAAAAATTACCCTAAGTCCAGTTTTTCATTTTACACCCAAAAATATTATTTTTATAATATTGTAATGTTGTTTATTATCAATTAAAAATCATGTAATAATTCAAAACTCTGATTTTAATTACAGAAAATTTCCAGAAAATTCCAGAAAATTGTGAAAAATCCTAATTTTAATAATTCTTGCAAAATCTGGGGGTTTACAATAATCATCGTTCCTGGTATTGTTATCATATACAACCACTAGTTTCCATCATCAGGCTTTGCATTCCTATAAATCATTCTAGGTCATGATCAACAGTCCTTCTAGCTCTTAGTACTTCCAAGATCACTGCTACCTCAAGCACGGGTAGGGTACTACTGGGTCCAACTCTCTTGCCAACCTTCCATACTAGTTCTAGAATCCAAAGAACCCATCAATCTATCCTGATAAGGTAACAATCTTCTCCGAGAAAGGTATACGAATTCTGTCTTCTGCCGTCTGATCTTCAACCTTCTTCTGGAGGGAATCATCAGTCACAAACATTCGTCTCCCCGAACAATAGGGGACGAGAAACAAGGATATCGATATTGACGAAGATTGAACGAATGCAAATTGGAAGTCCAAAGGCGATAATCACATACAAAGAGTTTTTTAAAATCGATTATGGATTGAGATCCTATTCAACAATCATAACATCTATTCCTAATTTGCAGGCTCGCTTGGCACAGTCAGGTGACCAAGACAATTTAAATCGGACCTGTATGGGCCACCACAAAAATATGTCATGCCACAGTCCCAAAATATGTGGACCAGGAACACGTGACACGCCAGCTACGCATTCGACCAGACTCTGGTCTGACTCGAATACGTATAAGCTGTAATATAAAGGGCAGAATCTAGATATCCCATAAATGTAAACCTCTATGTCTCAATCCACAATGTACAGAAGTATACACTAACTCGAATAGACTCGAGGAGAAGTATGAGTCTATAAAAACTAGGCTACAACAGCAGATGAATAATCAATGTACAATAAACATAATGCCGGTAGATAAGGTGTGAGTACCTGGTATAGTGCCCGCAAGATATGCCACTCCATCGGTATCTCCAAGTGCTCCGTAATCGTCTATGCTGCAAAACTGGCAGGGAACCAGGTCCTCAGAGGGACGTAACAAAGTACAGAAATACAACATGCCAAGTAAACAGAAAGTACAAGTGCACGACAGGGTACTCTATCATAACCAACTAGTGTGACACAGTTTAAAGACAATGTTCGACGCGTGGGCTGTCCAAAATAAAACCGTAGCTCCGAACACAGAGACACACGGGGCGTACCGTAGCTCCGAGCACAGAGACACACGGGTGATAAACTACTATAGAATACAGGATCACTACATATACATATATAAGCGCGTGCAGAGTAGCCCAAACGTCTAGTAACTGTCTTCTCCTTCCCCAAGCGGTCAACGATTGTGCGTTGAACCTGACCCTCTAACTACAGTCTCGACTCACAGATATAACTCAACAGACGTGACCCTAAGGTCATCCCAGTCTCTGGTCATGATGTCGGTATCAGGATACAGGAATCTGACACGATCACAGTGTATGAGTGTGTCCTGGGGTGCCGATAAACTCAGGTACGCATATCGAGAAACTACGAATCATCCAACAATCTTCCTAAGACGTTACGACGTACGTCTTCACCCGGTTGTGAACCGGACGCGAAGTATCGAACGTCAACATAAGTACGTGCACAAAGTACAAAATGAAACAATGAATATCTGTAGACTGAAAATACAGGGTGGCAAGGTACACTTGCCTGCGTGCGGCTGCTGATGACGGGGATCCGGTACCACGTCCAAGTCCTCAGGTCCCGCAGTACCTAGAGATAGATACAAACCAAAATTAATAATCTATTCTACATCAAGCGGGGATGCGACACACATCTACACCTAGACTCAGTCTCAAACTCAAATAGTAATTAATATTCACTGTCCTCAGTCACTCTATCCACAACTTCCAATATTCACCCAAGGGTTGACATCCCTCCATCATTTTATTAAATTAAATCTGCTCCTTGGTTTAAATCAATGAATCACTATCACCATTTCTTCTCAGTGTTTTAAATGCAAGCACCACAACCATAATCAATAGTGCATATATTAATTTATAGTCCTAACATCACAACCTAGCATCTCTACTTAGTGTATATCCATAATTTTATTTCAAAACTTATGAGACTAAACCCTAACCACAATATAACATACACACTCCAATTAATACAGTTCTCTATCTTCTTGTGTATACACACACGATCTAACAACATTCCCTAATGGTGAATTCAACCACAACCCATGCTAACATTCCTATATATGATGTATTTGTAATGCTTCTCTTCCAAACTAAAACACACAAGTTATATCATTTATACATATTTTTCTTTCACCTCTACCATTGTCGACTCCTCATATTCATGCCACACGGTTGCTCTTCGCACATCCCTACATAACAGCAGAAACGAGAAGTCCTTAACCACAATACATTGATACCTAGTACCGAGAGGAGAGAACCATATTCGTATATTCAACGCTCAAACCGAACCACAACACATCTATGCCAATGAAACTATACTTCCTATGCATCTATAACCTTGAATATGGAGGCTAACAGGGAAACATAAATAAACACAACGAAGGAGGAGTTGTTGCGAGTACCTCAACGATACTCGGACTGCTTGGCCCAGCAGTGAATAATGAAGCGGTGGTAGTTTGCACGGGAATGGCGTGGTCAGACGTGCGTCAGGCCGCTGGTCGCTTGGCTGACCGGAGTTGAATGCTCTTCGACAATGTCTCCAGGAGTGGGAGGTGCTAGTATCAGTCACTCTTCAATGCCGGTGAGAGGTGAAGGTTTTGGTATGGTGGTGGTAATGAGAATAAAGGAGGGAGGCGGCTCGGCACTGGGACAGCGGCTGCACAGTGCCCGAGTGTTGTCGAAGAGCAGCGGGGTCGGGCCACCGGATCTTGCCGCGGTTGGGTCGGAGATGAGTGAAGTCGGGGGGGGGGTAAAGTGCGAGGGGTGCAGCAGTCGTCGCCCATCGAGGTGTAAGCTGGCCGGAGTTTGGCGGGAGGCCATAGTGTGGTCAGCTTCGGCAGCGACATCGGGGGGTGGCCGTGGCATTTCTGGAGGGAGGCGGCTCGAGCTTTGGGGAGGTGGAGCTCGATCGGAGTGGAGGTGGAGATGGCAGCAGGCCGGAGAGATATGTAGTCGGGGGTTGGCTCGACGCCGGAGTACGGGCTCGAACGGCGGGGTTGGGCACAGCCAGGGCAGTGCCGGAGCGGCGCTGCACTGCTCGGCCGGAGTTGGGCTGCGCCGGCGCGCTGGAGGGCGGAGCGGGGTCAGTCGCGGACCAGGGTGGAGTCGGCGTTGTCGGCAATAGGCGTTGCGGGGAGCAGCGGGATGAGGAGACTCGGCCGCCGAAGTAGTAGCTCGGGGAGGAGCATCCCGTGGGGTGAGGGAACTCGGCCACCGGAGCAGTGAAGGGGGGTAGAGTTCTGCGGGTGTGGCCGGAGGGGGATCCGGCCGGAGCAGTGCTCGGGGATGGGCTTCTTCAAAGAAGAAGGAGGGAAGAAAGAGAAGAAGAAAGGAAGAAGAAGAAGAAGAAGAAGAAGAAGAAGAAGAAGAAGAGGAGATTGCACTCGGCTGTGAGTGCATGGAGGAAGGAGAGAGAGAGGGGGGGTGGGGTTTCCCAAATATGGGGATTAGGGCCGGCCTTGGGGGAAGAGTAGGGATGGAAACATTAAATAGGGGAGGTGATGTGGGGATGTGTGGTGATGATTGACCCAATCCAAATAGGTGGTGAGGATTACTCATGAAGGAAAATAGTTTCTTCATGCAAAAGAGAGGGAGGAGGGATGTTGACTTGGTCAAAGGAGAGGGGGCTTCTCCATTTGGCCTAGACCAATGAGGTTAGGACATATATTATCACTAAATTGTAACTTAGCCCCTTAAATTCGAGAAATTGCATGAACACATAAAATGACGCTAAAATTGTGGAGAAAAAATACGGACGATGGTTTGCATGGCGAGGGGGTGCTGCAAATTTGGCACGGGTTTAATTTTATGGCCAATGGGATTAATTAAGGATTAAAATAGGATTAGGTAAAGTTGGTATCCCCGATTTAAATAGAATTAAAGTGTCCCGTGCTTTTAATTTAAATGGGGGCACTTGGGGTCAAAATCCGAAAATGACGCAAAGGTCAAAAATGGTGGGGGCTTGGAGTCAGTCTTGGACCCTTTAGTTGGTCCGGCTCAACGGGTTAAGTTGGTATCTCATAATTGAGGGTAACGACACAGGTGTCCGACACGAAATTAAATATGAATATCGGTTACGAAAAATTGTGCAATTAAATTAGAGCACAACAAAAATATAATTTTTTAGTGACGAAAAGTCTAGTGCCTAATTTGGCGAGTCAAGTCAGAAGTACAAAAGTCCGGTGGAATTTATGGGCTGATATTGGGCTCCGATTAATTTAGCAATGATAGGGCGCGCCAAGGGTTTTAATTAAATGAATTAAATACCAGATAAACTTATCTCCACTCTAAACCTCGACATCTGCTACCAAAACCAAAATTTTCCCAATCCACCCTAACTATCTACAGAATAAATCGAGGGGGTTTACATCTGCTTTGCGCAGGAAGCTTATCCACCTGTTTTACGCCAACTATCTAGAAGCCCTGTTTACGCAGGGAAAGGATTTCATGTATGTTGGGAATTTTGACTACGCAGACAATTCTCCTGTATATTTTATGCTTCTACATTCTATCTAATGCTTGCATCGTTCCTGTACTCCTTTTAAACGTTGTACATCACCTGCAGAGAGATGGATATGCAGAAGGAATGTACTGTCACAGATGGTGATACAACTCCTGGAGTCAATGGTCAGACTCAAGGAGAGACCTCAACTCCTAGACTTCCGGGACCAGATGGACAGATTCACAATCCAATTCCATCTGAACTTCCCATTCCACCTAATTGGAACCTTCCAGTCTCATCGACACCACATGATGGCCAGGCACAACTGTTCCAATTCTTCCAGATGATAATGCAGGAATAGCGACAATAGGCAGCCATACTAGCTGCAGAGCAGAGACAGCAAGCAGCAGAACAGAGACAAGAGTTCCTAGCAACTCTTGAAAGGATGGCTGCAAAGACTACTGTACCAGCTCAAGCACTAGCTCCAGAACCTCGAGCTAGAGTTGGTTTAGTAAAGGACTTTGTACAAATGGGTCCAAGGACGTACAAAGGCATTGAGAGCCCAGAGGAAACTACCAACTGGATTACTCACACTCGGAAGCTATTAGAAGCGTCGTAGCTACCTGTAGACCTATGGATGACGGGTGTAAGGACACTTCTAGATGGTAATGCTCATCACTGGTGGAAATCCATGGAGCGCCAGCTGGGTACATACCAGACATGGGAACAGTTCCTGGAGTGCTTTGAAATGAAGTACTTTCCGGACACCGTCAGATATGTATTGTACGATCAGTTTCTCCACCTGGAGCAGGGAAACCGAACAATGGACGAGTATGATGCTGAGTTTAGTCGCCTTAGTAAATATGGCGCTGCTCTGATACCAGATGACTTGGCCAAAGCTAAGAGGTTTCATCGTGGACTAACTTAGGAGCTACAAAACTACACTAGCTCCCAGTCCCAGATCTCTTATGCCGAGTTACTGACAGAAGCCAGATTGCAAGAAACCATCAGCAAAGGAAAGAGAGGTCAGTTGAGGACACAACAAGGACCGGCAAGGACACAACAAGGAGGACCTATCAAACGTCCTTTAGTTCAACAACAACACTACCAGCACCGAGCAGGACCATACCAGATCCCAGGGAAGCCCCACTGCAATTATTGTGGGAAATGCGGACATATTATGAGGGACTGTCGAACTCGCTTGGGACAATGTATGAGATGTGGTTCCGGGCAGCATATGATGAAAGACTGTCCTATGCAACAAGCATTAACACTGCCACCACCAGCACAGAGACTAGCGCTTCCAGCACCTAAGCCAGCTCAACAGATGGCTAGACCAGGAGCACCTCGACCTCCAACAGCAGGAGGATTTCAGCAAGGACAATCTCTACCTACACGGGAGAAACAATTCGCGAGGGCCAGTCATGGACAGCCGCTGAGGAATGGGCAAGCTTTTGCAATGGAAGTAGATGATATGGATCAGGAGATTGATGTCATAGCAGGTATCACTCTTGCTTTTACTTTTCCTGCTGTGACATTGTTTGATATGGGAGCCACCCACTCATTCATATCATCTAGCTTTATTGCCAAACACAATATTGCCTCTACACCTTTACCTAGTTGTATTAGAATTCTCACCGGAGGAGGAGTTATACCTATTAGTAGAATTTGTAAATGGTGTCCTATAGTGATACGTGGCAGAGAGATGAATGCCCGACTCTTAGTCCTTCCTATCCCGACTTTTGATATTGTGCTTGGAATGGACCGGCTAAGCAAGTACCATACTTTCTTTGATTGCTTTGGAGGAAGCATTCTTTTTAAGGTACCCGGCCAGCCTGAACTTGAGTTTACACGAGGATCCACAGAAATCCTTGATGGTATGCAGCTCACAATGGACGATGTTGTCTATCATCCCATTATTTTAGAATTTCAAGACGTTTTTTCAGAAGAATTGCCAGAACTACCCCCAGATAGAGATGTAGAATTCTCAATTGAATTGACACCGGGAGCAGCACCCATAGCATCCCATGTTTATAGACTAGCGAAAAAGGAGATGGATGAGCTGAAGACACAATTGAAAGAACTAGAAGAGAAATATTTTATCCGACCAAGTGCATCACTCTGGGGAGCACCAGTGTTGTTCGTACCAAAGAAGGATAGATCAGTACGTATATGCATTGACTATAGAGCCTTGAATGCAGTGACAGTGAAGAATAAATATCCACTACCACGCATTGATGACCTATTTGACCAGCTTAATGGCGCCAAGATGTTCTCAAAGATAGATTTGAGATCGGGATATCACCAGGTGAAAGTACGGAAGGAGGACATTCCGAAGACCGCATTCCGGACAAGATATGGGCACTACGAGTTTCTGGTCATGCCATTTGGATTGACCAATGCTCCAGCTATCTTTATGGACTTAATGCATCGAGTCTTCCACCAGTATCTGGACCAATTTGTGGTCGTCTTCATAGATGGTATACTTATCTATTGAAAGAGCCACGAGGAGCACGAGAAGCACCTGCGGATTGTTCTAGAGACCTTAAGGAGAGAACAGTTATATGCAAAACTCAGTAAATGCGAGTTTTTCTTGGACAGAGTCTCATTTCTTGGACATGTTATTACAGGAGATGGAATTCTGTTGATCCAGAAAAGATCTCGGCAGTCGAGACATGGTCTGTTCCTAAATCAGCAGAGGTGAGAAATTTCCTTGGACTTGCGGGATATTACCGACGTTTCGTGGAAAAATTCTCAAAGATAGCAACCCCTATGACTCGGTTGACTTACAAACATCAAGAGTTCATGTAAAACCCCTATTCCTAGAAATCGTATATAGTTTTTTAATTATTAATTATTAATTTAATTGTAGTAATTAGTGGCTAATTAGGAGAAATAAATTTTTAATAATTTTTATTTTAGGTGTTGGTGCACTTAGAGGATTTATGGGACCATCAGAATTTTTTCAGAATTTATTTCATGTAGGAGACCCCTTGAGCAGTTGCTAGCTTAATAGTGTGCATTATTATAATCTATAATTTTTCTTATGAGTATATATATATATATATATATATATACAAATATATATATGCATATATATATTTAAAAAGAAAAAGGGAAAGAAAAGAAAAGAAAATAAAAGAAAAGAAAAGAAAAGAAAATAATAAACTAATAATAATATAATACTAATAATAATAAACTAATATAATACTAATACTATTCCTTAACTATTACCAATTTCATGTAGCAAGCAAGCCGCTGGTTCCTTCCTAGCAATTCCAAGCAACCCCCCTTTAGCAAATTGCTAAATTGCAGCCGGCCTTAGTATAGAACCACATCACCACTCATTTGCATTAGAACCCGACCCCCTTGGCCCGACTCAACCCCCCTTCTCTTCTAATATATTTATATATATATATATATATTCTATTTATAAAACCCTAACCCAATCATCCAGACCATCCTCTTCTCATCTAGACCTAGAGAGAGCCGCCACCGCAGCCAGAGAACCCCGCCAGGCCATCCAAACCAATCCCGACGACCGCGACCCCGCGTACTGCAGAGTCCCACACGAGGTACCTTTGTTCCGGAGTTGCTTCCCGTCGACTTGCTCAACCAAACATCACTCCGTCTTCACCGGTATGCTCATCCCTTAACCCTCTTTCATATCTGTGTACTAGTAGACCTCGAACAACACGAAACCCTAGGCGAAAACAGCGCCAAAGTTGGCGCAAGCAGACAGAATTCTGGGATCGCAGAAAACTGCGGTGACCATCCATGTCTCCGAGTTTGTATCTCCCGCCACAGAGATCCGAATTGGATGATTCTTTTTGGTATGCGTAGATCACTTGACCTAGTTTAATTTTTGTTAAATAACCCAAGATTATTAACTGCTGTAGACAGAATTAATTTTATTGGAAAACCTAGCGAACCCACTTTTTATAGATTTCCAAAAGTTATGAAACGGAGCGCGCCCTGCCAAACGGGACCGCCCCGCCGTATACCAAGTGTACCGAACGATGCGTGCATCATAATCGGACACGTAAAAATTTGTAAAAACTGATTCGGACGTGTGTGCGCGCCAAAATCAGCCCGTATCCTCGGACACATCCCGTGTCGGAACTTTTGTGAAAGTCGTGCGCATTTTGTGCACGCTCGTCAGATTGCGACGAAACTTGCGCCAATGGACTCGTGGTAACGCGCTGGTCCTGTGACCCAATTTTCACGTAATTCTAAGACAGTTGACCAAGTCGCCAATTGGTGGGCCCCACAGTTGACTTTTTGGGACAAAATTATGTTCGGCCCATCAAAATCCATATTTGGACATACCGTTGGGTTCATATTGACATCTAGAGTTGTTTGACCTATAATTTGTTCCATTTAGAGACTGTTATCCTTGGCACGCTTTTCGGTGCAAAGTGGGCCACACGTGGACCCCACTTTTACCCGAAATTATCGTTTTGCCCCTGTGTCCAAATTGGACGAAAGGGAAGTACTTTTTAGCTATTTTGCTTATTCTGGGAACATTGGTGACATCTATTTCAGCATTCGGAGACATTTGTTCTGAGGCCGTAGCTTCTGATCCTGTGTGCTTGACTTCTGGACAGTACACCTTGCAGCTTTCTTACCAAGCAAGATACCTTGCCAAATTATTTACAGTATTTTGCATACTTAGTATATTTCTGTATATTTATTGCATTTCTGTATATTTCTTGCATGTGTAGTTTCTTTCAGTCATTACTATGTAGTAGATATGTTGACACACACATGGCACTTAGTATCATCGAGGACAATCATTAGGCGTATGGGCTTTTAACCACTCTGGTAAACCGTAGTAACTAGCACGCACTATGGTGGTCGTGTCCGATGGTCGTTACCCCCGAGGTATGTCGATTGATGGAGTCCGAGGGTCGCTACCCCAGAGGTATGTCGGCTGATGATGTCCACTGACGAGCGTATGAGTTGTGAGGATTAGATCGAGTAGCCTACCCTTGCCCATACATCGAAAAGTTGTCCTCATTTGCATTCATATAGATTGTCTTGTACATCGTACTTACATATTTACAAACTTTATGCATGTTTATTGTATTCAAATTGGCTTGCTTCTATGTATCTTATTACGTCCCTCTGAGGACCTGGTCCCTTTTCAGGTGTATCTGTTCTTGAGTATTTGCAGGAGCGCAGATTTGGATGGTTACATATGTTTCGAGGATGTCTTCTCTTCGAGCCCTGTAGTTGTTAGTTGTTATTCTTATATTGTGTTTATTGTGTTGTACTTTTCCATTCAAGTTGGTAGTGGGTTTGTTTCCATCCAACCATCATCCTTAGATACTTATATTGAGATCTAGCTTCATAGATACTGGTTATTTATTTATATTTGATTTTCGTGGATGAGATTTAAATTATGTCCTGTGACTTGTGACATATGTTTATACCACTTGTGGATTAATTTTTATATTACAGCGTACGTATGGATTTTGGTTTTCATATATTGGAGTTGCCATAACCATACGGCTGGCATGCTTACGTGTTCCTAGTCCCACGTATTTTGGGACTGGGGCGTGACAGTTCATATGGACCAACGAGTGTCAAGCCGCTTTCGAGGAATTAAAGAAGCGACTGACTACAGCACCAATATTAACTATTCCATCAGGATCAAGAGGCTATGTGATCTACAGTGATGCATCAGGAAAAGGTTTGGAATGCGTATTGATGCAGTATGGCAAGGTGATTGCATACGCATCTAGGCAATTACGAGTACATGAGAAGAATTATCCAACTCATGACTTGGAACTTGCATCCGTTGTATTTGCTCTAAAGCTATGGAGACATTACTTATATGGGGAACGAGTGGAAATCTATACAGACCACAAAAGCCTCAAGTATGTCTTCACACAGAAGGAGTTAAATATGAGGCAACGTCGATGGCTTGAATTGATGAAAGATTTTGAGATAAAACTACATTATCACCCAGGCAAGGCTAACGTTGTAGCAGACGCGTTAAGCCGGAAGCCCGTAGCTTACTTCTTGACAACACAGAAGGAATTATTGGAAGACTTGCAAGGTCTTAGCATTGAAATAATATTACCCGGAACAGACGAAACACTAGCCAACTTGCAAGTACAATCATCACTAGTAGAAAGAATCAAGGCATCATTGCCTACAGACGCCAGGTTTAGAAGATTAAAGGAAAAAACAGAGGCCGGGGAGCAGACAAGACTGCGCATCCATGATTATGGGATATTACGATGTGGTGATCGTCTTTATGTTCCCAATGGAGAAATTCGACAGGAGTTGATGACAGAAGCTCATAGTTCGATATATTCTATTCATCCTGGGGGCACCAAAATATATCATGACTTAAGACAGCATTTTTGGTGGCATGGAATGAAAAGAGAGATAGTTCGCTTTGTAGCTAAATGTTTAATATGTCAACAAATAAAGGCGGAGCACCAGAGAACAGCAGGATTATTGCAACCACTTCCGATTCCAGAATGAAAGTAGAAACACATTACTATGGACTTCATCACAGGTTTTCCTAGGAGTCCAAGTAGTAGAGATGCAGTATGGGTAATAGTGGACCGACTCACTAAGTCAGCCCATTTCTTGCCTTTTAGAGTTGGCCAATCTATAGAAATTTTGGCTGACTTATATATGAGGCAGATCGTAAGGTTGCACGGAGTACCCATATTAGACAGGGATTCGCGCTTTATGTCACATTTTTGGAGGAGCATACAAGAAAGTCTTGGAACTAGTTTAAAGTTCAGTACATCTTATCACCCATAGACAGATGGGCAATCAGAACGTACTATTCAAACATTGGAGGATATGTTGAGGGCTTGTATATTAGACTTTGGAGGATCATGGGAGGACCACCTACACCTTGTAGAATTTTCTTACAATAATAGCTATCAGGCGAGCATCCAGATAGCTCCATTTGAAGCATTGTATGGAAGAAAGTGTAGGTCTCCTGTATGCTGGAGTGACGTGGGAGAATGTCAGATTCTGGGACCAGAGTTAGTGGTCAATACCGTAGAGACAGTTAAGAAGATACAAAGACACTTGCGGGCAACGCAAGACAGGCAAAAACAATGGGCAGACCTGTATCGTCGTCCCTTGGAGTTTAAAGAGGGCGATCATGTCTTCTTGAGGATGTCACCTACTAGAGGCACTATTCGATTTGGAGGGCGAGGCAAGTTGAGTCCAAGGTATATTGGACCATTTGACGTGCTAGAGAAAGTAGGAGAAGTAGCGTATCGACTTGCACTACCACCTTTACTTGAGGGAGTACATGATGTATTCCATGTGTCACAACTCAGGCGATATGTGGCAGACATCAGTCATGTTCTAGATCATTCGGAGATCACCATTGGGCCAAGCTTGTCATATCAAGAGCAACCCGTGGGAATCCTCGATCGTCGAGAGAAAGTATTGAGGAACCAGTCTATTCCCTTAGTTCGCGTGGCATGGAAGTATGGCGCGCCAGGAGAATCTACTTGGGAGCGCGAAGACGACATGCGCCAACGTTTTCCTAACCTATTCATTGACCAAGGTATAAATTTACTTGTTAAATTATATCTCTTACAAATCTTGACTTTCTACCGTGGCTTAGTTTTAATTTCGAGGACGAAATTTTTATAAGTTGGGTAGAATGTAAAAACCCTAATTCTGAAAACCGTATTTCTATATTATTATTATTAATTATGTAATTTATTATTTATAGCAATTATGAGCTAAATAGAGAAAATATAATTTCCTATTGGATCAAACCCAAAACCCGCAAACCGTTAAACACCCTTCCCGCGTAAAGTAAGGAGTTAATCAGCAGCAGCTCATCACCCCGCGTATATTTCACCATGCGTAAACAGCAGTAGCAGCAGTAACAAAACCACCGCCTATTTTTACTCCGCGCGTAAAACTCCTCAGCAGCAGCAGTTCACCCCTGCGTAAACTCTTCCTTTCACCGCACGTAAAACCCAAAACACAACCCATTAAGAGAAGAAAATATCAACAGCAGAAGCAAAATCCAATTTTACTTTGCTTTGCTTTCCCACACGTGTAAGCTTCTCATTCCACCACTCCTTAAACACTAATATTACTAAACACCCCTCAACCGGAACCAAAACCAATGAAAAGAAAGAAACAGCAGCGGCAGTAGTTTTAGTTTTCTTAAACACTAAGTTTCCCCACCGCCTCTTATTTTCTATATATATCCATACAATACACCCCAAAACCCTAAACCTCACTACTTGAACTTAACACTGTTGTGGACGCTTGCACTATACGGAAACCTTACTCGGCAAGTATACCTTGCCATTGAACTGAATTTACATTCCATATGATGCATGCATGTTTATTCCTGTTTATTTAGTTCAATTATTGCTATATAAATTATGCTTCCAAGGAAACTTGGGTGCAACGACGATGTCGTCGTACCATATGTTCATTTCTGTAGATTTTTGTCACGACCCGCACCCGGATATTCGGGCACGAGTGCGTGGGCACGTCCAGCCTACGCCGCAGTGTCGGCGGTAGTACGCTGTCTAGGTCATTTTCTGGGATCAATAGCTATCTATCTCATCCACAATAATAAACAGGCAAAGATAATCACAGGAATAAGAATGCTTGGATTTCATAATATTTAATCTGTAACAATCAAATCCCCAGTTAATACAAAGCCAGAAGATAAATCGGGGACAAACCCGAGTATTTGCTGAAAGGAAATAAAATAATAACTAACTGGCTACTCCTCCTCAAAGGTAGTCTCCTGTGTGGGAACCGGCTCCTCTTATGTGTCACCTGCTAACTCATAGGGGCCATAATAGGTGGGGGCAAGGTTCTCATCATCGCCTAAATCAACAGATCCAGTCAGGAAAGGAGCAAAGTACACAGTGCACAACAAGATTAAACTAAATATTTTATGACAATTAAAATATTGATATCATGTTGAGAAACAGCATAACAGAACATTATTATCTCAGAGTCAAACTGTAAACAGGAATATGAGAAACAGAACTAGATGAAACAAGAAATGAAACTACAATAGCCAGCAAGAAATATAACATGACCAGAACTATCTGTGTGAACTTGTGTTTGTTTTTAGAATACATAGTTGGCATGTAGGGGTTTATAAGGCTAATCCGGCCGTCATAAATGGCTATTAGACAATATAATCGAGATCCGGCTGATGGACAGTCGTGTACCAACAGCTATTAGACAATCCAGGGGAAAGGGTAAACTACATGCCTC
The DNA here is from genome assembly GCA_036927795.1 of Iris macrosiphon. Taxonomy (NCBI): domain Eukaryota; kingdom Viridiplantae; phylum Streptophyta; class Magnoliopsida; order Asparagales; family Iridaceae; genus Iris; species Iris macrosiphon. Next base: position 206,859,982 of record JAYESA010000002.1, on the reverse strand, counting down.
CTTAGTATTCTCCCACCCGACACGAAAACAAGACATGAACTCCAGTATTCAAGACATGAAAATCCAGTGTTCTAACACTACGTGTAATCATCCAATGATGCTAGTAGAGCAAGGAATTAATTATCACAATATAAAGAATAAACTTGAAGTGCAGGTACTTGCCTGTTGTTTGGATCTGATTAAATTGGTTCTTGGGGGAAAAGTCCAGAGATGAGTCCAAAAGCTGAAATAGACATTACCATCATGCTCAGAAGATGTCAAATAGCTAGAAACGCCTGTCCTTGGGTCCAATTTGGAGACAAGGGCAAAAACGGCAGTTTCGGGTCAAAACGGGATCCGCCGGTGGGCCCGCTTTGCACCGAAAAACGTGTCCGGGTCAAAGGTCTCCAAATTCACCAAACTTAGTGTCAACAGGTCAGGAACGCTGATACGAACCCAACGGAACTTCCAGATTTGGATTCCGATGAGCCGAACACAAAATCGCCCGTCGAGCGGGGCCTGTGGGGCCCACGACACGCAATTTCGTCAACGTTCTCAGAATCGAACCAAACTTGACCCACAGGACCAGCGTATCGCTACGAGTCCGATGGCGCAAGTTTCGTCTCGATCCGACGTGTGTGCACGAAGTTAGGGTGAATTACCGAAAAGGCGGATACGGGGCGATGTCCGCGGATACGCGTTGATTCCGGTGTGCACACACACCCGAATCAGTTTCCACGAAAACTCACACGTCCGTATCGATGATGCGTACGTATCTGTGAAGACCGCACGCGACCAAGTCGTCCCGTTTGGCGGGGCGCACTCAGTTCCGGGGTGAAACAGGGTCTGGTTTTTTCCTATTTTTGGATCGCGGTGTGCGATCACCACAGGACGCGATGCCCCGAACAGTTTGTCCGGACACCGAGAGGGTCATACAGGCTTCGCAACGCAATTTACGGAATTGAAAACGGAGATACGGGAAGAAAGTTACGCGTACCTGAAGGGGACCCGAAAATCAGGGTCGAGTCGTGTCCGACTCGTGTCGGACACGCGAAGAAGAATTAGGGCTAGGGTTAGGGTTTCGACGTGTGTCGGCCGTAGGCGGCAGCTTGGGCGGCGGAGGAGGGCGGCGCCGCTGCGGGGGAGGCCGAGGGCGGCGCCGGCGTTGCTGGCGGAGGCGGCGGCGCGGGCACGGCGGCCGGGGACGGTTGGGGCGGCCGCTGCTGTCTACTGCGGGGTCGGCTGCTGGCGGAGCAGCGGCGGAGCTGGGCGGGAACGACGGGGGCTGCAGCGGGCGGCGCCGGTGGCTGACGACGCGGCGGAGCGGAGGAGCGGCGGAGCAGAGGGGGTGAGCCGGCGGGGTCGTGGTGGCCGGAGGGGGGGGGTTGAAGGGTTTAATATAGGGGAGGGAGAGGGAGGAGAGAGGGGAGGTCGGCCGGCGGTTGCGGGGTCGTGGCGGCCATGGCACGGCGCTCGCAGCGGCGTGCGGAACGGCCGGGTGCGGCGGACTCGGCGGCGGATGCGCGGGCTGCGGGGAGAAGGGGAACGGGTCAGTCGGGTCCGGGCGGGTCGGGTTCAAGCGGACCCGACCCGACCCGCTAGACGGATGGGCTCGGGCCCAATGGGCTGGGCCGGGCTGGAATGGTGGGCTGGGCCGGAACTAACGGGCCGGGCCGCGGCCCAACGGGCCGCGGGCTGCAAAAAAAAAAAAAATATATAATAAATAATAAATAATAAATAATAAATAATTTAATAAATAGATAATTAATTAATTAATTAATTAAATAAATAGTTTTAGGTCATTTAAAATTAGGTCCGGGGCCCGATAAATTCCAGAAAAATTATCCTAAGTCCAGTTTTTCATTTTACACCCAAAAATAATATTTTCACAATATTTTAATGTTGTTTATTATCAATTAAAAATTAGGTAATATTTCAAAACCCTGATTTTAATTACAGAAAATTCTCAGAAAATTCCAGAAAATTGTGAAAAATCCTAATTTTAATATTTTGAAAAAATCAGGGGCTTACAATCTACCCAACTTATAAAATTTCGTCCTCGAAATTTAAATTATGGCAGGGTTCTCTCTGTCCAAACTCACTTGATTACAGTCTAACGGGTTTCTCTCAAGTGAACATTGCGGCCGCTACCCAACTTATAATTTTACCCATATCCTCTAAGACTGTACAACTAGTAAAGCTAGGTCCCAACTTAATAAATCATGGTATTGAATCTTAAGTCTGTAACACAAAACACAGCACATAGGGTCTTGTCTTAGTCATAAAGGGTTATCATCAATTCGTCCGGTCTGAGGGGTATGTCTAGCACTACAAATCAACTTATACCAACCACAGGTCTTTGTCTTTCCGAAATGAGGAAAGACGAGAATCAATAATAAAGAGTTTAAAGGCGAGGTGGTAGAACAGAGGTATAGGGATCAAGGCGTTTTTTTTTTCAGGAATTCTAATAGGAATTGTCAGGCGGTTAAGGATCGAGATTCTATTCTGGTAATGCTGATACGATATGCTCGGACGTATTTAGGGACAAGTAGACTAGTCGACTATACCTCAATCCACATAAGTAGTCATGCGAAGTGCGAATCAAAATGCACTAAGGTTGATTAGACCGTAGTACACTGATTCTGAGTAGACACTTGTATTAGTGGGGTTGATCAGGCCTCAATAATACATGTGTCATGAACAAGCCCGATAAAGGGTAAGCTTGCAAAACTAGGCTATAAAATAGCAGCATAAGTCAAGTTCAGCAAAATTAAGTGTGCTAGATGATGATGAAAAGGAGGTGCAAATTATTGAAGTCCACAGAATAACACAAAATAAGCACAAAAGCAAAAGTCTAAAGAATCTATACAGTTATCAATTATAAAAGCATACCAGGTTATTAGCAAGTTTAAAGTTTACTAGGTTGGGGCTGAGGTCACGAACCAATGGGCACGAGCTAAACAATACTAGGAATGGTATCTACAAATCACTTACGCGCATTAGCTGCTCCAAGAGTCTGCGCGTTCTCCACGGTCATGCTGGTAGAGCAATCTCGTGGTGATCTTGTAGGAACCTCGTCGCTTGCTGGTAGATCCTTCACTCTGCATCCAAAAATGAACGATAAAGGCGCACAGGAATCAAGGCAGGATGCAAGTCAATAAAATGATTCAAAGCCGATATGAATATCAAGAACGATTCAATCAAGTGGATGAGCTTTCCTAAAATCCTCAATCTTATTGCAGGCCTGTTCGGTCCCTAAGTTGAAACCGAACAATTTAGTCGTAGACCTGCATGGGCCACCACAAAAACGTGTCACGACCCGCACCCGGATATTCGGGCACGAGTGCGTGGGCACGTCCAGCCTACGCCGCAGTGTCGGCGGTAGTACGCTGTCTAGGTCATTTTCTGGGATCAATAGCTATCTATCTCATCCACAATAATAAACAGGCAAAGATAATCACAGGAATAAGAATGCTTGGATTTCATAATATTTAATCTGTAACAATCAAATCCCCAGTTAATACAAAGCCAGAAGATAAATCGGGGACAAACCCGAGTATATGCTGAAAGGAAATAAAATAATAACTAACTGGCTACTCCTCCTCAAAGGTAGTCTCCTGTGTGGGAACCGGCTCCTCTTATGTGTCACCTGCTAACTCATAGGGGCCATAATAGGTGGGGGCAAGGTTCTCATCATCGCCTAAATCAACAGATCCAGTCAGGAAAGGAGCAAAGTACACAGTGCACAACAAGATTAAACTAAATATTTTATGACAATTAAAATATTGATATCATGTTGAGAAACAGCATAACAGAACATTATTATCTCAGAGTCAAACTGTAAACAGGAATATGAGAAACAGAACTAGATGAAACAAGAAATGAAACTACAATAGCCAGCAAGAAATATAACATGACCAGAACTATCTGTGTGAACTTGTGTTTGTTTTTAGAATACATAGTTGGCATGTAGGGGTTTATAAGGCTAATCCGGCCGTCATAAATGGCTATTAGACAATATAATCGAGATCCGGCTGATGGACAGTCGTGTACCAACAGCTATTAGACAATCCAGGGGAAAGGGTAAACTACATGCCTCCTTAGTATTCTCCCACCCGACACGAAAACAAGACATGAACTCCAGTATTCAAGACATGAAAATCCAGTGTTCTAACACTGCGTGTAATCATCCAATGATGCTAGTAGAGCAAGGAATTAATTATCACAATATAAAGAATAAACTTGAAGTGCAGGTACTTGCCTGTTGTTTGGATCTGATTAAATTGGTTCTTGGGGGAAAAGTCCAGAGATGAGTCCAAAAGCTGAAATAGACATTACCATCATGCTCAGAAGATGTCAAATAGCTAGAAACGCCTGTCCTTGGATCCAATTTGGAGACAAGGGCAAAAACGGCAGTTTTGGGTCAAAACGGGATCCGCCGGTGGGCCCGCTTTGCACCGAAAAACGTGTTCGGGTCAAAGGTCTCCAAATTCACCAAACTTAGTGTCAACAGGTCAGGAACGCTGATACGAACCCAACGGAACTTCCAGATTTGGATTCTGATGAGCCGAACACAAAATCGCCCGTCGAGCGGGGCCTGTGGGGCCCACGACACGCAATTTCGTCAACGTTCTCAGAATCGAACCAAACTTGACCCACAGGACCAGCGTATCGCTACGAGTCCGATGGCGCAAGTTTCGTCTCGATCCGACGTGTGTGCACGAAGTTAGGGTGAATTGACGAAAAAATGGATACGGGGCGATGTCCGCGGATACGCGTTGATTCCGGTGTGCACGCACACCCGAATCAGTTTCCACGAAAACTCACACGTCCGTATCGATGATGCATACGTATCTGTGAAGACCGCACGCGACCAAGTCGTCCCGTTTGGCGAGGCGCACTCAGTTCCGGGGTGAAACAGGGTCTGGTTTTTTCCTGTTTTTGGATCGCGGTGTGCGATCACCACAGGACGCGATGCCTCGAACAGTTTGTCCGGACACCGAGAGGGTCATACAGGCTTCGCAACGCAATTTACGGAATTGAAAACGGAGATACGGGGAGAAAGTTACGCGTACCTGAAGGGGACCCGAAAATCAGGGTCGAGTCGTGTCCGACTCGTGTCGGACACGCGAAGAAGAATTAGGGCTAGGGTTAGGGTTTCGACGTGTGTCGGCCGTAGGCGGCAGCTTGGGCGGCGGAGGAGGGCGGCGCCGCTGCGGGGGAGGCCGAGGGCGGCGCCGGCGTTGCTGGCGGAGGCGGCGGCGCGGGCACGGCGGCCGGGGACGGTTGGGGCGGCCGCTGCTGTCTACTGCGGGGTCGGCTGCTGGCGGAGCTGGGCGGGAACGGCGGGGGCTGCAGCGGGCGGCGCCGGTGGCTGACGACGCGGCGGAGCGGAGGAGCGGCGGAGCAGAGGGGGTGAGCCGGCGGGGTCGTGGTGGCCGGAGGGGGGGTTGAAGGGTTTAATATAGGGGAGGGAGAGGGAGGAGAGAGGGGAGGTCGGCCGGCGGTTGCGGGGTCGTGGCGGCCATGGCACGGCGCTCGCAGCGGCGTGCGGAACGGCCGGGTGCGGCGGACTCGGCGGCGGATGCGCGGGCTGCGGGGAGAAGGGGAACGGGTCAGTCGGGTCCGGGCGGGTCGGGTTCAAGCGGACCCGACCCGACCCGCTAGACGGATGGGCTCGGGCCCAATGGGCTGGGCCGGGCTGGAATGGTGGGCTGGGCCGGAACTAACGGGCCGGGCCGCGGCCCAACGGGCCGCGGGCTGCGGAAAAAGAAAAAAAATAATATAATAAATAATAAATAATAAATAGATAATTAATTAATTAATTAAATAAATAGTTTTAGGTCATTTAAAATTAGGTCCGGGGCCCGATAAATTCCAAAAAAATTACCCTAAGTCCAGTTTTTCATTTTACACCCAAAAATAATATTTTCACAATATTTTAATGTTGTTTATTATCAATTAAAAATTAGGTAATATTTCAAAACCCTGATTTTAATTACAGAAAATTCCCAGAAAATTCCAGAAAATTGTGAAAAATCCTAATTTTAATATTTTGAAAAAATCAGGGGCTTACAATTTTGGACCTACTTTATGAGACCACCCCATTATTATGAGGCATTCTATGTTTCATTGGTTGTGACACAGTTGTTATACGAGTTGTGAGTCTTATATAGATCACGGACTGCGTGACAGGTCTGGCCTCCTGTACGTATGAGCCATGCGTTAAGGGATGACTGCTGATAGAAACTTTGTATGCTAGTAGACCTGGCAGTTATTTAGAGATTTTATCGTGTCATGGACGTGGCATGCTTAGAGCATGGGATGGGGAGAACAACAAGTAATATATTTGGACTCCTTTGCACTCTCCTTATATGTAACCCGTACGCTCCACCGGAGATACGCGAGATGCCCCTATACTACTTGGCGGCCTCTGTCGTTCAAAAGATGACATGCTTTATAGGCCTCTGATTCTCCAAGAGAACCATGCCAATCCCATTTATGGCTAGATAGTCCACATGTTGAAAAGTTGTTCTCAAATTGCATTCACTTAGACGGTTAGGCGACCATTAGATGTTTATATTTCAGTACTTTATTGGCATGTTATATGTATCTTGTTACGTCCCTTTGAGGACCTGGTCCCTTTTCAGATATGGACGAGCAGGAGTACCCATAGGAGTATGGACCTGGACCTGACACTACGTACATGACTGAGGAGGTCTTACCTCAGAGTATCTGTGATTTATTTCCACAGTTTTTGAGATTTTTTAGCTATTTCAGTATAGTCGTTTTGTAGTGGATTTGTTTCCACCCGACTATCAGACTTGATACACATCTTGATATTTAGTTATATTCCAGCTCTTTGTTTTTACTTATTATTTGTGCTGTGGATGAGATATAGATTGTGTATGACTTGTTGTGACAGTATATTACCACTGGTGGATTGCATATTCATTTACAGCGTACATATGTATATGATTTTCATATATTGGAGTTCGTATATATACGGCTGGGCGTGTTATGTACTCCTAGTCCTACGTATTTTGGGACTGGAACGTGACAAATACCATCAAGTAATGTTGTTATTGGTTTATCACGCAAATTTTTAATCCAATTATTAAAAATCTCTGTAATGTTCGATGTGTTAATATCGAGTCTAGAACATAGTGCATAAGCTGTTATCCAATGGAAAAATTATGATTTTTATTGTTTGTACCAACAATCCAATTGAAAACCCTAATATCTGCCAATTTAATCGTTTCAAACTATTTTGTCTCATCATCAACATTATAAGACCGAACAAGTTTATCTAACCATTCTTGATATTTTGGTGTACTACTACATTGACTTCTCATATTTTGTTTAATATGCTGAATACAAAAAAATGTGGAGAGTAAGGAAAAAGTATCGCGCATTCCACGAATTAATCCTTTTTGCTTATCTGATATAAATGAAATACCATCCCAACGATCAAAATAGCTTTCAAAGAAAGTTTTCAAATGGTTTAAAAACTGTTTTCAAATTGTTTAAAAATTATGTCCAGGATTCAGTATTCTCATTTTCAGCAATATGATATAATTGGTAGTTAGGATCATGAGAACAAGACACAAATAGAGTACCTTGATATGTAGATGTCAAAAAAGTTGCATCAATACTAATTATAGGTAAACAACAACGTAAAAAACTATTGATACATGCCTTAAAAAAATATTATTTGAAATACATTATTTTCTACCATATTTAAAAAATATCTGCTATCGGGATTTGTTTCAATAATTGTAAGGCCATATTTTTTAAGACTACCATATGCATCAATATAACTACCGTTAATTTCAGATAATGCAAGTTCTTTTGCTCTCCAATCTTTAGAATACGTAATATATACTCGATAATCTCTAAGTATGTCATTCACAATATATGATGCACTATAAGAGTGGTTATATCTAATTTTACCCATTATTTTTTCACTAATCCATGCAACAGTAGCATGTCGATGACGTCCTCTTTGTAATACACCAGTACATGAATATTGAGATTCAAATGTACGAATCTTAAACATTGCACTGTTACCAATTGCATGTGCGTACACTCTCCATCGACAATCTGGAGCGTCGCAAACATATACAATTCTTTTAGAATTGTTATGCGTAGCTCTACAACTAAAATTTTGAAGAATTGCTATATCACTAATAAAATTTTGAAATGCATAAGAAGAATAAAACTCTCTTCTACGAAATAATTCGGAGGTGCTACCATCTGAATTATCAACATTGGGTAAATAATAGTTTAAATCTTCAACTAAGTCATCACTATCTTCATCATCAACGTTCTCTTCGACTAAATTCATTTAGTTTGAAGTGATATGTCCAACATAAAAAATTTGACTATTAAAAACAGTTTTGACTAGTAGATGCTATATTTGTGCTAATATTTGGTAATAATGGATTAATATAGATCTTTATATAAGATGAACCTAAACTACTTTCAATAATAAATCTTCATGCTTCTTCACTATTTATTACTAAAAAAGTATCCGTAAAAAATTACCTTATTACAAATTCATAAGTAATAGAAAAACTTTCTACAATAATATTTCGTATATTTTCAAAAGAGACATTCTGATATGTAGAAATTAAATTTGTTGTACCTCACTCATAAGATAATCCGTTTAGTGTACCTCCATGATAGCAAATCACTATTCGGATTTGATCCATGGCTAAAAACTACACTGGACGAAAGTTACTAAACTTCACTGTATGAGAGTAAGTAGGATGAATATGGGAAGAGTGAGTATATGAAATTTGAAAAGTGTTGGATAACATGTATATATAATCAACATGAATGTTAAAATTGTTACCGTTGAAATATGAACGTTTGAAATATGAACGTTTCAAATCTAGCCGTTGAAATTAATATTCAACAACCTTAAAATATCATAATTAAATAAAATCTATCCGTCCAAATTCCGTAGTGAGAAAAAAAAACACACGCCAAATATTAGGACGTAAGTCCTTAAGTTACGCCAAATATTAGGATGTAAGTCGACGTGAATATATTAAATAATAAAAATCTTAACATAAACAACCCGGTTAGGACTTAATTGGTTAGAGAGTAATTAAGGTTGGGTTTTAGGTTACTTACGCACTAAAGAATGACGTAAGTATAACTTACGTCCTATTTTTTGGCGATATTATGTTCTATCTATAGTTTTCTCAAACTTTATGCTTTTTTTTTTGTAATAAACATAAAATTTATTGCTCTGACTGCAATTTTTCTATCTTTATATATAAAAAAAAAACTATAAAGTAATTATATCTCAAAGTTGATGTCCATTTATCATTTTCAACCAAATACCGAAAGTGTGAATGACAGCCCCTCACTAATTTTAATACAAGGACATAAAGTACAAGGTTCTTAATTTTTCAGGGTGTTAAACACAAAGTTCCTAGTAAGCAAACAGAAAACATTCTCTCTCTCTCTGTTCCCCCCCAACTTCCATTCTCTCTCTCTCTCTCTCTCTCCCTCCTTCGAGCCACTCCGACCACCACCAGATCCGAAACCCTAACTCTAATCCTAATTTCCCTTCCTTCGTTCCTCCTCCAGCAATGGAGGAAGCACTGGAGATGGCGCGGGCGAAGGACACGAAGGAGCGGATGGCCGGCGTCGAGCGCCTCCACCAGTTCCTGGAGTCCTCCACCAGGACCCTGAGCTCCTCCGAGGTCACCTCCCTCGTCGACGCCTCCATGGATCTCCTCAGGGACAACAACTTCCGGATCTCCCAGGGGGCGCTGCAGGCGCTCTCGTCCGCCGCCGTTCTCTCCGGCGAGCACCTGAAGCTGCACTTCAACGGGATGGTTCCAGCTGTCGTCGAGAGGCTCGGGGACGGGAAGCAGCCGGTCAGGGACGCCGCCAGGCAGCTGCTCGTCACTCTCATGGAGGTTCCGACGAAAAAACCCTAACCCTTTTTTTCTGGAATACTTTTGTTTAATTTTGGCTATTCGTACTTGATCTGGTCGTTTTGGAATTTTGGGCTTTAATTTAGGGTTTATATGGAATTTAGGGCTTGATCGCCTTGCTGGGGAGGAGGAGGAGGCGGGTGATTGCTGGAAACCCCTCAATTTTAGAAAATTTGCTGAGTTCATAGATCTTTAGGCTTCCCAATGATGGCAGGATTGAGGAATACGAGTTGAATTTCGAGTGCTAGCAGCGGTTTTGGGGGGCTTGACTTTTTTTTTGTACTAGTTTTAACTATAGGAAGGTTCTGCGATCCTCGAAACCCTAAAATTGGCATCTCTTCCATAATCTTCTTGAAACTTGTAACACTTTGCTTTCCAATTTCGAGTGAGTAAGAGAGAAAGTATATGGTGTGATCGATAGGGTCACTGGGTTTTTGAGTTATTAAGAACCTGATTTTACAAATTGATTTTATCGTCACTATTGGAGAGAGTGTGTGTGTGTGTGTTGGGGGGGGGGGGGGGGGGGGGGGCAACCGCAATTGATTGACACTTGAATCTCTTTTGTAACGAACTCCAATTTCTCACCAGCTAGCCGCTAGATCCAAACACAACTTAACCAGTAGCAGCTAGCCACTAGGCCCGTGGGCTGGCCTTGATCCAGCCCGGTCCATGAATAGGCCCGTGGGCTGGCCCGGACCCGCTGGTCCCATCCCGGGTCGGTTCTATCTGGGCTGTGGGCCCGGGTTGGATTTTAATATTTGGGTCAAGGTCCTTCCCGGACCGAACCCGGTCAAAACTGGTCAAAACCGGTCCATGTCGGCCCGGGCCTGGCGCGTCCAACACTTCGAGTCATGGCCTTCATGGGAAGTTTGGAATTGTTGAAAACCCTCTTCAGTAGATTTTTTCTCGATTTACACAATTTGTTAGGCTTCCTATTGTTCTTTGGATTAAGGAATGTGAGTTGAATTTTGATTGACAGGAGAGTTTTTGGGGGGCTTGATTGCAAGATTTTGGGATCCTTGAAACCCTATGATGGCAATTCTTTCATCTTCGTCTTGAAATTCATAATATTTTAAGCTACAATTTTGAATGACCAGGAGAGAAAAATTGAGGTCATAACGAGTAAATATGTTAGATTTTTTTTTTTTCTAGAAAAATTAAGGTACATGCCTTCCCAATTATATATTAGCTATTTTCTTATTTCATCTCCTTATAGATAATGTGAATATCTCAAATGGGTTTCTCTCAATAATTAATTTTAGAGAAGGATTTTTGAGACTCAAAAATGTTGGATGGGAAGAATGAGTAGATTGTTGGAGGAAGTGAGTTTATTTCGTATTGTTAATGCCAGATTTGGGATCAAAGTAAAACTGTTAATCTTGTTGGAGAAGAAGATTAGGTTGTTGGAGAAGATGAGTTGATTGCAAATTGTATACTCCTTGTTTTGAAACTCTGTTACCAAATGAATATGATGCTCTGGTTAATTTGTAATGAATTATATTTTTGGTATAGACTTTCAAATCCATGAATCTACATTTTCATGTGGTTGGAGTTTTTTTTTTTTTTTGAGAGAATGGTGGGAGAGAAGTTCTCCCCTCTTGTCTCATAGAGAATTTTAATAAAACAATCCACATCTTACAAAGATTCCTTACAACAAAGATTATAAGAGAGAAATGAAAGAGTAAAAGTAGACTTGGATCACTCCTTCCAAATTTTCACCCACCCTTAGTTGGAGTTTTGTTTGGAACTCCGGAACTAGACATTACATAGTTTGATATGCAATTAATTCTTTGGCGGTAGGTTCTTGTGAACCCTAACTTTTATTGTTACAATTATCTAAATTCTTATGTCACATTAAACACTTCTAGAAATCTGATAATTTTTTTAAAAGGTAGGTGACATTTGGGGGAGGGAGGGGGTGATTTAAGTTTAGCACACTTCTATACTAGAATTCAGATTCTTGATGGCCCTAGAACCCTACTTCTGTTCTTTCTGTCTTTTTTCTTCTTGTAGTGTTTCGCACATTATACTCTGTTATAGTATATGTTTCTGCACATTGGCTCGTTTTTTCCGCTAGTTGCCTCATGGAATTTAAGTTGCAGTCTGAGTGATAGAAGTGGAATTTAGGTTATGAAATTCCTGATTTTTTAATCTTCTTGACAATATCTAATTTGAGTGTTTGCATTAAAAAAAAAAACCCAACTCTTCTCTCATCGCCTCTCCTTTAATTTTAAAGTTCCCATGATCATTGAATTTTGATGAATATAGGAGTTCTTGTTCTGTAATAGTGTGTCTTCTCCATACTGAAGTTCTCTTATCACTTCCTTTATTGTTGATCTTTGAAAGTGCTTGTGCTCTTGATTATGAGTCCTTTTTAGGGCTGATGGTCTCACGTTCTATTCTTTTGTTTCCTTTTCTTTTTGATTGACCTATGTTCTTTTTATATATTTTAATGCATTTGTATGCAAGCTTTTGTATGAACAAGAGGCTTTCTTGGTGTTTCCAGCTCAATTGTTGGACTAGTTCCTTTTCAATAATTTGTCAATGGTTTTGATAGAACACTTGGCTCGTGTGTGAGTCACTGAATCATTAATCTTATTATTAGATACTTGTCTAGGTTGCTGGTTCTTTCACAATATTTCTTCTTTCTGGATAACTGCTTGTTGAATGTTGGATAATTATTGATACTGTTATATAAACTTGAGATGGAACAACAAATATTAAAAGAAAAATCTATGTACATGTCTATTAGGTCTCTTCACCTACTATCATTGTTGAGAGAGCGGGAAGTTGTGCGTGGAATCACAAAAGTTGGAGAGTTCGGGAGGAATTTGCACGCACAGTTGCTACAGCAGTTGGTCTTTTTGCCTCTACCGAGCTTCCTCTTCAGCGAGTCCTATTTCCCCCAGTAAGTTGATTTCATAAGTGCATTTTTCTATAAATATTTTGAATAATGTAATATTTGATCTGTAATTAGTGTTTACTGCAGGTAACTAACTTCTTTCTTTTTTCCAGATTTTGCAATTGTTAAATGACTCCAACCACAGTGTAAGAGAGGCTGCTGCTGCTTGTGTGGAGGTTAGCATATATATTTTTCCATGTTACGCATATATATTTGACCCTAGGCAGCCATCGCCACAACCAGGGAAAAATAAGGTGTTGCATGTGACAACATAGGGTACAATGAGGTTTATTTTAACAGAATAAGCTTACGGTTAGTGAAAAGCAACATATACTTCAAAACATAGTTCAAAAGTGCAAGGTGTTAAGAGAAACAAAATCCAACTACGAGTTTGATGTTAATACCATGTTTAAAAAATGTATATGAGATGTAATTGCTGATTAAATGAATAAAATTACCTTTTTCCATATATATATATATATATATATATATATATATATATATATACACAGTAGGGAAGTACCCAAATTCTTGGGCGACGCCTAGGTGAGGTGGGTGTCCTGTCGTCTCACCTCACCTAGTGCCGAGAACAACATAAATTGTACCTGAAGCATTGACAACATATATAAATAATTAAATTCTAGGACTTGAGATCTCATAAAATTAGTCTTGTTGAGAAGTCTTATTATTTCACCTCTTTTTCTAGAGTCTTCCTGGTTTAAAGGATCCCAGATGGTCTTCCATTGTTATATGAATTCAAACAGCATATTCAGGGTTTTATGACAAGATTCTCTCTTAGCTGCCTTGGCTAGGAATTCTGCACTAGCTCTTAGATGGCTGACTTCAGGTAGACATCCAATTGTAGGAAAACTGCCAATTTTTATTTGGAGCTATGTAGACATTGAGTTTGTTTATTTCTTAACCCCATATGGCAAAGAAGGCTTGGATGAGGATGAGGACGTCTTTCCCGTGTCTTTTAGTGTCTCCTTATGCCGTTCGTGCCTCATGCTTGGACAAAATTGTTGAATGGAATTTGTGGGTTCTATCATCTATGGGAAAAATGTATGCCATCCATCATGAGATTACATGACACTTGTTTCTTTGGTTGTGGGGTTAAATGTGGATTTCAGCAAATATAGAAGTGCCTCGGGCTTGCCAGTTAGTGTCGATTAAGGAGTGGGGCAAGGTGTGTTTTACTCGCATTGATACCAGGTTTCAGCATTTTTTTTTGCTGTTTTATGTGAGGGATGTGTAGTTTATATAGGTAACTTGTGATTTGTTCCTTGCTTTTTAAGATTGTGAAGTTTATACTAGTTGATACAGTTTATTTACTCCTCTCTTACTATCCATCACCAAGTAAATAAGTAAAAAATGTCCCCCTTTTCTGAGCATTGTTGGGGACTTCATTTTCCCATTTTCACCAGTTTGTTTGATGGTAAGCTACATTTCAGGTTTCCCACGCTATACTTGTAAGTTTTAACTTTTAGGTTGTCTATATATTTAAATATCTGCTGCCTAGCATGCATTTAAAATGTAGACAGTAATTCCATATGAAGAGTGTCCTTGACTGTGAATGATAACATGAGATATTGCTTGTTTGCATGCTAATTTCATGCTGTTAAGTTACGTGTAGTGATACCCATCATTTAACCTATTCACATTCTGGGGTTTCTACCTGAAGGAGATGTACACGCAAGTTGGTCCTCAGTTCCGTGAAGAATTGCAGCGTCACCAGCTTCCTTCGTCAATGGTAACAATTCATCTGTTTTAAGTCTTCTAATACATAATTAGCTCATACGAAGAACACTTTAGTTCATTTCTTATGCCATTTTACATATTGTTTAAAGAAGCTTTTAAATAATTTGACAAGAATATATATATATATATATATATATATATATATATATATATATATATATATATATATATATATATAACACTGCCTAATTTTGCAGATGAAAGAGATCAATGCAAGGTTAGAAAGAATTGAACCCAAGGTTCGCCTATCTGATGGTGTCGGTACTCATTTCACCCCTTCAGAAATGAAACCCTATAACTCTAACCAGAAACGAGGCAGCCCAAGGTCTAAAAGCACTCCAAGGGATTCTTCATTATACGGAGGTCAGTGTCTCTTCATATCACATCCAGATTAAAAAAAAGTTAGATCATTTAAATGCCCAAATAGGAAATTTGAAAAATATGTTTAGTGCTAAACTATGGTAGATCAAAGCTAATGTTAATATGCTATTTGCCCGGCTTTTGCTATAGATCTTCTGGACTGCTTTTGTGCAAGATGAAACGAATGAACACTTATTCAAGTCCATTGAGAAAGCATTGTTAATTATATCGGGACCACAATCGGCTTTGGATCCTCCTTATGAGTACCAGTAACAACAATTTCGGATGGATCAGAATTCTTGAGTTCTTCGTTTCGGATAACCAAAAAATAAATTGCTTTTTAAAACTATATATATATATATATATATATATATATATATTGGGATACATTTAGGCTTAATTTTTTGTATTATTTGTTGTCTCTTGTTAGCTTTGAATGAATAATATTCAACATCTGATGAATCGCTCACCCACAATACTATTGTCTTCTTTTACTTGCTTTTAGACAAAGTACCTTCACAATAAATAATTTTGAATGAACAATGTTAAGATGGATGAATTAGTTGAATTTCCAAATATACAACCTCAACAAACACTAATGGTTACAATAATTTGATAAGGAATCTTATCCACTCCAATGTTTTAACTCTTTTTTTTCCCACCACTTCTCACTTTTTAATTTTTTTTACTTTACCGAACTGAACTGGAAAGAGACCTCCAATGTTGGTATCAACCGGTATCTTTGGAGGTTAGTATATGATTGGTATAGACGCAGACCAAAACCGTTACGATGTGGCCAATACATATACCACAAACCTTATGAGAAAGTTGTATGGTGCTTATGTATGCCCAACAATGCCCATTTTAGCAAAATTATATTTCTCTAGTATATTTTTCTAAATTATAGTAAGAGTTATCATGGATTTATGAACACTAGTATTCGGCTGCTAGACTGCAGCGTCAGAATCTCTTTGCTGTCAGGGAAGAGTCGTGGCTTCAACCCCACCTGCACTAAAATGAAATATAATCTAATATGAGAACCTATTAATGGAAATCTACTTGTTAGATTTGGTACTGGTGGTGGAGGGAGCTATCTGGTTAATGTCTGAATATTTTCAACTAGGGATATTATCATATTAGGTGACACAGTAGTTGTTGATTGGGCACCACTGAGTAGACCATCGTGAGTTACTACTGGAATTCAGGAGCAAGCCTGAATACCGATTGATGTACTAGTCCATGAACAATGTCCAAATAGGAGAATAATGCAATAGTCCAAGAACAATGTTCAAATACACGAACTATTCTGGAATCCAACGGTTAGAGAAAACTCAGTTTATTAACATCAAAAGATAAATTACCTCCCAAATTATTGGCCTTTATATAGGCTTGCATATAATTCCTATCCTAAAAGGATTATATTTATTTTAAGTAAGAAAATAAAGCTCAACCCATAATCTAAATGTATAATATTTTAAAATGTCTATTCAATCTAACTAAAACTAATCCTAATTCAAAAATTATAAAGAAACCCTACCCAAAACCCATAATCCGACACCGCAAGTCACGGGTGGTATCACTCTTCAAAGGACAGGTATCATGCCACTTTGCTGTCCTTGTGACAGAATGTGGGTGGTGACTACCACCTGGAACAGGAAAAACTGCCCTGTCTTCTGGTGCCATTTCTTTCTTCCCGCTGCGGTCCTATTTCTGCAATTTGATTCTGAGTTCCACATTATTAAGGGCCTTGAAACCTCTTCACCACTTCATCTGGGTTTTCGAATGATCTAGGAAGCCAGGACTCCAAAAAACCATGCCATGTCTCTGTCTCATCGCATCAGACACGACAATGACACTCAAAATACCCCAGTCTAGGTTGCATAGACACGGATTTGGATACATACACGATTCAAATAAGGAATACGGCAATTTTGAAACTTTTGGGGTACGAGTACGATATGGATACAGTTATATATACAAAAGAAAACATATTTCTATATTATTTCTTAATGATATCTATATTTAAGCATATTTTGTTTAGTAACTAGTTTCCAAAATTTCCTAGAAATGATTCAATGCAAAGAAATATTACTTTGTTATATCTCAATTATGCTCGGCATGATCACAAATATGTCACAACTACTTCCAACTATGTTTTGTGTCTCTTTGGAGCCTTGACGTGGGTGAGACATATCTGACAAGAGTGTCAAAGAAGTATCTTGCCCAATACGTGTCGGGTAAGGATATGAGCACAAATACAGTCCTCCTAAGGAGTATCCATGCAACATAGTCCCCAGTACATACCAAAATATGTGCGGAATCTGAGTCGCCATGATTGAAGTAAGGTTCAAAGTATCGGAATCGGTATCGGACCATTCCTATGAGTATCGGGATCGGCGGTATCGGTAGTATCGGGAGTTTCGGATCGGAGTATCGGATTTTTTGGTATCGGAAAGCAAACAACTATTAGTAAATTATTAACATTTTAGAGAATATATTTTATACATTTATGCATAATTTAAAGTATTTTCAGTATTGTTTCTTAGTATTTTTGATATTGAATGAAATAGTAGTCATCCTTATAGATTGATTTATATGCGATAGATAAGTTTTCATCTTTTATATGTTTTTACATCCTTACTATGCTTTTACATCCTTTCTTATTGGTCTTTTTAATTCAATTTTTTTTTACGAATTGACTGGAAAAAAGATCTCTAATGTCGGTATCGGTCAGTATCGGGTATCGGTCGGTATCGGATCGGGACATGCCAAACTGTATCGGTATCGGCCGTATCGGATCAGTATCGGCCGATACTTTAAACTATGGATTGAACCATGTCGATACCATCCATCTCTGTGCAACAAAGGGAATGATTAAGCTCCAAATGCAAGTTTTTCATCTCAGACTTTGTTTTTCTTTTCCTTGGATGGGTAGCCCTAGTTGTAAATCTAGCATCAATTCTTAGGTGCTTTTTGTCAATGGTGGGTGTAGTGCAAACTTCACAATATACTTGCCAAGCACAAACTTGTGTTGTTCCGTCTGAGTAACATGGTTTGTTACTCTGGTAAAACCATAAATTACATCTCTATTCCTCATCTTTTTTGGAATAGAGAATTTTGCTCCCAAGCTAGGACCTTTTCGGTAGAATTATTTTCTCTTATTCGATCAAATGATTCAAATATTAGTATATTATTTGACCATGTAACATAATAATTATAAGACCAGTTTTATTGTCTGATATGCAACTTGGTCGGGTCAGGTTATATATGGTTAGACCATTACCTGATTTGAATTTTCAAGGGTGTAGGTTCTGGATCCATACCCAACACATGAAGTTTTTGGAACACATACATGTCGGGTTTGGTTCCTTCACGTATTTGGGTCCTTTGCATGATACATTAACTCACATTTATAGATGGAGACGATACCAATCGGTTCGCAGTTTTTGCTCATGCTGGCTTGCATAGGACCATCTGGATTTGTTTACAATTAGATTCAGATTGGTGCAGACTATTGCAAGTAGGATTGCGTTAACATGAATAACCCAGTTCGACGCTCGGGTTTGCATTTGAGAATCAGACCCTACCCATATATCCTGGTAGGGTTTTGTGGAAAATCTGGATCCGTTAAATTACAAGCAATCCTAATTATCATTGCTACCCAATTTTTTCTTATATCTATTGCCATCGGAATTCTGAATAAAGTTATTCTATCCTAAGACATCCAAATGCTATTGTAGAATAAAATGCAAATGCAGTTGAAGAATAAAAAAAGTTTGGCCTCATAACTTTATTCTTTGATAGATGTATTCCAGTGCTAGATAGATTGTACAGAGTTTTGATATGGTCTGATGATATGATCTCTCTTCCATACTACCTACTTGACTTCAGGGGCCAGATCTGTACTCCCCGAACAACTCCAATTTCATGGGATCTTGATTATGATTATGTTAATATCTAGATGAAATATCATTTCATCTTTCTTTCAAGTCTGAGTAACAAATTTCCATCTAGTAGAAACTAGAAACACTTTGTAGGAACCATGAACGTGCCAAATTGAGTATCACACCCCCAACCTATAAAGGAAAGTTGTTTATTCTAGTTATGTGACTCATATATCCAAACTATGTGATACATATCTGCCTTCTGACTTGCTTTCAATCAAATTCCTTCATGAGGGCACAGATTTACGGCATTCTTCGTGCACATTTGAGCATTTTACTCATGATGTGAGCACATGTAAATTACCACCTACATATATGAGACTTGGGTCCATCATGAAATGGTCACCTGTCCACAAAGATGTAGATCGTGTCATGAACAATTTTGTGAAGCATGATAATGTGGAATTTCTTTCATGTATGGAGTGACAATGGAAGATGCATTCTATCCTGCTGCAGTTAGTGTAGATGCATTATTTTCGAATTATTCAATGTGAAACCTCTAAGCTTCATATCTTTAAAGATTTAGTTTTCTTAAGTATTTGAAAGAGCAGACACCATTTTTATTTGCAGGAAAGTTAAAAAATGTGTGCAAGTTGAGACTTATTCTTCTACTTATAAGGGAAATCAAGACAATGTCTGACATCTATAGAGATATCTAAGAGTATAAGAGCATTCAGATGCCTAAAGACTGATACGTTTCACTATATTTGATAAAATTAATCACCACGATGGAGAGGTTGAGAAAATTTGCTTTCATAGAATAAAGGCAGGATGGTTAAAGTGGAAGAGTGCTTTGGGATTTTAGGATAATCTTGTAGTTGAAACTTGAAAGGAAGATTCTATAAGACAACTGTAGGACCAGCCATTCTTTAGGGTTCTGAATGTTGGGCTATTGTGAAATACATGTCCAAAATGAATGTTGCTGAAATAATAATATTTAAGATGGATGGATTGCATATTGAAAGATAAGGAGTGTATTAGTGAAAATCTAGAGATGGTGCCACTTGAGGATAACCCACGATCGTTTGAGGTGACTTGGACATTTAACATTTAAGCCAATAATATAACCAATCAAGAGGGACAAGGTCTTAGTTAAAGGAGCTGCTATAACCTGGGGCAGGCCTAAACAGACTTGGATTGAGGCTATTAAAAAGGATATGTCTGCTGCAATTGGTTCATGACAGCAAAATAAAAGAGACGAGCAGAATGGAAGAGATGGATTCATGTTGCTGATACCAACAATTTAGAGTATTAAGGACTCATACCATAACAAATGCCATGAACTTGTAGCCCATTTATAATTCATGATAATAAAATACTATACACTCCAATGTCCAACCTACTCATCATTTCATCCTCGATTTGCTACTTGCTGCCGGGATGTGCAGATGCTAGAGAAACTATGTGACAAGTAAGAGTAGTATACTTTTTTTTACCAAAGAAAGAACAGTGGGGATCTCTTTTCTCCATAGTCCATACTTGCTTTGAAACAGGCACTACTGGCAACCACGCCCTTACAAGTAATGCACTACTGTTCTCATTATCCGGAACGTTGTGAAGTGGAATTACCTGCACTTTATTTGCAATGACCTAAAAATATCTGGAATATTTTTTAATTTTCTCATACTTGCCATGGCTACCCGTGTTGCATTCTCAAATGACTCATCCTGCTGTGATATGCATTCTCATATGTTTGTTCTCCTTTCACTTATCGGTTATTAACTTGTTTTATGGGTTTGGGCCCACACATGCGTGTCTAGTCATGAATGCCCATATTATAAGCCACACCCCCCCACCCCACCCCCCCCCAAAAAAATCCCCTGGCTACCCATGTTGCTTTATCAAATGACTCATCCTGCTGTGATATGCATTCTCATATGTTTCTTCTCCTTTCACTTATCGGTTTTATGGTTTTGAGCCCACACATGCGTGTCTAGTCATGAAGCCCCCCCCACCACATATATATATATATATATATATATATATATATATCCACCCCACTTGGGTAATGTTTTGAAGACCTAAGTCTGGACCTAGAAGGTACCCATTTCATGTAAAGCAGTCACTTTCTCAGCTATTAAAGATAGTATGTGGGTGATTTAAAAACATGATTGTGCATGGATGTTTGAAGCAACGTTTGTAGAATTGGCTGATATTGATATGTATCGGCCGTATAAATCTTGAAGTTCTTGGCTTGTCTGCCGACCAATATTGAAATTGTTGCTCTCTTTTTCGGTCAATTCAACAACAAAAATAAAATTTTAAAAAGAGAGAAGTATGGCAAATAAAAACAAGTTGACATAATGATTCAATCGTGCCAAAGATCAACATGCTACAATTTGTCGATAAAATTTCTTATCAGCACAATGTAACTATTACCATTTGTCGAAGTTGTATACTATAAACTATCAAAAGTTTTAGACTATAAATTCACAACGTTCATACATCTTAATGTTCTTCCATTTATTTATTTATTTTTGGGGTACTTTGTCTACAAGCAACTTTAAGTAAAGAAGAATATCTATTGCGGATGAATACTTCAACAATGTTGAATATTATTCCATTCAAAAGGATAAACTACAAATATTACATAAGATTATGCCTAAATGTAAATATTTTCTATTTTTAGTTGATTTCTTATTATTTTTTGAATTTCTAAACCAAGACTCTTAAACTCTGGTCCAAAAATGGTCAAACTCTTAACTGATACTGCAAACCTTGATTTGAAGACTTACAGGCAATGATTTATTGAATTTTTTTTGTCCAATCTGTGTAACGTGCTTATATTTCAAATTCTTGATATAAACTCTACTTTGATTCATATATTTGCATGCATTAGTTTCTTTTGAACCCTGCAGGATATTCCTGCAGTTTATGCTCAGAATTTCCATGTTATTGATGAAGTTGGTCAGCGCGATTGGTCATTGTCAGCACTTATGATCAATTGTTAATGATTGTTTGAGTCATGCTCTGTGGGAAACATATTGTAGATGACATGAGTTACCTTCTTATGATTACAGGAGAAACTGATGTTACAGAAAAGCCGGTGGAGCCGATCAAGGTGTACTCTGAGAGAGAATTGACCAGGGAATTTGAAAAAATTGCGTCCACTTTAATACCAGAAAAGGATTGGTCACTTCGTATAGCTGCCATGCAAAGAATCGAAGGCTTGGTTTTAGGAGGTTATATTAAAATTAAAGTCTTCTGTTTACTTCTTTTGGCATTTCCCCAAACACAGACACAGACAAGCATAGAATTTTGACATTTCTAAAAAATAAATGTTAATCAAGTAGAAAAGGACGAACAGACAGGCTTATTGATAATTATTTACTCGGTGTATGAATAACATATTATATTACTTTCCTAGTGTCTACTAAGTATATCCCTTTACTCACCCAAAGGATGCTTAATATAAAGATTGGGATGAACGTAGCAAACTTCCTTTGCGGGCCCCTTCAAACTTTAAAGCGGTCCCTCGGCCCTCAACATTTAGGCGTTCCCTCGGCTCTCAACATTTAGGCGGTCAATTAGGGCATCTGACCAATTGGAGAAAACTGGTTCTGATCTCAGTTTCATACTGTGCTTTATATTTATATGATTTCTTTGTATAAAGTAAGTCATGCCTAAATGTGATGTAAGAACTTTTAAGAATAATGGTGCAAGGTGAAACTAGTTGATGGAGGACCAAATTTTGGCCTAATACTTTAGTTTAGATTTCCAGTTTTAGTTGTTTTTTAATTTTCTTTTTAGATTAGTTTTAATAAGTGTTATTATCTATTGGATCATTTAGGCATAACCATATATGGCTATAAAATCTCCTATACTTGGAACTTTTATGATCATTGATGAATAAAAGTGAATTTGGAGAGGCACGAGCCCACCCTCTGTTCTAAAAGGCGGCCGCCTAGGCGGTTGGTGGCCGTCCGATGTTCGCCTAGGCGCCCGCCTAGTCTCCCTGGCGCTCGACTATACACATTTTTATGGACTTTATTTGCAATTTTCAATAGGTTTTTTAGATTTGATTTTATTTTTTTGAACCGTCTAGATCTAGACGGCCGCTTGGGCGGGATAGACGCTAGGCGGCGGCTGCCCGCCCGCCTAGCGCCTAGCGCTTTTTACAACCTTGTTGCCACCTAAATTCCACAAATTAGTCAAATCATCTTTTTACCTTGGCTATAAAATCTTCAACTCTAGCTGTTATACAGGATACTGAATGTTGCAAAAATATTACTTGATCTATTTCTTCTCGTCTAAATTGATATTTCTTGGTATATCATATAGCCTTCATTAAACATAAACTTGTTTTGGAAGAAATATATTTCATTATTTTCCTCGCTCCAGTTAATAATTATTTCTGCAAATGACTTAATTGTCATGTCTGTTTCTCATTCCTGAATTCCATTGAATTTTGGGTGAATTTCTATAGGTGCTGCGGATTATCCATCATTTCCTATGCTCTTAAAGCAGCTTGTAACTCCTTTAAGTACTCAACTATCCGATCGACGTTCAAGTATAGTTAAACAGGTAGGTTACATTTTTAAATTATTTTATTCATTGCTGCTTTGATATCATGTGCCCCTTGTGGCATGACCATATATGTATCTAGAGAGGAGATAATTTCTTCTGATGGTCTGAGGCTGAATCATTAACTTATAATTGGAGTGCTTGTAACTTACTTATATTTCACTCAAATGCCATAACCTTAAAGAAATATAGACTTGAGATGATTAGGCCCATCAATTCTAGAAAGTAGAAACCATGCAAATGACAACTGAAACACCTCAAAAATCAATCTAAGAGCCGAAGAACTGTAATTAGCATCTCATACCAGCTGCCACTTGGCCCACCATGCTTCACAAGGTTTTCCACATCAACTTAAGTTTGCAGTGCTTGATATCTTTGATAATTCTTTTAATCTTCAATATTTAATTTAAGTGCCTCATTTCGTATCTTTTGTTGGGGTTGGATCGACATCTTTTAAGTAGGTTTTTTTAATTATATGGAAGCAATATGCATAATGCAATGAACATGAAACATGAGCCAATGGCGAATTAGGATCAGTGTAGCCTTTCTTCAGAATGAGAGTAGAGATAGGAGTTACCTTTCGTTTGCATTTATTTTGAGATGTCAAATGAGGCTCTTTGTTATCAAGTGATTTGACAATTAAAATTTCTTTATTCTGTTTAGGGAGCAATAGATTATAATGTCTTCTATAAATAGATGTGCCAATTTTAAAGGATTGCATTGTGACTGGATATTGCATAGTTTATTTGGCACTTCTATGGGTTTAAAACTGATTAAGGTAGTTGATGATTTGTTACTAACTTAATCACATGTATCATACATCTAGAGGTATCATGTATGACCATGACTTGGTTGAAGGTAGATCTAGTTGATTGTGCCCTTTATCTTCTGAAGATTCTTAGGCCTTTGTAATGATCTGAACTAATTTCACTGTCTTCTCTGTTTCTCAGCTTTGAAGCTATTTTTTCTCTACTTGCTTAGATACTTATAGTGACTGCAATTATATAATTAACAGCTTCTTATTAATTATTTCAAGTTAACCTAAAGCTCTAATTTCGTCATTACAAGTGTGATTTTATAGTGCCGGAAGGCACTGATGCGAGTACTGGAAGCAAAGTTCTATATATCTTACATGTTATACGATTTGTCACTCCTTATCAAGTTTTCAAATTATCTATGTACACTCTTAGACAAATATTTCGTGACTTCATGTGGTTCAAAATGCACATTCTCTTTATAGTGAACTCATTAATTACCATGTTTAAGTGCTGAATCTTTTTTAAAACGCTCAAGGAGTTTGACTGATCTGGCAGTAAGAACTAAGAAGTGGCTATTCATTTCCTGTTGCTTTCTGACTGTGGTTACCTTCTTTAGGCTTGTCATCTGCTAAACTTATTGTCAAAGGAGCTCTTGGGAGATTTTGAGGCTTGCGCTGAAATGTTCATTCCGGTAACATTTATTCAGATCAGAATACAGCCTTAGATTCTGTTCAGTTGCTAATGTGCAAATCGATGTTTCTAGGTGTTATTTAAGCTTGTCGTCATCACTGTTCTTGTAATTGCTGAATCAGCAGACAACTGCATAAAGACGGTATGGAATATAAGTGCTTCATACGTTGTTTGACTACTTTTATAGGTTTTTATATTTGACTGTCACAGATGTTGCGGAATTGCAAAGTTGCACGCATTCTTCCCCGTCTAGCTGATTCTGCTAAGAATGATCGAAATGCGGTGCTTCGTGCTAGGTACAAAATACTTAAAAATTAATGTGCCTTTATGCTTATTGATTCTGTATTCACTGTCTGTTTCAGGTGTTGTGAATATGCACTTCTAATACTAGAATATTGGGCTGACGCTTCAGAAATACAGCGATCAGCTGATTTGTATGAAGATCTTATTAAGTGCTGTGTAGCAGATGCAATGAGCGAGGTACGAGCTTATAGTCTATGTAATATTAAGAAACACATTAAATAGGGTTTTAAGTTTTAAATTCATCTGGAAACTTACATCTAATTCTCGTCCTTCCGGTAAGTGTTGAATAAGTTGAAAAGTGGTGAGCAGGAAGAAGATATTTTTTAATCATCTGGAAGAAGTAAGACTGCTTGTTGCCATTTATTTTATAGACTGATAGTGAGTGCCATATGTCATGCCCCGACATCCTGCAGGTAATCGGCCGTCCCCGCTAGGCGCGAATCACCGCGCCAGCGCTTCCGCGAGACGATCTTTCCCATCTGGACGTGATGCCGCACGAGCGTAAGCTGCGCCCGTGCAAGGCCATGATCCGAACATGCGGTAAAATAACTAAGCCACATAGTCGCACATATAGTCCAAATGCAGCGGAATAAGAAACGAACATGCGATTGGTAACAAGTTCACGGAGTCGTCAATAGCGGAAGCATTGAATAACACAAGTATAGAAGTAAAACAAGCTCTTTATTGATATTGAACAAGTATTACAAGCGGTGCTAGGCCGAGATTACAAGTCGCTCAAGTCCTCTCTCGAAACAATAAAAGCGTACCAAGTGGCTACATTTATGGAATGATATTTAGACGATGTTCCAACATCATGTCATATATGTGCTTCAATTCCGGTCACAATGTTCCAAGGCTCCATAGCGAACTCCATGCCTTAGCTTGCACGAAGGGAGATTTTTTGCACCGAACGAGTTTCTTCCGCACCCTGCAAGCAATCTGGTGGGTTATCAGTACATGAATGCACTGGTGGGGAGACTTCTCGCCCGCTCGACAAATCCAAACACGTTATATAGGTTCCGTGCACGATCTATTAAGTTATATTTCTAATCTTGCCTTAGGATCAGTTTCATGGCATAATGAAAAGCCTAACTCGTGTGGCAGTGCGCCGTGCGATATATGAGTAACACGGCGAGACTTACCACCAACTTACCATTCGTCCTTCCCTGTCCAAGGAAAACCAAGTTAAACCAAGCACGGGTATATATATAATGAAATCCAGGGGCAATCGCATAAGCAAACACAATTATCACGGACGAGGTGTTGTTTCAGGTGTACGGGTTACACGGATTATCCAAAAGCATTGCAGAAGATGTTCAAGTGTTCAATTATGTATAAGTGTGTTATAGTCATATCCGTTCAAGTATTCCGTACTTCTAGGCACGATGCAATGACTCGCACGCGGATTGCCGCTAAGCAATGATGACTTATCTATATGAACATGAGTCGTTGGCATAGCCATAAAGGACGAGTTATAGTCTCGGGACGATATTAGATGCGTGAGGTATGAGTCGCTACACGCCACCTTCGCCCGGGACGGTATGGAGTGCAACGCGAGGCCAAGGGGGCGTTCACTCCATGCCGCCCACTACCATGCGACTATTCAGAAGTTTCGTCCGAATTGGATCAACCCCGGTGCCCCGACAACCGTCTGCAGGAACCTGAACATGAATACCTTGTGTTCAAGTTGTCCGCGACATGCAAGTCTTGGGTCTCAGATTCACATGATTCATGACATGTTAATTCTTGATTCTTGTTCTGAACGAGTATGCTCCACGAGCTGTGATTCTTGCTTTGCTTGACATGATTCTCGTTCCGAGTTAAACTTGAAATGGTGCAATCCCCTAGTTTGGAGATGTCTTGGCGACCTAACGGTCCCGGATATATTCAGGTTCATACATGCACGGAACGACTATTAGATAGTCTTCAGGTAAGAACTAGATGAATGTATGACATTGATAGTGTTCCCGGGTCGTGGCATGAATTATGTGACAAGCATTGAAACAAGGCAACGAGTACTAACTACAATGTAAGCAAGCAATCATGCATTTTATATGAAACATAAGCATTTACGTTAGCACGGTCTAAGGGGTAGTGCGAGGAGTGCAACCGTAAAGGGACATACCGAACGACATAATCTATGGGCGTGCAATGTAAACAAGTGAAGCAATGCACTTCGAAGGGTCCATAAAGATCTACTCGAGGCATAGTGGGGTCTACTTGCACGAAGCAAAGGTAGCATGCGAGGATCCAAGTTATAAGTCAAGTTTCATTTTCATGTTCTAACACAAGCAATACAGGATGGGATTATTTCCTTAGCTAGGTGTGTTGTATTCTTTATTAGCATGCATGGACCATTCACCTAGCGACTAGCATGTATCGTCCATATTTTAAGTGTTGGCTAAGCAAAGACAAGTTCATCGTAGCCACCCACCTTAGCGATGATTTGTCTCAGTCGAGCGATACTCCGAGTGAGCCTTTGAAAGTCTAAGTCTGAACTTCTGAAGGGCCAAGTCTGGAATCCTTTGCCTCAAACGAGTCTTATCGCTGAGCAAAGCGAGTCGGGTCGTTGCACTTGCGTCGTTTGAATCGACTGTTCGCTTGAATGGAACGAGTCGTTACATTATACACCATACAGAAAAAGTCTCGTCCTCGAGACTTCCTGAGCGCAAATCGTTCTATCGCACTATCGAATCTATCTCAAGCATAGCAATCGGTACTACTAGATCCGTTCGAACACAATTTCTTACTCGTTCCTTATACCGTGTTGCATGTATGTTTGGTCATTCAATCCAAGTCCTGACTCGGTCTCTCCTGTGCCTTAGCACGGAACATATATCACTTAACGCGGGGTACGCTATGATCCATCTTGAATGGTAATCTAGGTATGAGGCAAACTTATCCAAATTATTATACTTGTCCATGCGAATCTAACATATTCACTTGCCCTAGCATTCGAGATCAGCATATCGCGAGTCTGGATCGTGCACATATTTAAAGCGTCCTTCAAACATATGCATGTCAACCAACTTATCGATAGCGAAGTCTTTGCACTTGAGTTTAACATATCATTGAGTCTTGGGTCATGCACACGTTCAAGGCGTCCCTCAAACATATACATTCAACCAAACTTAGCGATAGTGAATTCGGACAAGCTACTTGCGAAAATCTCAAGGGTTCTCGTCTTATGAATCATAATGATACTTCCAGCAGGGTCAATAAAATCCAAGTCATTTTAATCCAACCAAAAAATCAAGTATTGCACTACCGTTAAACACGATATATCCGATCAACCGACTAGCGTCAATGCCCTATCGTACATTCCGTTTGTGTCAAACATAGCACACACTTACCGTTCCAAGTCTAACTCTAAGTCTTGCTGCCCCAGTTCTATGGCCTGTTCAAGCAATATGCTTAAGTCGGTCACACAAGTTCTTTCACTCGGCACATGGTCGTCTGCCTAATTACTAGGTCAACTCACAAGGTCTCATAGGTACAAATTCAAGCACACGATTCATCGTGCAAATTTGTCGTACGATGCTCGTTCCAATTCCTAAGGTCAAACCATTGTTCATTTGAACGGGATATTCTACCCAAGCTCGTTTCACTCAGACTTCTAAACATCGAGCACGGATCATCCTACTCACATTAACACGTTCGTTTGTACATGGTCCGAGTCCGTTCAATCAAATCCATTATATCTCCAAGTCACATGACAAGCCTAGCAATTCGCATAGTCTATCTCTACTAACATGTTTTGATAGGACCCATTTGTCCATTTCCAAGTCCAGACCACCAAGCCATGATTCAATTCTAAATCACCGATCTTAATTATAATCTAAGTCGTCCAACATGATTCATGTATCCGTTCACGAAACCATCAAGCGTGATTTACTCCAGGTCTAGACTAACTTATCCTTGAAATACTTCTGATTCACTTGCATTCTCAAACTCGTCTTATCGTGTCGAACCATAAGTCAAGACGATCCATCAGTTGTCACGCTTCGGTCTCTCGCAAGTTCGATCATCCTCGTTGGACGTGAGATCACCACGCTAACGCTCCTGCTGGATAATCGTCATAATCTGGACGTGACGCATGTACGAGCATAGAGTTACGCTCGCACAAGACAAGAACGTCGAACATTATGGTTATCATCGAAACGATCGAGACACTTTATCATTTCACTTTGCTCCATCCAAGATATATATAAAATCCATTAAGTAATGTCCGTTCATTCCGTGATTATAATTTGTCTAGCCAAATCGTCCAACTTCAATTACCGTTCGAAAATCCATAGTCTACTCCTGGCATTCCTCAAACAACTAAGTTTCAAATATTCAAGCCAAAGTCTATCCACTTTTGATACGTTCTATTCATCGAGTTCGTTTGGAATAATCATCGAACATATTCCTGTGAGTTCGATTATCCCCGCCGAACGTGAAATCATCACGCCGACGCTACCGCAGGATAATCGCTCTTGGTCGGGACTAATTTCGAAGATTATCTTTTCGAACTAGATTCAAGATCGTTCTTCCAAACTCGAGATCAATTCCGTTATCGCTTATCTCTTTCATCGAACCACAATATTCATTCCCAGGCTAATTTCTATTCGAGCGATATTCTATTCAAGTTCAATCC
Organism: Iris macrosiphon; assembly: GCA_036927795.1. Taxonomy (NCBI): domain Eukaryota; kingdom Viridiplantae; phylum Streptophyta; class Magnoliopsida; order Asparagales; family Iridaceae; genus Iris; species Iris macrosiphon. The sequence goes on along the minus strand of JAYESA010000002.1, from coordinate 206,830,169 downwards.
ATTTGATTCAATTTGAAATCGCTCGCACAATCCATCAAGTTTTCTTGATCAAGGTATTGATTTCATTTCCTTGAATCCCCATTCGATATAAGCCTTATCACTTGTTCAAGACATTCTCAATCGTCCAAACCAACTATCGCACGGGACTTTGGAATTCGTTTGAACATTTCCAAAATGATCTATACACCACTAAGGAATCGAGTCAACCAATTAAATCCTCAATCGTGTTCGCATCACTCGCTAGTATATTCACCAAGTCGTTTCTTAGAATTCCTGCACGATACCTAAGCATCGTCTGATAAATCTTAGTCTCTTATATATCCTTGTTGATAGTCATCCAAGTAAACCATATCTGATTTGTATCTTCCAGATACGAAATACCGTTCAAGCTATTTTCCAAAATTCAAGCACGATTCTCTATATTCGCCTTAGCGAATCTGATAATGTTTCTATCGGTTGCCATTCTAAGTCTGACTTATTCTTATCCTGAACGATATCCCAATCTCGCTTGCAACTAGCTTGCACCAAAAGAGTCTTGGCGCGCGATACTCTAACACAACTTAGCCGAAAGGCTGTGTGCATAGCTAACCGTCCGAACGATATTATATCTCGCACACTAACCAGATGGGTAATCATGTATAGGTATTCGGATTCGCACATAACTTGCAAATTCTAGCACGAGTATATTTCCACAAAGTCTAACACAGGTTGGAACAAGGGTCATTGCATTGCCATTTCGTACAAGTAATCATATCATTCACATGCACTTTTGAAATTATTTAGAGTCATTGTATGGAACATCCCCAACGGGTCAACGAGAGAGAGAGTGCACATAACCCACGAATGAGTTTTTGAAACTGAGAAAATCGATACGAAATCCAAAGGCGTAAAGCCATGCTCTGATACCAATATGTCACGCCCCGATCTCTCGCAGGTAATCGGCCGTCCCCGCTAGGCGCGAATCACCGCGCCAGCGCTCCCTTGGGACGATCTTTCTCATCTGGACGTGATGCCGCATGAGCGTAAACTGCTCCTGTGCAAGGCCATGATCCGAACAGATGGTAACATAGATAGTCCGAATGCAGCGGAATAAGAAACGAACAGACGATTGGTAACAAGTTCATGGAGTCGTCAATAGCGGAAGCATTGAATAACAGAAGTATAGAAGTAAAATAAGCTCTTTATTGATATTGAACAAGTATTGCAAGCGGTGCTAGACCGAGATTACAAGTCGCTCAAGTCCTCTCTCGAAACAATAAAAGCGTGCCAAGTGGCTACATTTGTGGAATGATACATAGGCGATGTTCCAACATTATGTCTTGTATATGTGCTTCAATTCCGGTCGTAACGTTCCAAGGCTCCAGAGCGAACTCTATGCCTTAGCTCGCACGAAGGGGGGATTTTCGCACCGAACGAGGTTCTTCCGCACCATGCAAGCAATCTAGTGGGTTATACATAAATGCACTGGTGGGGAGGCTTCTCGCCCGCTCGACAAATCCAAACACGTTATATAGGTTCCGTGCATGATCTATTAAGTTATCTTTCTAATCTTGTCTTAGGATCAGTTTTATGGCATAATGAAAAGCCTAACTCGTGTGTCAGTGCGTCGTGCGATATATGAGTAACACGACGATACTTACCACCAACTTACCATTCGTCCTTCCCTGTCCAAGGAAAATCAAGTTAAATCAAGCACGAGTATATATATAATGAAATCCAGGGGCAATCGCATAAGCAAACACAATTATCACGGGCGAGGTGTTGTTTCAGGTGTACGGGTTACACGGATTATCCAGAAGCATTGCAGAAGATGTTTAAGTGTTCAATAATGTATAAGTGTGTTATAGTCATATCCGTTCAAGTATTCCATACTTCCAGGCACGATGCAATGACTCACACGCGGATTGCCGCTAAGCGAGGATGACTTATCTATATGAACATGAGTCGCTGGCATAGCCATAAAGGACGAGTTATAGTCTTGGGACGATATTAGATGCGTGAGGTATGAGTCGCTACACGCCACCTTCGTCCGGGACGGTATGGAGTGCAACGCGAGGCCAAGGGGGCGTTCACTCCATGCCGCACACTACAATGCGACTATTCGGAAGTTCCGGCCGGATCGGATCGGCCCCGGTGTCCTGGCGACCGTCCGCAGGAACCTGAACATGAATACCTTGTGCACAAGTTGTCCGCGACATGTAAGTCTTGGGTCTCAGATTCACAGGATTCATGGCATGACATGTTAATTCTTGTTTCTTGTTCAGAACGAGTATGCTCCATGAGCTGTGATTCTTGCTTTGCTTGACATGATTCTCGTTCCGAGTTAAACTTGACATGGTGCAATCCCCTAGTTTAGAGATGCCTTGGCGACCTAACGGTCTCGGACCGTTTCAGGTTCATACTTGCACGGAACGATTATTAGATAGTCTTCCGGTGAGAACTAGATGAATGCATGACATGTATAGTGTTAACGGGTCGTGGCATGAATTATGTGACAAGCATTGAAACGTGGCAACGAGTACTAACTACAATGTAAGCAAGCAAGCATGCATTTTGTATGAAACATAAGCATTTACGTTGGCATGGTCTAAGGCGTAGTACGAGGAGTGCAACCGTAAAGGGACATACCAAGCGACATAATCTATGGACGTGCAGTGTAAACAAGTGAAGCAGTGCACTACGAAGGGTCCATAATGATCTACTCGCGGCATAGCGGGGTCTACTTGCACGAAGCAAATGTAGCATGCAAGGGTCCAAGTTATAAACCAAGTTTCATTTTCATGTTCTAACACAAGCAGTACAAGATGTGATTATTCCCTTAGCTAGGTGCGTTATATTCTTTATTAGTATGCATGTACCATTCACCTAGCGACTAGCATGTATCGTCCATATTTTAAGTGTGCTGGCTAAGCAAAGACAAGTTCATCGTAGCCACCCACCTTAGTCATGATTCGCCTCGGTCGAGCGATACTTTGAGCGAGCCTTTGAAAGTCTAAGTCTGAACTCCTGAGGGGCCAAGTCTGGAATCCTTTGCCTCAAACGAGTCTTCTCGCTGAAGCAAAGCAGGTCGGGTCGTTGCACTTGCGTCGTTTGAATCGGCTGTCCGTTTGAACGGAACGGATCGTTACACCATATTCAGCTAAATTGATATTGAAATGAAATGACTTCTATGTGTTTTATTTTGAACAAGAGCGTCAAATTAATAAAGGAGAAAATATTTTTTCTTATAACGTCGGAGACAGATTTTTTCTCTCTCATCCATTATTCAAATTGATTACGAAGATTTGGTAACTGAACGGGCATAGGGATGTGCAGCCATTTACACAAACTGTGTAAATGTATGGTTTAGCGTTCTCCAACTTACTTTATTTGTTTGTATTTTGTTTAACTTCATCATATTAATTGATTTAAATTTTGGCCCTTCACTTCTTTTTCGTTGGCCCATCTTTGTTGCACCCCTATGTCGTTTTTTATCTTTCAGTTCATATTGTCATCTGGGTTTTCATTAATATATGGCGGTTGCCATATTGATAACTCCAAACTGTTAAGTTTGTGTTAGGCTTGTTCGATCTGTCTGAGCTGAAAGCTGGTGCAGATTGGTTTGTGAGATATTGCAAGACAGGCATTCTGAAAACTTGGAACTACAAGAAGCAAATTAACCCTTAGATCTCATTAGTTATATGCTGTGTGGATCTGGGCAATGTAAAATTTAAGCTTTTGGTACTAGACTATGTTGCACGAGTACGGACATGGATACATATAAGGACACAATGACAATATAGATACGTGATAACTTTTCAAATAAGTACAGTACTAGTCACCTATATCGCGTGATTATGGATCCAGGTACAAACACGTACTCGTACGGATACGGACACCATTTTTCCGTCCGTGCAACATAGATGCTAGGCATGTTTGAAAATCTAGAGTCTTGTTTACCACCTTAGCATGCCTATAGTGCACATACAGAGTCCATTGAATATAGATATGATGAAACACCAATTCTACAAGTAACCTTCTTAAATTACTTCTTTGAAGATATCTTTTCTCAAAATGGGCAGTTATGGTTAATCAAACAACTTACGTGGCGTGTTATCAATAGCCAACCCTATACATCTCATGAACTAAGTCTGCCTGCCTTGAGATCATTGTTTCTCTCGGTGAACTTTGTATGAATGTTAAAGTCCAGTCATACTCAGGCTTTTATATCTCTTGACATTTTGTTTTCTATAGATGGATTCACCTTACAAACATATCTTAAACAACAACAACAATCCCTTTATCCAAAAAAAAATTGGGTTGGGTATTTGAATTTTTTCTTAATTCTGCTCATCAAGCCCTTTATACTTATACTACATTTTCTACATGTTACTATAATTATAATTCATGCCATGGTTTTGACATGCATGGCATGTATGCTTGCATTCAAAATACATTGAGTTTCTCGTAGTCATGTTTCTTTCTTCTTTTGGCTACACCTTCACGATTCTGTAATATTTGAAGCACTAATAAGGTTTGTGGTTTCATATAGGTGCGATCAACTGCACGGACTTGCTACCGGATGTTCACAAAGACTTGGCCAGAGCGTTCTCGTCGCCTTTTTTTATCATTTGATCCTGTCATACAAAGGGTATGCCGATGATTTAATGGATTATAGTATTTCTTTGAAATTTTGGGTCACATGATGTTACAATCTCCAGATAATAAATGATGAAGATGGGGGCCCGCATAAAAGATATGCATCTCCTTCACTTCGTGAAAGAGAACAGCTTTCGCGCGCATCATCCTACACAACAACTTCGAAGGTACCTGGATATGGTACTTCTGCGATTGTTGCAATGGACAGGAGTTCAAGTATTACTTCGGGGACTTCTTTATCCTCAAGCAGCCTACTTTTGGCACAAACAAAGCCACTCGGGAATGCTTCTGAAAGAAGTCTTGAGAGCATGCTGCACGCAAGCAAGCAGAAGGTTTCTGCTATTGAAAGTTTACTGAGAGGCATTAATATATCTGATAAACAGAAGTCCTCAATTACACACTCGACCAGCATGGATCTAGGTATTCTTTGTGCATTCTTTCACTAGGTCTTATGATCAATTGCTGTTATAGATGGGCTTATAGGACTCGGTGTTGAAAATCTGAAAGAGCTAAAGGTGTATTCTCTCTTTTTTGCTTTTTGTTCCTAGTGCAGGAGTTGACCCCCCATCTTCTCGTGATCCACCATTTCCTCCCACCATTTCCAATTCAAACAATCTCCTGCAAAGTTCTGTGCTGGGTGATTTAACTATTGGTGGTATAACGAAAGGTGGTTTAAGGAATGGAAGTTCAGAATTGACTAATCTCATTAATGCTCAGAACAGAGATTCTTCTAAATCATCCTACCAAAGTAAGCTGTCGTCAGATTCTCTATCAGCATTGTCATTGGCTTACACCGCGAAAAGATCTACTGGAAGATTGCATGAGGGAGGTATTATTGATGATAATAGCGATACCAGATACTCTAAGCGTTCTGCAAACCTCCAGCTAGAGAAGCAGTATCTTGACACAACTTATAGGGATTCTAGCTATAGGGATTCACATAATAATTATGTACCTCATTTTCAGAGACCGCTTCTGAGAAAACAAGTGACAGGAAGGATTTCTTCAAGTGGGAGGAATAGTTTTGATGATAGTCAAGTCATTGTTAGTGATATGCCTAGTTATATGGATGGTCCTGCATCTCTTGGAGATGCACTTTCAGATGGTTTGAATCCCAGTTCAGATTGGGTTGCTAGAGTTTCTGCTTTCAATTATCTGCGGAATTTATTACAGCAAGGACCAAAAGGTGTTCAAGAAGTTACACAGAATTTTGAGAAGGTCATGAAGCTATTTTTTCGACATTTGGATGATCCTCACCACAAAGTTGCACAGGCATCTCTTTCTACACTTGCAGAAATTATTCCAGCATGTAGGAAGATGTTTGAAAGTTATCTTGAAAGGATTCTGCCTTATGTTTTTTCTCGATTGATTGACCCAAAGGAGTTAGTTAGGCAACCCTGTTGTACAACCTTGGAAATTGTTGGCAAGACTTACAGTGTTGATTCTTTGTTGCCTGCCCTTTTACGGTCCTTGGATGAACAGAGGTCTCCAAAGGCAAAATTAGCTGTCATCGACTTTGCGAATAAGTCTGTTAACAAGCATGCAACAAATTCTGATGGTTATAGCAATAGTGGATTTCTTAAGCTATGGCTTGCAAAATTGGCACCTTTAATAAATGATAAAAATACAAAACTTAAGGAGGCATCTATTTCTGGAATAATATCAGTTTACACCCATTTTGATCCTGCAGCAGTCTTGAACTTTATTCTCAGTTTGTCAATTCAAGAACAGAATTCATTGCGAAGAGCGCTAAAGCAGTATACCCCCCGTATAGAAGTTGATTTGATGAACTTCTTGCAGAGCAAAAGGGAACGCCAACGCACGAAATCCCTGTATGATCAATCGGATGTCGTTGGGACCTCGTCTGAGGATGGATACTTTGGGTCATCTAAGAAGATTCAACTTTTGGGCAGATATTCATCTAGTTCAGTTGACAGTGATGGTGGCAGGAAGTGGAGTTCCATGCAAGAATCAACCCGAATGGACACTTCAATTGGTCTAGCAACTTCAGATGAAACCAAACACCCATATCACAACTTGGAACTTGACTCCGACACTAATGTTCTGGTTCACAAGAGTAGAGAATTGAAATGTGATGCCAATATTGCACTAGAATGTTCAGGGGCATGGACAAGTTACAGAGAAAAAGAAGATTGCAGTATCGAATGTGAGAGTTCTTTGGCAACTCCTCGCCTAGATATCAATAGACTTGAGAGTTATAATGGGACCAGGGCTACTGGGTTCACTCTCAGTGATGAAAACATGCAAGACAGAGATCTTATGCATGAGAAGCTTAGTTCTGTTAATAACAATCCTCAAGCAGATATTGGTCCTAGCATTCCTCAAACTCTTCACCAGGTGAATATTAAGTTTACTGTCATATAAAGAAAACCCTTTAGGATTTTCGGTTACTACCAAGTTTAGATTTTTCTTTTCCTTTTTACAGTACTGTTAATTCTTCATTGCAGATATGCAACGACAACAACAATAATGCAACTTTAAACAAATGTGTGGCACTGCAACAACTGGTTGAAGCTTCAACAGTCAACAATAGTACTGTTTGGACCAAGGTACCATCCCTGTAAATTTGTGTAGATATGTCTTTCATGTCAATTCTATATGATAGCTATATAAGACTAGCTGTGCTTTATGGTTCAAAATGTTGGGTAATTAAAGAACATGTTAAAAATGAGCATTAACTGGGATGAGTATACATTGAAAGATAGGATAATAAATGAGTGTATCGAGAAGTTGGAGGTGGCACAAACTGAGGATAAGATGAGAGATCACCTCAGGTGGTTTGAACATGTGCAACATGGACCAATGGATGCACCATAGTTTGGGAGAATAAGATATTAGTTAAAGGAGCTACTGGAACTAAGGTAGGCTCTTAAATGACTTAGATTGTGGTTATAAGAAGGATGTGGTTTTTGTTAATGTTACAGAGAACAGCCCTTGACAGAGCTCAGTGAAAGAAAAGGTTTCAGAAAGCCGACCCCCAAATTTTGGATAAAGGCTTTTATGTCATTGTTCTTGTTACTCTTTTTTTTATATAAAGGCTTTTGGATAAAGGCTTTTATGTCATTTTTTTACTAGTTAGTCTAATGGTGGAAGCTATGCTGTGACTGCAGTACTTCAACCAAATTTTGACAGCAGTGCTGGAAGTACTGGATGATCCTGATTCTTCCACAAGGGAGCTTGCTCTTTCTTTGATAGCTGGAATGTTCAACAATCAGGTTTTGGGCATCCAGCAATATGTTATTTTTTTTTTCTCCATGAAGTTACTTCTTAAATGCAATGGATTCTGCTCTTGTTTACTGACTCGCTACAATTTACAGAAAGAGGCAATGGAAGATGCTGTTGAAATTGTTATCGAGAAGTTACTTCATGCAACAAAAGATCTGGTTCCAAAGGTACCATACCTTTCAGTTGTTATGAAAGGTTCCTTCTCCACTTATGATTCTTTTGTATCTTAGCTTCTTTTTTTGCACAGGTCTCAAATGAAGCAAATCAGTGTTTGAGTACAATCTTAGCTCAGTACAATCCATTTAGATGTCTTGCTGTATGTGAATCCAACATAATTTATATTTATGAAATTCCCTAATTACTGTCTGCCTGCTGAAGTTTGTATAACTTGTGTGTATGGATTCCCTTTTGCAATTGCTGTAGGTTATTGTACCGTTATTGGTCAGTGATGATGAAAAGATCCTTGTTGTTTGCATCAACTGTTTGACCAAGGTATCTTTTGGTGCCACTTTCAGTTTCTCCCACTACTATTTTTTTTCTGCGTATGTACAAGTTTTTACTATAAAAAGGAATGCAAATTGTCTTCTTAAAAGGTTGTCAGATTAAACCTGAGTCTTAAATCATTGATGCTTGCTTCTTCTTTGAAAATTAGCATCAAAATCAAGGTTTTTGGTACTGGCTGAATGGATGTGTTGGGTCTTTTTACCTGCTTTGGACTAGTTTTAATAATCACCGGTCTGCCACTGGGGAAAAAAAAAATCAATATTGACGGATAAGCATAAAACATATCAAGTTTACAACGAAGATCTATAAAAATCCTAGACAGTAACAAAATGGTGACAATTCTAACCTATAACAACAACAAAGCCTTTGTCGAATTTTTTTCGGGGTTTGCTATTTAAATCTTTTTCTCCCATTTAGCTCTGATTAGGGCCATATCCATTGTAACATTAATAAAAATCGTATCATTTGTTACGGCCTCAATCCAAGTTTGTTTAGGCATACCCTAGTTCTAGCAGTTCCTTTGACTTATCGCTCAACTCGTGCATATAATGGTCTACGTTGCACATGTCCAAACCACCTGAGATGATTTTTCCATATCTTATCCCCAATTGGTGCCACCTCCAACTTCCCACATATACTCATTTATTATCCTATGTGACAGTGTATGGGCAGCCATCCATCTTAGCATTATCTGTTTTGCTACGCTCATTCTGGACATGTTTTTCTAATGTCTGACATTTTTACTGCTAGTTCTAAGCCTGTGTAAAGGAGTTTTTTTGGTAGCTGATAGCCAATATAAAACATCGTCGGATCTCTATGAAATGAATCCTTGCTCCTTAAAGAATTGTCGCTTACTCCAGGAATATATGGAAAAAGGAGAGAAGGGCAGCCATATTGCCCCTATATATCCCCCAAAGCTTTGGTCCTACCCACCAACAGATGGCATTCTCTCCTTATTAGGATTCAAGAAGAAGGGGGTTCTATCAAGTTGGAGAGATGGGTTAGCTGGTTTGGGTTGTAGTCACCCCAGTTAATATAGGATCTGGATTGGTTAACAACATAAGATTAGATCTGATACCAAATCTGTTTGTAAATCATCCTTTTATGCAATAATCATGAACTTTATATTTTCTAGGCATCCTGAGAAAACTACTTCCCTAATATAATGTTACTATATTAGTTAATTTTATGTAAATCACCTAAATAAGCATTGTGCTTGAGTGCTCTCTTCCCTCATGATATTATGTAAATAACGTAATATACATGAATGTATTGTTGATCTTAACACTTTGTGTAGTTGATGGAGGATATTTTCCAAAGGTCCTCCAAGATCAAGCTATGCTAAAAGGTCCTCCAAGATCTTTGGTTGAAGAGGTGGGAAGGGTATTTATAAGTTTTCCCCTAGATATTTATTATGAAGATGTGGGATAAAAGAAATATCTAGATATTTCCTAATCCAAGATTAACCCTAACCTAAACATCAATCCCCCATTAACCTAAACCAAGATTAACCCTAACCTAAATACTAATTAGGATTAATTAACTAATCACTATTTAAATATTAATTAATCATGACAATAATAAATAAAGAATTATAATTTCAAAATTTTGAAAAGTGGAGGTTACAGGCCCTAAGAGTAGAGTGGGAATCTGAAGTTTTTCTAGTGTTTAATGTGCCAAGAAGTCACTTTCACACTTCCTGCCGGTTACACGATCCAAACAGGCCCTAAGAGTAGTGGGAATCTGAAGTTTTTCTAGTGTGTTTAATGTGCCATGTTCATATGGAAGTCCAGTATATTACAATCCAAACAAAATGCCCGACGGTTGCATCATCCTCTGACTTGTTGAGTGGCTTGAATGCTTTTCGTAAACTGCTGTTAATTTCTATAAACTATATGCATGATTTGATTATCACATGCTTATTCACTAATTGTGTCTTCATTATTCTGGATCTTAAATACAGTAGACTGTGCAAATTGTCAATCCTTGGACATCTTTGATTACTCTAAATCTTGTTAACTTTGTGATTTTGTTGATATTCTATTCTGTTACCTTTTTTTTCCTTTAATAAACTCAGTTTTGGTTCTTTAATTTCTTTATTAATATGACACAGGTTCTTATATTGAATAGCCATTTCAATGTAATAATCAAGTGAAGTATTGCCAGCAATAATGGTTCATAACATGTTAAAGTTGATGCCTATAATCATTTTATTTCAGCTTGTCGGGCGGCTTTCACAGGAGGAATTAATGACTCAGCTGCCTTCATTTCTTCCTGCCGTTTTTGATGCATTCAGGAACCAAAGTCCAGATGTTCGAAAGGTTTGAAATATGTTTCTTTCTGTTATGAGTTATTTTACTACTTGTACATGGATGTAGGTACATTTTGTGCGTCTTTTCCATTTTTCTAAATTGGAAATCTATGTCTTTATACAACTGGAAGTCTGGAACATCTATTATTAGGGTACATGTGAGCAATACATTGTCAGTGGGAAAAACTAGTGACCACCATAATTTCTTGGATATAAAATGCAGTTTCAGACTGGGCAAGGGCATCTAGAATTAGAAATCTTCATGGTTTATAATCTTAATTATATGTAAAAGGTCATTTTAGTTTCGTTCTTCCTACTAATGGACTTGTATTTTTGTTGTTGTTTTCGTTTATTATATGTAAAAAATGCTTGTATTATTTTGGTTTATACTTTTGCATTGTCTTAGGTGGTTTAAACATGTGATTCGTAGACTGATAGATGCTTTGATAAGGAAGATCGGATGAGTGACAATACATTGAAAGAAATAATAAGAAATGAATGTATTTGTGGGAAGTTAGAGGTGGAACAAATTGAGGACAATGGGAGAAAATTGTCTTAGGTGGTTTAAACATGTGATTCGTAGACTGATAGATGCTTTGATAAGGAAGAGCAATAAGATAATAGTTTAAGGGAGTTGCTAGGAAATATATGGTAGGCCGAAAAGAACATGAATTGAAGTTTTAAAGAAGAATATAGTTTTTGTTAGTGTTACGTGGCACGTCCCGATCTCGGAGGATTGTAAAGTTGCCACTGGGTGTGATGTCGTACATGGCACATACTTGCACAATAACAAAATAGACTGAATATAGGTAGAAGCAGTAGAACTTTAATGAGAAAACCAAATAAACAAATGAGGCAAGAACACAATCTCTTTTATTCATAATTTGCAGCGGTTACAAAGACTTTCAATAGCCAATGGATACATGCCAACTTGGCGCAATAAAACTAACTACCGGGTAGGCGCGTAGCGTTTGACCTCCTCTGACTAAGACTATAGGATGTTCCTGCGAATTATGACCTTCCCCCGGAATGTGAGCAAATATATCATGTCGATTGCTCAACCGTACTTTGGCTTACAACTTTTGAACCAAAAATAATTACAATGACTTTGTTATCAATGCACCTTCTGATCTCCGGCTTCCAAGGATAATGACCTTCTATCGCCTCAGAACATCCAGCAAAGCATCCAATACTTGTGAAGATCTGGTGGGGGTCAGTACATTGTCGTGCACTGGTGAGGGACAAAGGCTATACTTGCTGAAAGTAGTCACTAAGTAATCATACGAGAAAATGTTGCTTTTAACTTGTGATCTTTCTATCTTTTACCTACACTTTCATTTCATGCCATGTGTAACAATTCAAGAGTCACATTTCATCTTTTTGAAAACAAATCAAAAGTCATATTTCTTCTTTCATCCATTCAAGCAATAGGGGCAATTTATGCACAATATCTATTTCTTTCTAACATAACGCGTGCATCATATTTCTTAATCTATATTCATTTCTTAGGGACATACTAGCAGCATTCAGTGAACACAATTAACACAATTCTTTCTTAAGAGCAGTTCATCATAGGAAACATAAACAATAGAAAATTTCACTTATACGGTGATTCTTACCATCGACCGATTATCTCTGCAAGAACAGTTTGCATATTTACAAAGTTTTTTGTCCGTCTTTGCAACAAATTATTAGGCTTGCAATAATGATATCCTAGCATGCGACCTATTTATATAATGGTCCATGAGCGACTCCCCATAATTAGCAATTTGGACGTAAAAGTCCAAATTTTCACTAATGGACTTGCCACCCAATAATCGCGAGGACGTATAAGCCTTATGGTGCTATGTTCCCTCTTAGGCCGGGATATTCCAGTGTCCCAGGAATTGGTCGAGAGATTACATCTTGTGCACAAGTTGTCAAAGACCAATGCATGAATGCAACTTCTATTAGATAAAAACACTACTATTCAACAGCTAACCAACAAGTAAATATTTCTCTCTTTTCTTTTCTTTCAAACCATAGAGCCATAATTCTGTTTTCTTTCTTTCTTTTCTTCCATACGGAGTATGTCAATTGTTCTTCCAATATTCTATTACTTAAGCATGAAGTTCTACCCTTTTTATGGCATACGAATAAGGGACACATGCATTGTCTTTCTCTTTCTTTATTAACAATTATGACAATAGTTCTTTCAAGTGTAACAACATTCTAACTTTTAGCATATAATCATCTTTCTTTAGCAAGCATAAAGGTAGTTCTTTCATTTGTATTCATAATATATAACACAAGTATGCATATTCTCTTATTAAGGCATACAGTTCATGTACTATCATTCTAGCGATTACGGACTTCATTCTTAGCAACAAGTATGCATCAATTTTTTATGGGTTCTTTTTGTTAATCGTGCTAGAATCAGAAAGTGAAGTCTTGTCCACTCATCATGATGAAACATCTTACTGTTGCAACAATGGAGCTCTTACTAAATTCGTAAGACTTGTTTCGTGAGAAAGATCTTGTGTTGGCAAATAAGTTGGATATGAATTAGTTGGCGAATCGGCTTAGGGAAATGCTTGATGAGTTGGTGGGTCCGGTTATCCATGTACTGTCCATGATCGCGGGCCCTTTCTTACATGGATTTGAGCTTACTCTTACTTGAGCCAGCAAACCGACATTTATTTCAATATATAATGCCACCGCTGGGAGCATATATAATGCCACTGCTAGGAGCGGAACATTACATTATGGAGGATATGGCCCTTAACAGAAGCGAACGGGAGAAAATGATTCAAACGGCCGAACCCAAATATTTGGTATAAAGGCTTTGTTGTTGTTGCTTTATCATATAAAAATATCAAGCTGTCTGAAAATTGAAACATGCAAGAGCTACTTTAGAATATTCTTGAAGTTTTTTTTTCGTCCTAGCAAATTTAATTTTCCTGTCACCTATCCATACAGTTGGAGCAACTGTTAGCACCATGTACTTGGTGGTTATTGAAAATCTTATTTAATATTAACTCCTTTGACCTCATAGAGTTTGACACTTTTGACGTTAGGGTGTCTATGCAAATAGGCTGCCTAATCTCGTCAAGCTAAGATCTGTCCTGGTTTTCTCTTTCCTTTGTGGTCAATCTTGACTGAGAGCAGCCTTGATAGAGCACATGTTCGCAAGCTGAATTTTGAGGCTTCTTGGCCAATCACAAGTATCTTTGTTTTCTATACTACTGTTTTCTTAGTTTCCATCTAGTTTCTGGGTACAAATGTCTTTGTTAGCTTCACAAAACTCTAGGAACAATCTTGGGTCTTGTGCTTGTTCAATATTCTCTAGGTTTTTTCAGTCAGCTTCATTAGTAATGTGTCATAGTTATGGTACCAAGAATTTTGTTGTAAAAATTTCTACTGACTACAGGAATATAATGGAAAATGTTTTATAATGGTTTTAGCTTTGTTTCTAATTTTCCTGCATCGTGGACTTTCTTGCAGACTGTTGTGTTCTGTTTGGTGGATATCTACATCATGCTTGGCAAAGCATTTTTACCTTACTTAGAAGGGCTTAGCAGCACCCAGCTGAGGCTGGTAACTATGTACGCCAACCGGATTTCTCAGGCAAGGTCGGGCACTACCATCGATGCTAGCCATGGATGAAAAAGTAAACTGTTTTGGTTTTGATTTAATGGGTATGTTGTGGCATTTGTGTTGTTTGTCCATTGTTGTGTATTTGTATAGTGTGACGAGTGTCCTTCAATTTTCTATAGTGGTTTTGGTTTTCTTGTCCATGGAGATGGGCTGAGTGTAATGGTTAATGTAGACACAACAGTGAGTCTGGGGATGTAATGGGTTTTGTATTCGTACAGAACGCCCACAAGTTGTGCCCCCACTTAAATATTTGTTTATAAATGTATAACAGGTTGAACTCGTGTAACCAGCATAACCTTAATCACATTATAAGAGAGCATGCATCCCTCAAGTCGGTCTTTTTTATTCAGTGTGACACTATCTTATTTCATGAGAGTTTTGTCAGCCCTCATCTATGTATAAACTATAAATAAATACTTATCCAGTTCATGTGATATTCATTCACCATTAAAACAAGCAAGCGAATGGGAGCTGCTTTTATTTATTTATTTTACAAATTTTCAGTAGGGGAATACAATCCATTTTGTGTTTGCACCAACACTCATAAATGGCTTAATCAAGGATGCAGTCCAAATAAATGGAACATGAAACATGAAGTGGGTCTTATGAGACTTTTCTTTCTTTTTCTTTGTTAACCGATAAAGAGTTTTGAATGTCACTATGGGGCAGTATTTGTGTGGATCAGTATTAAATCGGATAGGCCGCATAGGCCTAAAGCAATACATCATGTCTGATATGTATCAATATCAAACTATATTTGGTAGTGTTACAAAAGACGTGGTCCTTAACAGAGTTACCTAAGAGATTTATGCCTTCTGTTGTTTTTGTTGTATAGTAGTATACTTGCATAGATGTCGCATAAAAATAAATAGAAGTTTATTCTGATGTGTATGCAAGTTTCATGTACTAATCGTTTGTCATGAGACAGTTGTGATGAAAACAAAAAGAAGATATTCTTTCGTAGTACTACAACAACAACGACTACCCAAATGTTTGAATCCTTTTTCTTCCAGTCATTTCTGTCTGTCGCTTATGCAAAATTAGCTTAGTGTACTACATCTTCTTGTGTGATCTGAAACTATTCATGAATCGAGATATGAAAGTGGGAGATTGATCTTGGCTGCGTATTTGGGTATCAACTTAACCAACTACAGATTCTATTAGGATTAGAATTGTATGATTAAATTGTATATATGGTGAATGGTCCATGTGACTTAGGCCCAAGTTGATATATATATATATATATATATATATATATATATATATATATATATATATAATATCATGAGGAATGAAAGATCTAGATTATTTACTTCTACTACTTCTTCAAATGGTATCAGAGCATGACGGCTAGGGCACGATTTCTTTTTCCATAGCGGCGGCAATTTTTTCTCCACGGCGACGGCAGAGGAGAGTTTTCTACATCGGCGGCGGCGGCAATAAGGATCGATCCCACCTCCCAGTATTACCTTGGTTCTAATGACAATCCGGGTAATACAATTACGAAAGTGATGTTTCGTAGGAAAAATTATGAGAAATGATCGAGATCTATTCGGCTCTCTACGGGATCGACGAAAATTTGGATTTATTGACGGGTCTATCGATAAACCTATTGAGAATGACAAATTGGAGGATTGGTACTGTGTCCAATCGATGTTTATGCAATGAATCTTGCACACTATTGACGCTTCGGTGAAGAAGATGATACCCTAGGCGGAACAGCTATGAGATTCACCCAATAACCGATTTAGCGTGGGAAATGGCGCTAGAATTCAACAGATTAAACATTCGTTGGCAGAGTGTCGCCAAACGAAATTCATGTCCGTGGTCGACTACTTCGGCCAATTGCAGACTCTTTGGGATGAGTTGGGGACTTATGAACCTATTCCGGCGTGCAGTTGCGGCAAATGTACGTGTGATATCCCGAAGAAGCTGCAGAAACGGGTTGATGATTAGCGCTTTCATCAGTTTCTTTATGGGATCAATCATGAACTCTTTGGCAACGTCCGCTCGACTTTATTGGCACAAGATCCGTTCCCTACTTTGGCACGTGCTTATCAATCCATGATACAGGAGGAACGATTGCGCACGTCCACACAAGTCTCCACTGAACGGGACGAGGTTATGGCGCTTGCGGTTAAAACTCCTTCTGTTAACCGTGGGCCATCTCGTTTGAATGCTCGGGATAAAACAGAGTTGAATTATAATTTTTGTAAACGCAACGGACATGAAGAAGCCACTTGCTTCGAGAAATATGGCTTTCCAGATTGGTGGGGGGATAGGCCACGTGGCGGCGGACGAGGCGGACGAGGGGCTGGCCGCGGACGTGGTGGTGGACACGCAGCTGGTGGTGGACGTGGACGGGGTGCAGAGATGCGTGCGGCAGTTGCAGGACGTGGCGCGACAGCTGCGACACAGACACGTATGACAGGTGATGGTGCAGGCGGTGTTCCGGGAATAACTCCGGACCAATGGCAACAACTTATTTCTCTGCTTGGTAACTCTTCGGTCAAATCTCCGGAGGACCGTATGGTGGGTAAGTCTATTGCACCTTGGATTATTGATACAGGCGCTTCGAATCATGTTACTGGAAATTTGGATTTATTATCGGGGGTGACAAAAATGGAGGAATGTCCGGTTGGGCTTCCGGACGGACGGACTGCGGTTGTCTCGTGCTGAGGACGTGTTGCTCTTGCACCGAGTGTTGTTCTCATGAATGTTCTATTTGTACCTCAATTATATTGCAATTTAGTTTCTGTGGCCTATCTTATTGATAATACAAATTGAGTTGTACAATTCACTAAAAACTTATGCGTGATATATGACCCCAGTTTGAGGACCCTGATTGGCGTCGGTGAACGGCAGGACGGACTCTACTACTTTCATATTGTACCGAAGACTCATGCATTGGCAGTGAGTGGGACGACTTCTCTGGACATTTGGCATCAGCGACTTGGACATCCTTCTGATAAAGTAGTAAAGTCTTTTCCTGTTGTTAGTAGCTCTAGTAGTTCAGTGAATAAGACATGTGAAGTTTGCCATCAGGCAAAGCAAACTCGAGGTATTTTTCTGTCAATGACTCTCGGGCTGTTGCAATTTTTGATTTGATACATTGTGATCTTTGGGGGCCGTATCCTATGCCTTCTTCGTGTGAAGCTCGATATTTTTGACGATTGTGGATAATTTTTCTCGTGCTGTTTGGATGTTTTTGTTGATTGATAAAACTGAAGTATACAAGATGTTCTCGTCAATTTTTTTTATGATTGAGCGACAATTTAATTCCAAAATTTGAATTGTGCGAAGTGATAATGGTATTGAGTTTAATTGCTTGCGTGACTACTTTGCACATAATGGTATTTTATTTCAGATATCTTGTGTGGTAAACCTCAGCAGAATGGGAGGGTCAAACGAAAACATAGACATTTTGAATGTGGCACGTGCTTTACGTTTTCAGAAAAATTTGCCAATTTTTTTGGGAGAATGTATTTTGGCGGCCGGTTGTTTGATCAATCGAACCCCTTCAAGTCTTTTTGGTTTTAAAACCCCTTATAAAATTTTATTTGGTGCTTCTCCTTCTTATGATGAATTACGTATTTTTGGTTATCTATGTTTTGCCCACAACCAAAAAGCTAAAATGGACAAATTTGTCAGTCGCAGTCGAAAGTGTATTTTTGTAGGATATCCCCATGACAAAAAGGGTTAAAAATTGTATGATCTTGCTACTGGTAATTTTTTTGTCTCTCGGGATATTAAATTTTATGAGATTGAGTTTTCTTATTCTATTGAGGATGATCGTGGTGGTACGGCTTCAACTGAGCTTGCGCCTCCTGTCTTGGGTTATGATGATTTGGATTTTGATCCTGTGATCGACAGTACTACGAGGTATGATTTACCTTATACGGATGGGACGGTAGTATCCCCGGATAGGAACGACGCGGTGGGGGCGGCTGATGGTGAGGGTGGCGCGACTGAGTCTGCTATGGAGGATAAGCCGGCGGAGGATGAGGCGACGGTGGAGGCACCAGATGGTGAGGGTGTACTGGGGCGTAGTGTCATGCCCCGATTTCGTAGAATCAATAGTCGTCCCCCGGGCGTGATGTCGTGTGTGCCTAGGTTACGCATCGCACAAGGCCAAGGTATTTTATATAACGAGCACATATTCAGAGTACGCAGATAATTGAACACAATATTAAAACATAGAAAAGTTCTCTTTATTGATAATGAACATCTTTTACAAACTCATGAACGAGTCAGATAGTTGCCGCACGAGATTACAAAAGTGGACGCAAAATGAGACAATCGTCTGGTATATTACATCCTTTTACTAAAACTTTAAAGCTATAGACACCTTCGGACGAACCTATCGCCTTTCCACGGAGCTGCATAAGGTATGTGTACGGGCTCATGGAAACTTCAAAATACGCTTCAAGGGCACGAACTGGACGTGCCGGTAGGTGGACTGAATTATGAAGTCGCTCTAGCTTCTTGCAGGATCTCCTTGGTGCGGAAAACCTGTTGCAACGAGGGTCAGTATATCGAAATGCACTGGTGAAGGTGAGCTAACCCAACTATACCAATCAACACGTTGTTTATGTGGAGCATTCAAGTTATTATGTGGTCTTTCTATATTTTCTTAGTTTAATTTACAAGCAAGCAATAGATATGAAAATTTACTGAAATAAACATGCCACCGTTCGGTGACTTTTACCTGCCCGTCTGAACTACCTGCACAATACTTACCATGACCTTCCCTGCCATGAAGACATAGTTAGCTTGCAACGGTTTAAATATACGAGGGGATCACTGGCATGATGCCATAATGGACGATTTATAGTCTTGCACGAGAATGATATGCAACGAAGATTCATGAGGCGCTACAAACCATCCCGTCCAGCACATGAGACTATCGTGAAGTTTCGTCCGGATCGGATCGGTGCCAGTGCCCCAACGACCGTCCACAGAAACTAAGACCTTATGCACAAGTTGTCCGTGATAAAGCGGCATCTATCTAAGTTATCAATTGATGCAGTTTAAGGAAACACGATCACGAGACAAGTAACATGGCATGATCTGTTTTGCATAGTCTCCCTGATCAGTTTATTGCATATCAAGATGTGTTCTACACATAGCACAACTATAGAAGAAGTATACATTCTAAGTAGAATTAAAATACGATGAAAGAACGTTCTAAGCGAACTAGCATGCAACAAGGTAACCGTTCACAAGTTGGTTGACAAGCACAAGTAATCCAAGTCTATTCATTTCTATCTTGACATCTTTTAGTTATTATGGTATCGTTTGATCGAAACAATCAAGAAGGCACAATTTTAGATGTGAAGACTTGGAAGAAGGGTCAACTAAATCGAATTATATCCACTCACAAGTTGGTTGGAGAGAGGAAAGGAAAGAGGTGCTTCAAGACTCCTCTTGCACGACGTCTACTACACGATCACCTGTATTGCCACGAACAGATGATCAATACCTCTTCTACTCTTTCCAAGCTTAGAATGAAATGCAGTTCAACGAACGAAAGCAATACAATCCATCGAAACCGTTCAAGAAAACGCAAATTCGAAAACTAACTCAAAAGTACGAAAGCAACAAGGCGGCAACGAAAACTAGGCAAGAAAACTTGCAGCGGAGAGGTCCCTCTTGATTCTGCCGCTAAGTCCATCATTGGGGCACGCTCCAATGAATATGAGAATTGATTCCGAAGAATAAAATCTATAACAAGAAAAATATCTTGATTCAATCTATCCCGATCGAAAGATACCGAAAGTATTTCTTAGTCGCGCTCCCCGAAAAGGGAGAACGGGGCACCCCATCCTAACCAACTAATAGGAAGTTTCGTCTACGAAACTTAGGAATAGAACCTACCACTATGAAATAATGAAGGAAACTTTTTCTTCATCTCAGACTCAAACTCCCAGGTCGATTCTTCGACCGAATAATTTTCCCAAAGCACACGCACGAGAGGAACCGAACGACTTTGAAGTAGATTCTCCTTGTGATCCAAGATCCGTACAGGGTGTTCAACATACGTCAAGTCCGTCTTCAAGTCCAGTTGATCAAGATCCACCACATGACTCGGGTCGTACACGTACTTCCTAAGCTGTAAAATGTGGAAGATATCGTGCACTTCAGATAGTGACAGTGGCAGGGCAATCTGATACGAGACTGGGGTGACTCGCTTAAGTATTTCGAACGGGCGGACGAATCTTGGGCTTAGCTTCCCTTTTGCTCCAAATATGGTAACTCCTTTGTCACCCTCACTTTCCATCTAGGGGTAGTTGGATAATTTGGCATGGGTATTTAATTTTAGAATTATAATATAGAATATTGTGTGATGATTGTATATTTTATTTAATTAAGATAAGATATGAGTATTATGCCTATTATTAATTAGTCATTGGAGACTTGTGTTAATTAGTTAGTTTGAGAGACTAGACAATAATTAGACTTGTCACATATGGATCTATTTAAATTTGTCATAACAAATAGTGAGCCCAACTTAGACCCAAGCCCATTAGTCATTCCACTAATTAAATTAAGAAGGATTAGTGTAATTATAATTAGTTAGAGACTTCCAATTATATACATCCTTAATTATTCCTCATAATGCAACATATGGGGGGCAACTTGGACTTTTGACATTTCTTGGAGTAGGGGGAAGAGGCCGGCCACTTAAGAGAGGGGGGGGGGGGGTTCTCCTCTCTCTCTCTCTCTCCTCATTTGTATTTTATTTTGTGTCCAAATTCTAGATCCCCAAATTTCCAAGTTTCTTCCATTGAATTTCCACACAATTCACTACCAATTCATTCTCAAATTCATCATTCTTGGAGCCTTAAAGCTAGGAGAAGCAAGGAGCACAAAGAGGAGAAGCTTTGGAGTTAGAGACCGTGTCCGGATCGTGTCCAATTTCAATTTTATTGGGAATCCATCTTCCAATTGGTAATTCCTGAATTTACCTCTCATTATGGCGTCTTAATCATGCATTTGACCATTAGGAATGATCCCATAACATAGGACTACCTATAGGAACAAGTTCTAGGCTATTTGGCTTTGTATTATGAGATCTATGAGGTAATTTGTGTGTAGGTTGGAGGAATTATGAATTTGACACCTCAATTGTGTGTCATGAGACTAATTAGATATAATTAGACTTAGATCGGGGTTATGGGACTATGTACGTGTCCACAAATGGATACGTATAGGCCGTATCACGATATCTTGTGATACGGTGTGATACAGAGTTAATTTTGGGTGAATTGCATGAATTCTCTTCATGATGTGTTGCAATGACTTCTAATAGTTGTATATATATATATATATATATATATATATATATATATATATATATATATATATATATATATATATATATATATGACTTGTAAGAATGATTAATTGTGGATTATAGAGAGTTGGCACTTTAGCACTTTACTGGATTGAGTATCATAGGTATCCTAGTTGATGCACTATATGTATTTGTCTTAATGTCTCTCTCTCCCTCTCTCTCTCTCTCTCTCTCTATATATATATATATATATATATATATATATATATATATATATATATATATATATATATATATATATATATATATATATATATATATATATATATATATAGTGATGTATCAATATGTATGTGTGTGTGTGTGTGTGTGTATATGTTTAGTGATATGTTTATATATGTATATGTGTGTAGGTATAGTGATGTATATAGGTTTGTGTGTGGTGTGGTTTCATATAGTATTGATGGGGAATCGAGATAGCATTGGCAGAGTGTGAGTGAGTGAGTGTCGATTGCAGCAGTGGCAAGCACCAACAACTAATGTTGCAGCAGCAAGCCAGTGTTGCAATGCAGCTAGCAATGGCTGCAGCAATGCAACAACAAGCATGCAGTGCAGCAATATCTGCAGAAGCTAGCAGAGCAGCAGCTAGCAGTGCATTGAACAACATGCTGCAGCAAGCATGCACAACAGTGCAGCAATAACTGCAGAAGCAAATGCTGTAGCAGCAAGCATACACAGCAGTGTAGCAGTATCAACATAGCAGTATCAGTTCAATACTGCAGCAGCAAGAACAGCATGCTCGAGCACAACAGAATGCATTGCTAGCAGTAGCAGTATCAGCAGCAAGAGAGTGCAGCAAGTGCAGCAGAATGCAGCAGCAGTGCAGCAATGGCTGCAGTAGCAAATGCAACAGCAAGCTAGCAGCAGCTAGCAATGCAGTATCAGCAAGCCACTGCAGCAACAAGTGCAGTGTGCAGCAAGAGCAGTCACAGCAAGAGCAGCAACTGCAGCAGAGCAGCTAGCATTGCAGAGTAGCTAGAAGCAGCATCAAGTGTAAGTGCAGTGTAGCAGCTAGTAAGTGCAGAGCAGTATGCATTGCTCGAGTAGCAGAATGCACAACAATGTATCAGCAGTTACAACTGCAGCAGTGTTCAGCAACTGCATCAGCAGCAAGTGCAACAGAATGCACAGCAAATATAGCAGTCATCAGTGTACATAGTGTGTATCAGTGAGCATACCTTGTGTGTGGATCAATTGAGGTATGAAAACTTGGTTGCAGATCAGTAGGTAGGGGTTATAGCAGTACAAGAAGATGGGTTCAGTATATGCAATGCACATATCTGTGAATTTGAGCACCAGTGTAAATGCACATGACTGTAAGAAGGAATCAACTTGAGTACGAGGTAAAATCTGCTGAGGGTTAATATAATGATAGGAGACTGATATCTTAGTGTTGGTCTATGATTTTAGTTTTAGATTGATATTGTGGGAGATAAAGGGAGCGATTGCATAGGGTTGCCAATTGGGTTGATGAGCAGTTCAAGTTTTGGAGTTGGGAGGACTTGCACACAATGTAGAGGGTATCAGTTTGCCCACTGATGCACATAAGTGGATATACATTTAGGTGTATCAGTAGTGCTATTAGTTATTAGTAGTATATAGATTATATATATTAGTGAGTAGCTAGTAGATAATATTAGCTAAGTATTAGATATTATAGCTAACACTATCCAGTATAGTCTAGTATTTACTAGTGTTAACTTAGAACCTAGGTGATAACCTAGTATAGCTAAGTTTAGCTAATTAGTGACCAATATGAGCCTAACCTTAGTGTGGACCTAGTGAGACTTAGAAATGGACCTAGATGCATGCATTAGTGTATTTTTAATCTATTCATCTTTTATTACACCATTTAACTTGATCATTCCTAAAATAGGTTTGTGTGACACCAGCTTGAGCATCGAGAGACACACCTTGTTCAGGACCTCAGGAGAGAACATCTCTCTGTTAGTTTTTATTTTATGATAGTGTATATATCACTTGTTCTAGAACTGCGTACTTGATACTAATACTTGGTTACACGGACTGGTACTATATGGATCCCGTCAGGAGATGTTATCCCCTACAGTGTTCAACGGGTACTCCTTACACATGTATTTTATCTTGTGCATCGGATATTGATTTTCATGTGCTTCTTGTGCATCCACTATTTCGTGTGCTAGTATGACTATATCGTATTCATGTGCGTAATTGTCGTGATTGGATCCATGAGTATTGGTTGGGGAGGGGGAGTAGAAGTTGGTTATGTGATCAAGCCCTATTTATCTTATGTGCATGTCGATTATACATCTCACGTATAATCGAATTACCTTTATACCTCATGTGCAACCTAAGCAGATCACATAACGAACTTGCGCTCTAAACCATATAGCTAGTATTTTATGTTCTTCTACTTGCAGTTTATTTCCATATTTCCAGTATTTACTTTCCAGTTCTTTATTGTGATTATTTGTCTGTTCTCGCATGCATTTTCATTTCTTAATACTTGTGCATCTTGTATCCTTTTCTATTACTCGTCATATATGTCTTACCATGTATTTGGAGGTTCTTTCAGAGTTTTATACTTTGCTCCTTTCCTGATTGGATATATTTTTTAGATGATTGGCTAGAGGAGCTGTGTCCCACTTATTATGGCCCGCAAGATGGTGAGTCACTAGAGGATACTCCCCTAGAGCGGGAGGAGATAGTACCAGTGACCGAGGAGACCTAGTTATATAGTTTTGGACTTGGCATGTATATATTATTTCAGACCTATGATTATATTGTGATTCTCTTTCTTTCGTTATTCCATTCGTGCTCTATCTTCCCTAGTTTGCATTGTGATTGAGTATAGTTATATTATCAGATACCATATTGTTCCTCCGTTTGGAGTTGAGATGATTGACAGGTTCTCTTAATTATATTGTGTGAGATATTTAGATAGTTATATTGACCAGACTGCGTTCTACCGCCGATGCTGCGGCGTAGGCTGGACGTACCCACGTACTCGTGCCAGAATATCCGAGTGAGGGTCATGACATCCTCGCTTGGGCGAGACTTTGAGAAATACACGATCACCTTATAAGAACTCAAGAGGTCGACGGTGCGCATCTGAGTAACTTTTCTGACGGCTTTGTGCTACCTTCAGCCGTTCGCGGATCAAACGAATATTTTGGACGATTTGTTCTACGATCTCCGAGTCAAAAATTTGCCGTTCACCAACTCCATCCCAACAGATAGGGGATCTACACTTTCGCCCATACAATGCCTCATACGGCGCCATTTGAATGCTGGATTGATAACTATTTTGTATGCAAATTCGACTATGGTAGATGCATATCCCAACTTGACTTCAAGTCCAAGGCACAGAGCCGTAGCATATCTTCGAGGATTTGGTTTATCCGCTCTGTCTAGCCGTCCGTCTGAGGATGGTTGGCGGAGCTGAACTTCAACTTTGTTCCCATTGCTGACTGAAGGCTCTCCCAGAAGCGTGATAAAAATCGTCCATCTTGATCGGAGACAATAGATACGGGAACACCGTGGAGTCAAACGATCTCATTGAGGTAGATCTGTGCCAAACGGTCGGCACTTCAAGTAACTTTGATAAGCAGAAAGTGAGCTGACTTAGTGAGTCGATCGACGATGACCCAGACGACATTATTTTTTTTGTTGCGTCTTTGGCAAACCAACAATGAAATCCATCGTTATGTGTTCTCATTTCCACTCCGGTATAGCAAGGTTCTGCATCTCTCCGTCCGGCTTCTGGTGCTCGGCCTTTACTCTCTAATAAGCCATCCATTGCGACACAAACATCGCCATATCCCTTTTCATGCCGTGCCACTAAAATGTCGTATCGAGGTCTCGATATATCTTCGTGCTTCCTGGATGTGAAGTGTAACTCGCATAGTGGGCTTCAGTGAGTATCCCTTTTCTGAGGTTTGTATCGTTAGGAAAACACAATCTTTCCTTTACCCGCATCATTCCATCAGTGCTAACCGAAAAGTCAGTCGCCTTTACTGCTGAGATAAGATTACGCATCTTCTCTAGGAACAAGTCGTCCTTCTGAGTGGACTTCCAATAAGTCCGGTTCGAGACGCAACTGAGCCACCTGCGCCCTCTTTTTGTATCTAATTCGAAGAATAATGTCCAAACTTTCGAGATCCCTTCGCATACTGCCATCGATAACTAAGCTCCCAACAAACACTCAACTCGGTGCATCAGCTACAACGTTGTCCTTGTCCGGTGTATATATGATCATCAAGTCAAATTCGCTAAAGAGTTCAAGACAACGTCGTTGTCGTAAATTCAAATCATTTTGAGTATAGAGGTACTTGAGGCCTTTGTGATCCATGAAGATTTCATACGGTGCGCCATAGAGGTAATGCCGCCGTATCTTCAACGCGAACACCACCGCTGCAAGTTCCAGATCGTGCGTTGGATAGTTCCTTTAGTGAGGCTTTAACTGCCTCAACAAAAAGGCTATCACCTTGTCCCTCTGCATAAGGACATATCTCAAACCCTTTCCTGAAGCATCGCTATAGATCTTAAAATCATCGGGTCCATCCGGAAGAGTAAGAATCGGTGCCGAGACGAGTCGTTGCTTTAATTCCACAAATGAAGCTTCACAGTCGTCTGACCACGTAAACGTTACTCCTTTACGAGTGAGATGAGTCAGAGGCGAAGCGATCCTTGAAAAATCTTTTATGAAACTCATGTAGTAGCCTGCTAGACCAAGGAAGCTCCGAATATCGCTGGCCGACTCAGATCTCTTCCATTTTACGATGGCTTCAACTTTCTTTGGATCGACTGAGGTGCCCTCCGAGAAAATGATGTGCCCGAGAAAAGATATGCTGTCCAACTAGAACTCGCACTTGCTTAGCTTTGCGAACAACTTATTGTCTCGAAGAGTTTGAAGCACTATCCGCAGGTGTCCTGCGTGTTCATCCTTATTCTTCAAGTACACTAAGATGTCGTCTATGAATAATACCAAAAACTTATCGAGGAATGGTCGGAACACACGGTTCATCAAATCCATGAATGCGGCATGAGCATTCATCAGTCCGAACGACATGACAAAAAACTTATAGTGGCCATAACGGGTGCGAAATGCTGACTTCGGCATGTCCTCTGGCTTGATCTTTAATTGGTGGTAGCCAGAGCGAAGATCTATCTTCGAAAATACCGACGCCCCTTGCAGCTGATCAAAGAGGTCGTCGATCCGGGGCAGGGGATATTTGTTTCAGATAGTGACCTTATTTAGCTCCCGATAGTTTATGTAGAGTTGCAACGTTCCGTCTTTCTTCTTTACAAAAAGTACAGGCATGTCCCAAGGAGACACGCTCGGATGAATATATCCATGGTCAAGCAGTTCTTGTAGATGGAATTTTAACTCCTTTAGTTCAGCAGGGACCATTCGGTTCAGGGATTTGGAAATCGGTTGGGTATTTGGGAAGGTATCGATGGTGAACTCGATTTCTCGGTCGGGTGGCATGCCAGGTAGTTCGCTTGGAAATACATCAGGGAATTCCGCAGCAATGGAAGAAGACTCAACGTTTGCACAATCCCGCTGCATGTCCCGAACCGACGCTAAATATCCCTCGCATCCAGAGTGTAGCATCCGCTGAGATGACATCACAGAAATCACCATGTAGGTCTTTGACGTATCTGTTGTTGAACCACTCATGTAGCAGAATTCGGCCTCTCCAGGTAGACGGAGGACGATCCGTTTCTCTGCATATTTGATAGTTGCCGAGCAAGCGCCGAGCCAATCCATCCCCACGATGACGTCATAATCACGAACATCTAGGACTAACACATCGAGCAAGAGTTTTTTTTTCTCCCAATATAGACGTGGCCGCCCTGACATACTGAACGAACATGTATCTTCGTGCCCGATGGGGTGCTAACACTAAGGTTTAGATATAATGATGTCATTTCTATCTTGTTTTTTACGGCAAAATTTGTGGATATAAAGCTATGCGTAGCACCATAATCAAATAGCACGCGAGCAGGTATGGTATTGAAAAGTAATATACCTAACACAACGGTGTCCGATGCTAGGGCCTCTTCCCGTGTCAAAGTGTACACCCGGCCTTGAGCTTGACGACGCTCATGCTGCGGCGCGGCTCGATTGGCTTGAGGTGCTGTGACAGAAATTGGATGTTGAGGGCGGTGTTCAGAGTAGCGCGGGAAGTCACAAATCTTATGGTTTAGATCACCACAAATGAGGCATAACTTATGCTTCTTGCGACAGCTGTCGATCGTGTGCCCTGGCTTCTTACAGTAGGAACATGGTTGCCCTGAATTTCCTCTCTGTTGACCGCCATTATTTGGACGCTTTGGAGCGGTATTTTCTCCCGTGTTGCTAGGGCGCTTGTGATTGGAAGTATGCACAGCGCCGACAGTAACTGAAGGATACTGCGATTCAAGAAAAATGGCATGATTGAGAACTTTTCGCATAGTCAGGTATTGGGGAACGACTATGTGCGTATGGATGGCAGGTCACAGGCCGCCTTCGAATCGTCTTACACGACTCGCCGCATCAGGTAGGTATGAGCTTGTAAATTTGGCGAGCCGATTGAATTCAGCGGAGTATTGTTTCACTGTCATATTGTCTTGGCTAAGATGCACGAACTCGTTCTCCTTTTGCTGACGTACGGGAGGGGGTATGAACTCCTCTTCGAACGTGCTACGGAAGGTAGTCCATGCGATCGTCTTCTCCTCATCGTCTGCGGAGAGATCTTCGATGCACGTCCCACCAATCGTGCGTATTCAAACGGAGCTGCAGTTGGGCACACGCAATACGCTTCTCCTCAGGTACCTCTAGTAATTTAAAGTGGTCATCAAGCTCTGCCAGCCCATCTAGAGCCACGACCGGATCCTCAGTCCCTTTGAAAGGCGTGTTGCAGACCTTCTTGAAGTCGATAAAGTCGAAGGTAGTCACATCCTTCTTCTTTGGAGTCTGATGTATTTTAACTTCAGGCGTGGGTCGCTCCACCGGTGCCGCTGCTATCGTTACAGAATGGTTGGAGGCCAAGGTCTGAACGATCTGTTGCAGGGCATCTAACTGCTTCTGTTGGACTGCAAATCAGACTTCTAGATTACCTTCGAACTTGCTTTGTCGCTCTTTCTCCCGCTTCTCGGCTCGCTTATAACGAGCATCATCCCTCTGTTGGCTTGCTTCAAGCATCCACATAATTCGCTTAATTGGGTCGACATGGGGCATGGCTCGCTGGCTTCTGGAACTTTTCGAGGTGCTGGAACTACTTTTTTGGACTTGTATCTCTCCTTGTGCTAGCGCTGATGCTTACGCTTGAGTCATTCCTTTAAAAGAAGGTAACTGCATCAGGCTCATAATGTATTATGGACTCACTGTATGGAACGTATCATATTTTGACCAAACGAGTTCAAGAGTTCGCATAGGGAATAGATCGTTAAAGGAACTTTTTTGACACGAGGGTCAAAGGAACTTAAAGCTGTGCTCTGATACCAATATGTCACGCCCGGATTTCGTAGAATCGATAGTCGTCTTTCGGACGTGATGCCGTGCGTGCCTATTGTAAACTCCCTCACCCAAAATAGGTATTTTATGTATATTTTATATTATTATATTTATTATAGATGTTGAATTTATTTAGAATATTCTCTTAGTTAATTAGAAAATAAATTTTTTTTAGTATATTTACTTATATAAATATTTATTTAGAATTATTTTAGTCTATTTTAGATTATTGGGATTTTTCCATAATTTTTAGTTAATTAAAAACTAGTAACACTAATTTTCTAGGACTTTGAAGAATTTATTTTATATTCAAACTTAAATAAAAATATCCCAAACTTTTATTTTAGGTTCTAAATAATAAAATATATTTTCTATAATTTTTTGGGAATTTTCTGATTATTTTTAGCATTTATTTTGAGTTAATTATCAAAAACTGAATTAAAAACTATTTTCTGAAAAAGAAAACCCAAAAAGAAATTATTTCTGCCCAGTCAGCAAACAGGGGGCCCACCTGTCAGCCGCCCGCAGCAAACAGTGCCGGGCCCGCCTGTTAGTGACTGCGGGGCGGGCAACGTTGGATGGCTGCCACGTGTCAAGATCTGAGCCGCGACTGCTTTCTCTCTCCTCTATATATATATATTAGTTTAAGTTTATTTCTAGGGTTTTTCTTCAGCCGAAATTTGGAGAATTGCCATCTAGGGTTCCTTCATCTTCCAGAAGCCATTGCGCATAGCTCCGGACTCCAAATGAGGCCTAGTTTTTTGTGTTAGAAAGATATTGAGGTTAGCTTTCTGATTATATAATTTGTTTTACGAAATTATTATTATTAAATTCTGAAAAATTCGTAGAACACAGCATGTCCAAAAATAGACGTGTTTCGATATTTTCGTGATTCCGGGAGAACCAGGAATCAGAATCACGAACCGTTTAAAGTTTTGGAAAGCTAATGTAGAGATCATTGACATATGTTTTTCCCAGAATTTATTTCGAAGTATTTTTATATTTTTAATTCTGTAGAACTTCTAGGGTAAAATTTAACCATCGGTGCACGATACGAAACTTGTATGTGCCATAATTTTCAAACGAATTTGAATTCGGACGAGCCGTAAATTCCAGCATGTTTTTGACGCTGAAATCTATAGGAATTCATGCATGAAAGTCAAGTTTGTGTCAGTTGACTTTTCGGTCAACAGATCGCCTCGATTTGCGTGCCATGAGTCTCGAGTCGATAAAATTCAATTCCTTTGGACAAAATTTAGGCATTAACCTAAAAATCAGAATAATAAGATTAAAATAGGATTTTAGAGTAATTATTACAGAATTAAATAAATTAAAATAAATTATCTTTTGACGTGATAAATTTGTAATACATAGGCTATTTGGACTGTGACTTGGACTCTGATTCATACCAGCAGCAGGACCCCAGGCAAGATACCTTGCCAAGTTGTTTACAGTATTTTACATGCTTAGTATATTTCTGTATAATTATTTCATTCTGTTTATTTATTGCATGTGTAGTTCCTTCAGTCATTACTATATATTAGATATGTTGACACACACTTGACACTTAGTATCATAGAGGACAATCATTAGGCGTATGGGCTTTTAACCACTCTGGTAACACCGTAGTCACTAGCACGCACTATGGTGGGTCATGTCCGATGGTCGCTACCCCCGAGATATGTCGATTGATGGAGTCCGAGGGTCGCTACCCCCGAGGTATGACGGCTGATGATGTCCACTGACGAGCGTGAGGTTGTGAGAATTAGATCGAGTAGCCTACCCTTGCCCATACGTCAAAAAGTTGTCCTCATTTGCATTCATATAGATTGTCTTGTACAGCGTACTTATTTATTTTCAAATTATATGCATGTCTACTGTATTCAAGTTGGCTCATATTTTCTGTATCTTGTTACGTCCCTCTGAGGACCTAGTCCGCTGCCAGGTGTACCTGTTCTTGAGTATTGCAGGAGCGCAGATTTGGATAGCTATAGATGCTTCGTGGACGTCTTCTCTCGAGCCGTGATTGATAGCTGGTACTTATATTATTTAATGGTGTTGTACTTATATTGTATTTACTTTCTTATTTGAGTTGGTAGTGGATTTGTTTCCATCCAACTATCATCCTTAGATACTCCTTATTGAGATCTAGTTTCATAGACATTGGTTATTTTATTCATATTTGATTTTCGTGGATGAGATCTAGATTATACCCTGTGACTTGTGACATATGTTTATACCACTTGTGGATTTGATATTCATATTACAGCGTACGTGTGGATTTGGTTTCCATATATTAGAGTTGCCATATCCATGCGGCTGGCATGCTTACGTGTTCTAGTCCTACTTATTTTTGGGACTGGGGCGTGACATGTTTTTGTGGTGGCCCATGCAGGTCTAGAGCATATTGTCTCGGTTACGTTATTGTACCGAACAAGCCTGCACCTAGGAATAGAGTATAGGATCTCATCCATAATTGACTATGATTCGCTCTCCTTCCAATCCATTCCATCTGGATAATTGCATCCCGCTTGATTCCTGTACTTCCCTAATAGTTCTTTGAGTATAGCCTTCTGCTAGAATATAGGAACCCCTATTATTAGAATGATAAATATGGTAGCACACCTATTAAGAATACAACGGGGATATAGACACCACTAAGTTTAGAATATCTAGTGAACCCTAGAATTTCTTTTCTATAGATTGGTTTACCATTATCCCTTGATGTATTATGAAGACTTGAGAGTAGTATAGACACTACTAGAGTTAGTTAGAAGTTTTACCATAATATTTGAACCTAGTATAGAGGATACCCTAATAAGTACCAAGACCCCTTCTCGTAGACCTTAACAGGAGTTTCTACGGTATGCTTAAGATAATTACAGTACTAGTTTATTGTTATAAGTTGGGTAGTATACCTCAAAACATAGTATCACATAGTCTTTTGCCCTATTATTGAAGTGTAGCTGAATGACATTAACTGTGTGCTAGCATAAGAAGATAATGTTTCATCAGACTGTAGAACCTAGAGGCTATACCCCTACTTTGTCGACCATCGACTTAGACAAGGAATTAGTATGACAAATGTAGAGTTTGTGGAGTCTTATCTTTTGTGAACTTGAATTGTTATGTACCTTCTTTCATCATAATCCAGCGTATTTATGTTTGTTGTACTACCTTGACTTATGCTGCTATTATAGCCTAGTTTTTGCAAGTTTATTCTTTTATCGAGCTTGCTCATGGCATATGTATTATTGAGTGCACACAATAATACAATTGCCTAGTCAGAATCGGTGTATTAAGGTCTAGCTAACCTTAGTGCGCTTGGTTCGCTCTTCGCATGACTACTTTACGTGGATTGAGATATATGGTAGTAGACAGATATACTTGCCCCTAGATATGTCTGACACATCGTATCAGTTACATAACTGTACTGATACGAGCAGGTAAATAGGAAATTACCAAAAATAGGATTTCAATCCACAACTGTCCTGACAACTCTCTTTTCGATTCTTTAACCTCTTTGAACCTCGTACTTGTATTCGGTCACCTTCACCTTGAGTTCTTTATTATTTCTCTCCGTCTTCCCCTATTTCGGAAAGACGAAACCTCGTGCTGGTATAAGTTGACACTGATAGTACTAGATATACCCTATAAGGCTAATCACATGACTTAGTAACACTTTTTTATAATTGATTAAGGGTATATCATAGGTGATATGTTTGGTGTTAAAATTTTGATAATTGAATAGCATGAGTAAATAAATTAAGGAATATTTTTCTTAAAGTATATAGCCTTCTGTGATAGATGGGTAAATTCTAAGTTGGGTAGCAGTGCATTGGCAACTCGAGAGGAATTTCTTTTAGATTGTGATCGAGTAAGATTAGATTGGGAGAGGTTCAAGCCATTTAATTTTGAGAATTTTAGAAGAATGACTAAGATTATGAGGATTAATGAATTTTAAAAAATCTTTATATTGAGGACCCAATATTTATACCTTAAGTACATAAATTTTTGAGTATTGAAGGTAAAATTATCAATTTGAATTTGAAGGATAAATATATAATTTCAGACTTGAACATTGGTGGACTGCATTTAAATTATTTTTCAATTTGATGATTTAAATAAATAAATAAAAATTGATGATTGGACTACCTATTTGAAATATTGAGGATGTGAATGGAATTTAAAAAGTTGAAAAAAAAAATATTTATAAGTGAAAATAGGAATAATATTGGACTCGAATTACTTCTAGAGGAGATTATGATACTTGGAGATCGTGGGGTAAAATTTGATATGGGTTATTTAAATCTTGAAGATATTATATGGATTCAATTTAAATTTGGATATTGATGAGTTTGAAAAGTGAGAAGAGATTACAATAGGTTGAATTTTGATTTGAACAATGATTATCTTAATTTTGAAATGATCGCGATAGATTTGAATAGATTTTGTTATTTAAATTTTTGGAAGAGATTGCGATTGACGTACCTTATGTATGAATGTGAAGGATTTAACAAATTATGCCTTATTTTAATTTCGAGGACGAAATTGTTTTAAGTTGGGTAGATTGTAAACTCTCTCACCCAAAATAGGTATTTTATGTATATTTTATATTATTATATTTATTATAGATGTTAAATTTATTTAGAATATTCTCTTAGTTAATTAGAAAATAAATTTTTTTTAGTATATTTACTTATATAAATATTTATTTAGAATTATTTTAGTCTATTTTAGATTATTGGGATTTTTTCATAATTTTTAGTTAATTAAAAACTAGTAACACTAATTTTTTAGGACTTTGAAGAATTTATTTTATGTTCAAACTTAAATAAAAATATCCCAAACTTTTATTTTATGTTCTAAATAATAAAATATATTTTCTATAATTTTTTGGGAATTTTCTGATTATTTTTAGCATTTATTTTGAGTTAATTATCAAAAACTGAATTAAAAACTATTTTCTGAAAAAGAAAACCCAAAAAGAAATTATTTCTGCCCAGTCAGCAAACAGGGGGCCCACCTGTCAGCCGCCCACAGCAAACAGTGCTGGGCCCGCCTGTTAGTGACTGCGGGGCGGGCAACGTTGGATGGCTGCCACGTGTCAAGATCTGAGCCGCGACTGCTTTCTCTCTCCTCTCTATATATATTAGTTTAAGTTTATTTCTAGGATTTTTCTTCAGCCGAAATTTGGAGAATTGTCATCTAGGGTTCCTTCATCTTCCAGAAGCCATTGCGCATAGCTCCGGACTCCAAATGAGGCCTAGTTTTTTGTGTTAGAAAGATATTGAGGTTAGATTTCTGATTATATAATTTGTTTTACAAAATTATTATTATTAAATTCTGGAAAATTCGTAGAACACAGCATGTCCAAAAATAGACGTGTTTTGATGTTTTCGTGATTCCGGGAGAACCAGGAATCAGAATCACGAACCGTTTAAAGTTTTGGAAAGCTAATGTAGAGATCATTGACATATGTTTTTCCCAGAATTTATTTCGAAGTATTTTTATATTTTTAATTCTGTAGAACTTCTAGGGTAAAATTTAACCATCGGTGCACGATACGAAACTTGTATGTGCCATAATTTCCAAACAAATTTGAATTCGGACGAGCCATAAATTCCAGCATGTTTTTGACGCTGAAATCTATAGGAATTCATGCATGAAAGTCAAGTTTGTGTCAGTTGACTTTTCGGTCAACAGATCGCCTCGATTTGCGTGCCATGAGTCTCGAGTCGATAAAATTCAATTCCTTTGGACAAAATTTAGGCATTAACCTAAAAATCAGAATAATAAGATTAAAATAGGATTTTAGAGTAATTATTACAGAATTAAATAAATTAAAATAAATTATCTTTTGACGTGATAAATTTGTAATACATAGGCTATTTGGACTGTGACTTGGACTCTGATTCATACCAGCAGCAGGACCCCAGGCAAGATACCTTGCCAAGTTGTTTACAGTATTTTACATGCTTAGTATATTTCTGTATAATTATTTCATTCTGTTTATTTATTGCATGTGTAGTTCCTTCAGTCATTACTATATATTAGATATGTTGACACACACTTGACACTTAGTATCATAGAGGACAATCATTAGGCGTATGGACTTTTAACCACTCTGGTAACACCGTAGTCACTAGCACGCACTATGGTGGGTCATGTCCGATGGTCGCTACCCCCGAGGTATGTCGATTGATGGAGTCCGAGGGTCGCTACCCCCGAGGTATGACGGCTGATGATGTCCACTGACGAGCGTGAGGTTGTAAGAATTAGATCGATTAGCCTACCCTTGCCCATACGTCGAAAAGTTGTCCTCATTTGCATTCATATAGATTATCTTGTACAGCGTACTTATTTATTTTCAAATTATATGCATGTCTACTGTATTCAAGTTGGCTCGTATTTTCTGTATCTTGTTACGTCCCTCTGAGGACCTAGTCCGCTGCCAGGTGTACCTGTTCTTGAGTATTGCAGGAGCGCAGATTTGGATAGCTATAGATGCTTCGTGGACGTCTTCTCTCGAGCCGTGATTGATAGCTGGTACTTATATTGTTTAATGGTGTTGTACTTATATTGTATTTACTTTCTTATTTGAGTTGGTAGTGGATTTGTTTCCATCCAACTATCATCCTTAGATACTCCTTATTGAGATCTAGTTTCATAGACATTGGTTATTTTATTCATATTTGATTTTCGTGGATGAGATCTAGATTATACCCTGTGACTTGTGACATATGTTTATACCACTTGTGGATTTGATATTCATATTACAGCGTACGTGTGGATTTGGTTTCTATATATTGGATTTGCCATATCCATGCGGCTGGCATGCTTACGTGTCCTAGTCCTACGTATTTTTGGGACTGGGGCGTGACACCTATGATGCGCATCGCACAAGGCCAAGGTATTTTATATAACGAGCACATATTCGGAGTACGCAGATAATTGAACACAATATTGAAACATGAAAAAGTTCTCTTTATTGATAATGAACATCTTTTACAAACTCTTGAACAAGTCAAATAGTTGCCGCACGGGCTTACAAAAGTGGATGCAAAATGAGATAATCGTCTTGTATATTACATCCTTTTAGTAAAACTTCAAAGCTATAGACACCTTCGGGCGAAGCTATCGCCTTTCCATGAAGCTGCATAAGGTATGTGCACGTGCTCTTGGAAACTTCAAAAAATACTTCAAGGGCACGAACTGGACGTGCCGGTAGGTAGACTGAATTGGAAAGTCGCTCTTGCTTCTTGCAGGATCTCCTTGGTGCGGGGAACTTGTTGCAACGAGGGCCAGTACATCAAAATACACTGGTGAAGGCGAGCTAACCCAACTATACCAATCAACACGTTGTTTATGTGGAGCATGCAAGTTATTATGTGGTCTTTCTATATTTTCTTAGTTTAATTTACAAGAAAGCAATAGATATGGAAATTTATTAAAATAAATATGCCACCGTTCAGTGACTTTTACCTGCCCGTCTGAACTGCACAATACTTATCATGACCTTCCCTGCCACGAAGACATAGTTAGCTTGCAACAGTTTAAATATACGAGGGGATCACTGGCATGATGCCATAATGGACAAGTTATAGTCTTGGACAAGAATGGTATGCAACGAAGATTCATGAGGCGCTACAAACCATCCAGTCCAGCACATGTGACTATCGTAAAGTTCCATCCGGATCGGATCGGTGTCAGTACCCCAACGACCATCAGCAGAAACTAAGACCTTATGCACAAGTTTTCCGTGATCAAACGACGTCTATACTAAGTTATCAATTGATGCAATTTAAGACAACACGAGCACAAGACAAGTAATATGGCATGATCTGTTTTGCATAGTCTCCCTGATCAGTTTATTGTATAGCAATGTGTGTTCTATACATAGCACAATTATAGAAGAAGTATACATTCTAACTAGAATTGAAACACGATGAAAGAACATTCTAAGCGAACTAGCATGCAATAAGGTAACCGTTCACAAGTTGGTTGACAAGCACAAGTAATCCAAGTATATTCCTTTTTATCTTGACATCTTTTAGTAATTATGGTATCGTTTGATCGGAACAATCAAGAAGGCACGATTTTAGATGTAAAGACTTGGAAGAAGGGTCAACTAAATCGAATTATAGCCACTCACAAGTTGGTTGGAGAGAGGAAAAAAAAGAGGTTCTTCAAGACTCCGCTCGCACGACGTCTACTGCACGATCACCTGCATTGCCACGAACAGATGATCAATATCTCTTCTACTCTTTCCAAGCTCGGAATAAAATGCAGTTCAACGAACGAAAGCAATAAAATCCATCAAAACCGTTCAAAAAAACGCAAATCCGAAAACCAACTCAAAAGTATGAAAGCAACAAGGCGACAACGAAAACTAGGCAAGAAAACTTGCAGCGGAGAGGTCCCTCTTGACTCTGCCGCTAAGTCCATCCTTGGGGCACGGTCCACTGAATATGGGAATCGATTCCGAAGAAGAAAATTCATAACGAGAAAAAGATCTTGATTCAATCTATCCCGATCGAACGATATCGAAAGTATTTCTTAGCCACGCTCCCCGAAAAGGGGGAACGGGACACCACACGTGGAATGCATACCAAAATTTCGTTCGTGAAGCTCCGCGATTTTGTTACAAATACAATACGAAAGTTGAGTCCCAGTCCTTCCTCCCAATGTTCTACCACGTCCAATCACACCTCAGTTACTCCTTATCATATAGCACATTTTTTGAATTGTGATCGATTTTCTCTAGGACACAAGAATTTTCTTACAGTTGTAATGCAGGTACAGAACTGGCCTCCGAGGTTGTTAAAGATGTAGGGTGACATAAAGCTATGCAGAAGGAGATACGGGCTTTGGAGGATAATGATACCTAGACAATGGAGACGCTTCCGGCTGAAAAACGTGCTCTGGAGAGCCGGTGTGTGTATAAGATAAAAGTATAATTCTGATGGGAGTGTTGAGCGGCTTAAAGTCCGTTTGGTGGTTTTTGACAATCATCAAGTTCAATGGATTGATTACACTGATAATTTTGCTCTGGTTGCGAAAATGGTTAATGTTTGTACTTTTCTAGCTGTAGCTGCAGCAAATAATTGGAAACTATATTAGATGGATGTTCACAATACTTTCCTACATGGAGATCTTACCGAAGAAGTTTATATGAAACTACCACTTGGTTTCCGAACCACTTGTCCTGATTAGGTATGTCGGCTTCAAAAATCTCTTTATGGGCTTAAACAGGCGCCTCGTTGTTGGTTTGGAAAGTTGGCATCTTCTTTGCGGGAGTACCGATTTTGCCAATCGTACTCTGACTACTCGCTTTTTACTCTTCATAAGGGTGATGTTCAGATGAATGTTCTTGTGTATGTCAACGATTTAATTCTCTCTGGTAATAATTCTGTTGCTCTTACTGCCTTTAAGAATTATTTGAGTACATGTTTTCATATAAAGGACCTTGGGGTATTGAAGTTTATTCTTGGAGTTGAGGTAGCTCGAAGTGCGGAGAGAATTTTTTTGTGCCAATGGAAATATACACTTGACATTATCTCTGAGACATGATTGTTGGGGGCGAAACCCGCAAGCTTTTCCATGGAACAACATCATCAACTGGCACACCTACAAGTCCACTGTTGTCGGATGGGGAAGTATATCGGCGACTCATGGGGCGGCTAATCTATCTTTCGTTTACTCGGCAGGATTTGGCTTACGTTGTTCACATCTTTTCGCAGTTTATGCATGAGCTCTGACGTGATCATTGGGATGTGGCTTTGAGGGTTGTTAGATATTTGAAGGGTTGTCCTGGTCAAGGCATTCTCCTTCGCTCTGACTGTGATTTGCGGCTCCGGGGGTGGTGTGATTCCGATTGGGTGAGTTGTCCCATCACGAGACGTTCTTTGTCTGGTTGGTTGATTTTTCTTGGTGATTCGTCTATATCTTGGAAGACGAAGAAACAAGTGACGGTATCCCGCTCTTCGGCCGAAGAAGAATACCGTGCGATGGCGGCAGTCACGTGTGAGCTTAAGTGGCTCAAAGGGTTGCATGGCAGTTTGGGGGTGCAACATTCTTGTGTTATAGATTTGTTTTGTGATAGCCAATCTGCTTTACATCTTGTGCAGAATCCAGTTTTTCATGAGCGCACAAAACACATTTAGGTGGATTGTCATTTTTTGAGGGATGCTATTCTTGATGGAGTTATTCGCACATCTCATGTACCGACGGATGGACAATTGACGGATATTTTCACCAAAGTTTTGGACAAACGACAATTTGAGTTTCTTTTGTGCAAGTTGGACATTTGTGACTTGCATGCTCCAACTTGAGGGAGGTATTGTGATTAAATTATATATATGGTGATTGGTCCATGTGACTTAAGTCCAAATTGATATATATATATATATATATATATATATATATATATATATATATATATATATATAATAATGAATGAAAGATCTCTCCTATTCGCTTGTCTTTGAGTTTATTTAGGCAGAGGCAGAAATGGTGACGGCACGTACATGTATGCTGAGTTAATAGTGATACTGATGAGATGCTTATATTTTATGGAAGGGAAAAAGAGTCTCAAATGGAATTAGATAAGACCAATACTAATCAGATGCTAATATTTTATGTGAGAGAACGTTCACAATGATAAATGGTAAGGGTGGAGGGTTTCTGAATCGGGTACAGTATGAGAAAGTTATACAACTCCCGAGCATATACATTGAACATTTCAAAAAAAAAAAAAAAATTCAAAAATAATTTTAGCAAACTACAGTAATTTACCATTGCCGTGCAATAGTGTTGGTCAATATATATATATATATATATATATATATATATATATATATATTTTTTTTTCCTTTCATCTTTCGGGTTCAGAATATACCAGTTATCATGTTTACATTCGTGTGAATTCTCGTTCGCACAGCCACCTTCATCATTGCCACGAACGTCCGCAAACATGTTCTTTCGTCCACAAGCAGGTCTTGTTTTAAATCGATATCGATCAGCCGTTTGCATGTGACGAGGACTTCCTACGGGACATGTCGTCTCGGCCGCTAGAGCCTACCGTCACTTATTTGCCTTTGAATTTAGAGTGTGTCTCGGTAAATTCTCATAATATGTAAAAGAAAAAGACAAAATTATTTGTTAAAGAATGGTTCCCAAATTAAGTTGGACTAGTATGCACGGAATGATCGACCAACACTAAAGATTCATTTGCGATCAGCTGAATTGAGATCCTTAACTCGGCCGAGCGAGAGTTAATTTGGGAAGTAGAAGACAATTGTTTAATGGAAATCATCTATAGATAGATCTATATATAGGACAATAATGCTTAGTTTACTACCAAATGCTTACAACCCTCTCCACACTGCTACTGGGTCACATTCGGCTCCATCTCTTTCTTCAATGAACGACTACTACATAACATTTCTGTCATGTAATAGTCATCCGGACAGCCACCGGGTTCCACCTTTTTTTCCTCCTCCAATAGACGGCTACCACGTGGATGTCATGTGACGATTGTAAGAGGGCTGTAGGCATTTGATTGTAGTCATAGCATAGTCCATATATAGGATAATATTGTCACTTACGGTTTTAAGTTCGTACGATTTATTTAATGATGGAATGTACCACCATCAGAAATAAATCCATTTCGTTTTTCAAAATGGTTTATGTTATCTTTGTATTTCTCAAAATGGTTTATGTTGATTCTCGTCATCGCCGTCGATGATATCGGATTGGATAACATATCCTGCTGAAATTTTTCAGATCCGACCCAGTAAGTCGACTAAGGAGTCATCATCAGCCTTCACTATCCCGACACATCTATTTTTTGTTCACCCATCAAAACTTGGATAATATTCACCACCATTTTACTGAAGAGTTGTCAAGTGTCAACCTAAAATTACTTTTTCCATTATGACGAGATGAAAATATAGTTTTAGATTAACACATGGTAAACTGATGCGGAACGAAGACCCAAAGAAAAAATTATTAAAATGAAATTAGATATTTGAGAAGATTTGAGTGCAGAAGCTTTAAATTGAATGTGAACAATTATAAATTTATCACCAAAAATATAATAGAAATGCAAATAATAATTAGGATTACCGTTGGAGACGTAAATATTGCAAGCGGGAAAACAAATAAGATAGAGAATTCACTTAGGATGACGTAAACAAATAAGATAGAGAATTCACTTAGGATTTTGGTATTCTCAAACGGAGATAAGTCAATCTTTAACCAATTCTAACCAACTAAAGAGATAAAATTATATTTATTTTAGTTTATCCTAACAAACAAACCAAAAAAAAAATCTAAAATAGTCCAAAATTCAAGTTGTTTTCCATCACAAACTCTCGAATAAAATGACAGATATCATCTAAGTTTTAGTAGGTGAACAAAAATAAACTCTTTGTGTTGGGCCCCTCCCCTCTCCCCAAAAAAAAAAACATTGCAAGCAAGAAAGAGAAGCTATGGGCTATGGGTACGTACCTATGTAGCTGTGGGCATGGCCATCGAGCTTTGTTCTCACTTCCAACCTCCCCTCCCCTCCCCTCCCCTCCCCACTACAAACCCCTCAGCAAGCAGCAGGAGCTGGCTACTACGGGAAGCAGTACTGCTGGCAGCAGCACGTACGTAGGCCGATCGATGGAGGCTGCAGCTAGCTGAAGAGGTCAAGGCCAAGCAGCTAGCCACCCATCGGCCGGGCCCAGCCCAGCCCAGCCCGGCCCAAGAGATCAGGAGGCACAAAGGTACGTACGTACTTAACAATCTAGGTTAGTTAGGCTAGCTACTACAAGACATGCATGCCTGCTTGCCAAAATTAACAGCATCGATCAC
Source organism: Iris macrosiphon (assembly GCA_036927795.1). Lineage (NCBI taxonomy): Eukaryota > Viridiplantae > Streptophyta > Magnoliopsida > Asparagales > Iridaceae > Iris > Iris macrosiphon. The sequence continues at coordinate 206,788,136 of JAYESA010000002.1, read as the reverse complement.
CATAGAATATATATTGTACAGTACGTCTCGACTGGACTGGATCAGTTGTTACTGTTGATCAGCTGGTAACCAATGTATAGTATAGATATATGTTCACATTTTGTCCAAATCTTTCTTCTATTAACTCCTCCTTAGCGTGCCGGGATCTGGGATCTATGACTCCAACACTAGGTATCCGGTCGTTGCTCGATTCAACAAGGTCAACTACGCTGGCGTGTCCTGTCCACGAACAATGTCTACGCTCGACGAGATCTAGGACTTGTGAAATCAGACCAGATATGTTGTTCCACTATTTCTATTCTATATTCTGTTTTTACCCTATTACATGTAGGTCACAGTTGCTATAAAACAAAAAAAAGATTCCACATGTAATATAATAAGAACAAAATATGAAAAAGAAATAGTAAGGGACATCATATATGTTCTCTTGTGAAATGAGGCTGCCTGCATGCATTCATTAATGGTCAGAATCATATATATTTGTATTATAATACCTCCATCCTATTGTTTGAGTGAGTTATCCACTACTACTATAGCCAAATAGGGTATCAGATATATCTGTTTGGCAACAATTCAATAAAGGGTAAACAAGATAAGAGTAACAATTCAATAAATACGCAACAATCCAACAAGGCTTACCCTAAACAAAGGCAGATCGACCGGACAACCATCAAGAACCCAAATTTTTTAAGGAACAATATATATATATATATATATATATATATATATATATATATATATTCTCATATTATACATCTTCGAGCATCTCTATGTTTACAATCGTTGGATCTTGTTTAAGTCATCTAATCTTAATCGTTGATTTGAATGGTTTAAATCAACGATTAAGATTAGATTAAGATTAGATGACTTAAACAAGATCCAACAGTTGATAATATGGAGATGCTTGGGGATGCAAAAAATCAAAAATGCAGTTCTCTCTCTCTCTCTCTCCTTTCTCTCTCTCTCTCTATATATATATATATATATATATAAACACACACACACACACACACACACACACACATATATATATATATATATATAAACACACACACACACACACACACATATATATATATATATATAAACACACACACACACACACACACACACACACACACACACATATATATATATATATATATAAACACACACACACACACACACACACACACACACACATATATATATATATATATATATATATATATATATATATATATATATAAACTTTTGGTGGTATTTTAAATATTAGTTTTCATACATCAGACTTACTTAGCAAAGTTGGTTTCCACTTACACCTCATATTTAAAAGGACAATAGTTCAAAGCTTGGTGGCCTTGTTTTGTTTTTTTACGATTTTTTCTGTTTTTTTTTATATTATTTTTGGAGGGACACCATTTTGATTTTTCTGGGCACCCAAAAAACTCTGGACCGGCCCTGCAATCCAATAAGACAGGTTCTTCCGCACAACATATATTGATAAACAGAACATAGACAAAAACTCTGGACAAACAGAACATAGACAAAAACTATGGACCGGCCCTGCAATCCAATAACACAGGTTCTTCCGCACAATATATATTGATAAATAGAACATAGAAATGGAAAGCAGGAAGCATCATATGGACACGGCATGCATTATCGATCTCCATAAGATTTACTACCTAAAAAAGTTTATGCGTTCTAGATTCATATTACATACTGGCACGTACACCCCACAATGTTCTTCAGCAGACCGATTATTACATATATAAGCAAAAGCACACACCATAACTCAAACCTATATACAACACCCTAAATAGTCCTTATACATCACAACAACTATGATAACATTATCAAGCAATGTCGACCGCCACTGTCTCAACGTAGGTAGGAGCTAGGAGGATAGTAGGTTCTCTACCAAACAGGAAAGAAAGGCCCAGTGCCCCCCTTCTTCTCAGCATCAGGTATGCTGTTATAGCAGAAGAGGTGGTTGGACATCTCCCAGCTCCAGTCATCCTTCCTTGAAACCGTCAGCTGAGGCCACCGATTGATCCTCACATAATGCTTCCTGATCCGCCCCTCGCCCACGTAGCTCGTGATGATCGAGTAGGCACATTCATGACCTCCCCAGACCTTGTCATCAGGGTCTGCTGTGTGGGAACCATCATGATGGAAGTAGCGACGCATTGGGGGGCCAGTCCCCATCCAAGAGGGATCCAGGTTCAGCCAGTATTCAGAAGCCGTCTGCAATTTATTATGCATGCAAATTATATATTATTTGCAGATATATATATATATATATATATATATATATATATATATATATATATATATATATATATATATGACAATAAGAAAATCCCACGACGCCAGTACTTTAAGGGATCATAGACCTTGTTGGGTGCTTTATCCTACATGAACACCAACATAACATTAACATTCTCTTCCAAATAAGATTGTCAGGACCTCAAACTTCCATTACATTAGAATGGTAAGAATTGATCTGATAAACATGCTATCTTGAAAACAAGATTCAGCAAATACATAGACGAATATATAAAATAAAATAAAAACATTTGGTCTCCTGATTAGTTTGAACACAGCCATCCAAAGTCGCAGGATAAGATAGGGACAGCTATTCCAGACCAGACCTCCAACATCGAGCATATCATTCAAAGTTCCCATATATTTTAAACCAGCTTCAGTTTCCCAATCAGCTCAGTCAGATACAAAAACAAAACCGGAACTTTGGAGAAGGGGGGAAATACACCAGCTAACAAATTACACAGCTAATTAGACATAATATCATTGAAGCAAGAGTTTTTATAATATTTTATTCTCAATTTCTCAACATGTTATAGGTAAATAATAAATACACACCTCCCCCACTTCAACGAAAGTAACAAAAAAAGAGAGGAATTTCGATAAAAGCCAATATCTCAGTTTCTATACAGAATTGGATCTTTCGAGATTGGTTCTCAAGAGTTGACCTTTAATTGATAGCTTGTTTCTCGAATTTCAATTTCATAATATATATATATATATATATATATATATATATATATATATATATATGATTTGTGGATAAGACCAAATGTGGATGTCTTTATCCCTATTTGTCACCACTTCTATCATATTCCCTCTTATATATATCATCAATGAGAAAAGTTCCAGATGATTGATTCGCCTACAATTTTTTTCTCTCTTCCACTTTTACAACACGTTATCAGTACCATTGCTCGAGGAGCTCCAGGCCACCGATTTAACGACGAGACAAGAAGAAAGCACGACCTTCTAATCAAAGATCTGCGACCACCTCTTGGTACCACCACCAATATATTTTATTATTTATCCTCCAATAAAGGTCATAAACCCTTTTCTTCAATGCTTGTAAATCTAGGATTTCCGGAACGATTATGCAGTGTTGATCATGTATACTTTGGATGCTTTGATTCATAATATTTGTGAAAATCAAGTGTTTTTGCTGACATGATATAAGAAGGATTAACATAAACCTTAATTTCTTTAGTTGTGATGAAATTTTTTTGTCAGTTTCCGTCACTTGATTGAAGTACCCAATAATTGAGTTGGAGCATGCTACAATAACTAATATTTTCTTTAATATAGTATACAATATGGTGTGATAAACACAAACACTATCAAAATATGACCACAAATACACTATGTTTAACTATGCACTATGCGAGAATTAAAAACAATACTTGGAATAGTACATAAATCCATGTTTGAGGCTTTACTTCCTAATTCTTACGTAAGCAGTACTTCATGTTTTAATGTAATTTTTGAATATTTTAATGATAACTGCTGTAGAAAGAAAGTAATTGATTTATTTCTCAAAGAGGGGGTACATATATATATAGGAGGAGGTTAGCCTCCTCCTTACTTTCTTTTCAATGTTGGACTAAATAAGTTCCTATAACTCAACACTCCCTCTCAAGATGGACGATAATAGATATCAATCATCCACATCTTGTTACAAAAGATATCAAACTCTCTAGAACCTAAACCTTTAGTTAAACAATCAGCTAATTATTCCGCTGATTTTACATAGCTCAAAGTCAAAACTTTTCTATTCAGCTGCTCCTTGATGAAGAACCGATCAATCCCACATGTTTTGTGCGATCATGCTGAACTGGATTGTTTGCAATATCAATTGTTGATTTGTTGTCATACCAAAGTTGCAGGGAGTCTCCTCTAAACAAACGCATCTCAGACAACAAACTCTTCACCCACATCATCTCGCATAGGCTAACTGCCATAGTCCTGCACTCGACCTCCGCTGTAGACCTAGCCACTACATCTTGCTTCTTGTTGTGCCAATATACAAGATTGCCTCCAACAAAAACACAGTAACATGTAGTGAACCTGCGATCGTCCATACAACCCTCAATCGGCATCACAGTAGCCTTCAATTCTCAGATGTCCAAAACTTCAGAACCATAACCCATTTCCTGGACTTCCTTTAATATACCTGAGAATTTTGCGAACTGCCTCCATATGCTGCTCTCTGGGATCATGTATATATCTACTCACCATACTCACGACATAAGTAATATCAGGTCTCGTATGACATAGATATATAAGTCGACCAACTAATATTTGATATTGCTCCTTACTCACCGGATCACCACCCTCAGCACACAACTTGTGATTCTGCTCGATAGGAGTAGAAGCAAACATGCAACCCAGCATTCTTGTCTCTGAAAGAAGGTCCAGAGCGTACTTTCGCTGAGAAAGCACTATACTATTTCGTGACCTTACAATTTCAATTTAGAGTAAGTACTTCAACTGCCCCAGATCCTTAACTTCAAATTCCTCTCCAAGTCTTTTCTTCAGCCGTAGGATCTCTTCAGTATCGTCTCCAGTAATTACAATATCATCAACATAGACTGCAAGAACAGTGATACGAGTCTTTGAGTGCCTGTAAAACACAGTATGATCTCCATTGCACTGTCTATACCCCATACCACAGACTGCAAGCCTGAATCTATCAAACATGCTCTCGAAGACTGCTTTAGCCCATAAAAAGACTTCTTCAATTTGCATACATTTTCCGTTGCTTATGAAATAGTAAAGCCTGGAGGAATTTCATATACACCTCCTCCTGCGGATCCCCATGCAAAAAGACGTTCTTGACATCTAGCTGATGTAGTTGCCAATTGAAATTGGCAGCACATGACACCAACACTCGCATAATGTTTATCTTTGCTACTTGAGCAAAGGTCTCGTCATAGTCGATACCATAAGTTTGGTATAGCCTTTAGCAACCAATCTGACCTTGTACCTGTCAATGTTGCCCTCTGGATTTTGCTTAACAGTATAAACCTATTTACATCAAACATCATGCTTTCCAGCTGGCAGTGGTACCAGCTCCATATGTCCTTCTTCAAGGCATGAAGTTCCTCATGTATGACACTCAACCACCTAGGATCTATCTGCCAGTTGTTAGATACAAGTACTGAATCTAATGATGCAAGGAATGACTTATATATAGGTGGAGTGGATGCATATGAAATATAATGTGCAATATCAGTATCCCAAATGCCAAACTTAGCTGGAGGTTTTCCACATTGACTCAAAAAATTCTACGAAGCAAGACAGGAGTATTAGAAGTATCATGGAAGAAATTGTTGCCAGGTGACTCAGATGGAAGGGCTAAAGAAGGTCCTGGAGAAGAGGAACTTGGGACATCAACATTTGCGGGTACAGGCCTAGGCACGGAAGGAGGAAGCTCATGCTGCTCATGCTCCCTATATACTCTCAGCTCCCCCTGACTGTCGGCTCCTCCTGGGACACCACTCCTCGGTGACTCAAAAGAACATGGAATCATACCAACCACGATACCACTCTCATTCTCCCCCTCTACTAGCATTAGTAGAGCCATCCTCGAACAAGAAACTTAACTCCGTCTTCTCCCCATAAAATGGTTCAAACTCCCTGAAGGCCACGTCCATACTGACAAACAGCCTTATTTCAGTAGGACACCAACACTTGTATCATTTCTGACTTGATGAGTAGCCCACAAAGATACATTTAACTTCTTGTGGATCCAGCTTGCTCACCATCATTTTGTGATTTCCACAAAACATGTGCAGCCAAACACTCTTGGTGGAACAATAAAAACATTAGAACCCAAGAGCATCACACATGGTGTCTTCATCCCTAATAATCTTGACATCCTATTAATTAGATAAGCTACTGTCATAATAGCCTCACTCCACAAGAACTTCAGCACATTTATTGTCAGCATCAAAAAATGTGCCACTTCTAGTAGATGTCTGTTCTTGCGTTCAACCACCCCATTCTAAGCAGGAGTGTCTAGGCAAGGGTTCGATGAAGAATTCCCTGACTAGAGATGAAATTAGAAAACTCCTTGTTGGTGTACTCGGTCCCATTATATGTTCGAAGAATCTTCACATTTACTCCAAACGGAGTCTTCACATACACCGAGAAGTCTTGAAAACATTTGTACACCTCAGACTTTTGCTTCATCAGGTAGATCCAGGTCATACGTGAGTAGCAATCAATGAAGGTAAGAAACCATCTGAATCCACTGATAGAAGTAGTAGGACACGGTCCCAAACATCAGAATGAACAAGTGCAAATGGCTTAAAACTTCGAAGACCAAACATTTTATAAGTAGAACGTGTATGTTGTTCACAAGCATTACAAAATAATCTTTTTTATCTAGTTTATGCATTATCTCAGGTTCTAACTTATTCAAACTATCAAAAGATAAATGCCCCAATCTACAGTGTTGAAGCATTGCTTCTGTCTTTGGCCCTCTATTAATAGTAGCAACGAGCATTGCGGCCTCCTTGTCCAGGTACCAAAGGCTATCACGCCTAATGCCAGTCCCAAGCCTTTTCACCTTGGAACCTGGAAAGAACACATATCCAGATAAAAAAGAACAGTACAATTCAATTGATCAATGAGAGGGCTAACAGGAAGTAAGTTGACCGGAAATGAAAGAACAAGCAAAACAGAATCAATAGATTACAGGGTAACAGATGAAGTACAATGGATCGAGCCAGTACCCCTAATGAGTTAGGGATGTCCCATCAACAGTCTAAACTGTCTCGGGATGCGTATGTTTGCTCGGATAATATAATACAAACTCACTATATGCACATGTGATATGTCTAGATGAATCTGAGTCTATGATCCAATCAGTATGAGATTTAGTGGATGCTAGTACCTGAACCGGGATACCTTTGCCCATATGAGCAGCGTAACCAGTAAAGTTATCAAGGTAGGTAGTGTGAGCCAGATCCTTAATGGCTTGTCCCTTGTCCTTAGAACTCTCAACCTGAATCTTGAACTGACGTAGTTCCTCCAGCTCTGTCATCTCGGCTCCAGTCATCTCAGTAGTGGTCTCCTCTGGCACAACTAGGTGAGCAACTCCCTGGCCTCCACGTCCCCTACCTCCTTGACCTGCACGTCCACCTCTCTGCCCTCTGCCTCCTCGGCCACGACCATAATTGTGGGGTTGAGGACAGTTGTAGCTGAGGTGCCCTTTCTTTCCGCAATTGTAGCACTCCATGTTATCGCTGATGGGAGCACTAGGAACCACCAATGCCGAGCGGACAGCGGGTGAGGTCTCGTCTTTCATCACTTTCTGTCTGATCTCCTCTTGCTCCATCGATGCAACAGCCTCATCCAGGGATGAAAAAGATGGCAGATGACATATTGATGCTCTCCTAACCTCAAACTGCAGGTTCAGACCCTTAAGAAAATGAGCCACACGCCTACGCTCAAGGTACTGTTTCCCAAGGAGAACGTTTGTCGGGTTCTGCAATAATAGCGAATCATAGTGGTCCAAATCCGCCCATAAGGACGTAGCTCCGTTGCATACTGGAGTATTGTCTTCTCCCCCTGTGTGGTAGCATCAATATTCTCCTCAACTTCCATCATCATCATGACACTCTCAGCTCTAGAGTACATCCCAGTCAATGTCTTTCAGACATCAGTTGCACTGCAGATCGATTCCACCATCCCAGCAATGGATGGAGACACAGAAGTCAGCAGCCAAGAAACCACCAGAGAATTAAGGTGACTCCATGTGCTCCACTCAGCACTCGTCTTATCCTCTGGCTCAGTGCACTCTCCCTTCAAATATTTTTCTAGTCCCTTGGTCCGAAGGTTCAGCAGTGCCCGTCTAGACCAACTTAGGTAGTTTCTCGTCCCCTCAAATTTGATGTCATTGGGCAGCAACTCTATCTTCTTCATCACCTGCGACGGTTCTGGTGAGGGCACGACTGCCCTACTGGATGAGATCTTCTCTAATTTGGCCTGAAACACCCTGATCACCCCCTTCAATATCTCCTTCAGCTCCTGACTAGTCACAGGTGTTCACATCTTCACAGTTGCACTTATTGCAAACCTAAAGAGATCAAACGCAACTCAAACACGGGTCGTGCGCCTATACGCGATAACAGCTTTCTCCATCTATCTGTACACCTCCAAGTTCATGCGGCATGAGAGGTGCACGATGGGTAGAACTCGCCGGAACAAAGGCTAGAGATAGAGATCTGTGCAAAGCTTCCCAGGAAGTATGTTCTCTAATCTCAGAACCCACGTTGAGATCGAAATCAGAGGATCACACAAGAGTTCCTTTCTGATTATCCACGATTTAACGAACAACGAAATCAGAGGATCACACAATAGTTCTTCTCTTATTATCCACGATCTAACGAGCCACACGCAAGATAGGCAGCACAACGTACCACCCTGCCTTCCGCAGGTTCGACAGCGTACCCTGCCTCGGGAAAATAGAATCAGAATTTTGGCTTTGATACCATGTAGAAAGAAAGTAATTGATTTATTTCTCAAAGAGGGGGTGTGTATATATATATATATATATATATATATATATATATATATATATAGAGAGAGAGAGAGAGAGAGAGGAGGCTAGCCTCCTCCTTACTTTCTATCCAATGTAGGACTAAATAAGTCCCCATAACTCAACAACTGCATTAAAGGAATCGTATTGATATTGTGTGGGACTTTGTGGTTAGATCTAAAATGATAATTTGCTAATCTTAATAATAATATACTCTGCTTGTCAATATCTTATATTTAGATAGATATTATAATTTGTTATCATAATATATCTATATTTATTATGATAAGCATATAGAGTATAAATCAAAATATTACGATTAAGCCGATTAGGACGGATTCTAATGTGTGATATTAACAACATGCTACTATCAAATTATTTTTTTCCAGTTAAATATGATATTTATTTGCAAAAGAATCATAGATACAATCATGGTATACAATTTCCAATTAGCCAATTAAATATAATAACTTGTTCTACAAAGACACGATTGTTGCTATATTAGATTCTTTATTGGGCATGAAACTATATTGACAATTGTTGCTATCTAGCCGAATAGTACACATTATTCATAAATGAACAAGAGTACTTTCTTGTTATATCTCGAAGATACACACCTCACACACCACTTTTCTTGATAGTTCGATTGGGAGAAGATAAATGAGAATTTGAGTTGCACCCCACTTTATTTATCCATATTCAAGTTGCACCCCATCCGATTACCATAATGCATGACATCTCCCACTTTTGACGAATCGTCTCCAACTCACGGCCAACACCTTTAACGAAAAATCTTGGACAAAAATACCCTCTCGTCTTTTTCCCAGCTATCCCCCCCTTTGCCTCCCCCCCCCCGTTGCGAGCCCCCGTCGTCGCACGCCCTGCCCCCTCCACCCCCCCTCCATGTTGCGCACTCCCACCGTCGTGCACATCCCGTTGAGCGCTCCCACCACCGTACCGGAAGAGCAGCAGTAGGCCTCTGCACACTCCCCCCTCCTCCTCCACCGTGTCCCCCTCCGCGCGCTCCCCCACCCCCTCCACCGCGTCCCCCTGTTGCGAGCCTCCACCACGTCACCCTATGCACGCTCCCCCCCCCCCTCCTCTGTCGCGTCCCCATGAACACAGACGACCGTGTCCCCTGGATCCAACTGTCGGATGGACCACGGCTGCGCGCGTTCCTCGCAGCGAGCGTCGCTGACACGGCGGAGGATAAGGGGGAGCGAGGGGGCGCGCGTCAGGGGGACGCGATGGAGGAGGGGACGTGCGTCAGGGGGACGTGCGAAGGGGGCGCGATGGAGGAGGGGGGAGCACGCGAAGGGGGATGCGGTGGAGGAGGGGGCGCGGTAGGAGACGTGGTGGAGTGGGGAGCGCGTGGAGGGGGACTCGACGGAGAAGGGGGGAGTGGGCAGGGAGGGGGTAGTTGTAACGACCCGCTCCGCATCAATGTGGATAGCCGATTCAAATGGCACCAGTGCAACGATCCGTCCCGCTTTGCTCCGTGAGAAGACTAGCTTGATGCAAACGAATTCAGATTGGCCCTTCAGGAGTACAGACTTAGACTTTCAAAGGCGTGCTCGGAGTATCGCTCGGCCGAGGCGAATCATCGCTAAGGTGGGTGGCTACGATGAACCTGTCTTTGCTTAGCCTGTACACATTAAATATGGACGATACATGCTAGTCGCTAGGAAAATCACCTCTTGCATGCTAATAAAGAATACAACGCACCTAGTTAAAGGAATAATCTCATCTTGTGTTGCTTGTCTAGAACATGGAAAAGAAGTAACTTGATTCGTGATAGATTTTCTTATGCACAGCTCTACATGCCTCTGCACGGTTTCAATCCTCGTTGTAACCCTTTAGACTCGTGCTAGTGTAATGGCTTATGTTCTACTGTTTCAATGCTTGTATGCTTTACGTGCTAACTAGTACTCGCTCGTCTCGTTTCAATGCTTGTCACATAGATTCATGCCACAAATCGATGCACTTCATATGATTATGGTTCACTCACCTGAGACACGAAGACTATCAAAATAATCATTTCGAGCCAAGTAATGAAAAACATGGAACAACTTCGGGATCTTTGGGTCACCAAAGCAATATCCGAACTAGGAAATTGCATTATGTTAAAGAAGAACAAGAAAAGCCGTTCGGGATGGCTTGTAGCGGGTAATGGCCTATCGCGTCTACAACCATCGCCACTTATGAACAAGAAGTTAAAAGATTTAAACAAGTAAAGATAGTCGTGCTAATGGCCTAGCACGAGTAAGGCGGGATGGCATGTAGCGGGTAATGGCCTACCTGTGCTGCAACCATCGTCGTGTTACCAGAACAAGAGTAATAAACAAGAAACTTGCATGGTCACAGATAACTCGTGCATGAGATATATGGATTCCTCGAACGATCGTCGGGGCACCGGGATCGTGCCGGCCTAGGAGGAAATATAGGGTATTGCGTTTCCAGGGGTGGCTAAGTGTAGATAGTCCGCTGGGGGCAACGCAATATCAGGTAGACTGGGTCTTAGTAGTTCACACCTACGCTTGGTTACATGAGTCTACCCGTAGGGTCCTTTATGGCTAAACCTGTGACCTCATGTTTATATAGATCTAAGTTTGGCTCGATTGCGGCAACCCGTGTGCGAGTCATTGCATTGCATTGAAACTAGTAATATGAATAATCTGTGCAACGCATTCGAAAGGTCTGAACAACACATTTGACCAACCTGAATCTGAGTATAACACACTTGAACCATCTGAGTATCACAAATCTGAGTCATCTGAGTATATCGTTCACCTGAATCAGAAATACGTTCGTAACGCACATGTTTGATTATGCGATCTTTGATTTCATATGTATTTATTTGTGCTGGTTAACTTGGTTTTATCTTTAGACAGGGAATGACGGATGGTAAGTTGGTAAGTCTCGCCGTGTTACTCTTATATCGCACGGCGCACTGCCACACGAGTTAGGCTTTATATCATTGCCATAAAACTGATTCTAAGGCAAGATTAGAAAGAAAACTTAATAGATGGTGCACAGAACTAATTGAACGTGTTTGGATTTGTTGAGCGGACGAGAAACCTACCCATCAGTGCATTCAATGAGATAATAACCCACCAGGTTGCTTGCAGGGTGCGGGAGAACCTCGTTTGGTGCGAAGTTTTCTCCCGTGCGCGCCAAGGCGTAGAGTTCACTCTGGAGCCTTGGAGTGTTGCGTCCGGAGCTGAAGCACATATACATGACATAATGTTGGAACATCGCATATGTATCATTCCACAGTTGTAAGCCGCTTGGCACGCCTTTATGTTTCGAGAGAGAGCTTGAGCGACTTGTAATCTCGGCTTAGCGCCGCTTGTAATACTTATTCAAAATCAATAAAGTGCTTGTTTTGTTTCATACTTGTGTTCATTTTATACTTCCGCTATAACGACTTTGTGAACTAGTTATTGAACGGTCATTTACTCGTTTCGTTCAAATTTTCGCTGTATTGGAGACTATCTGTGCGACTCTGTGGCTTAGTCATTTCACCGTCTGTTCGGGCCTTGGCCTTGTGCGGACGTAGCTTGTGCTCGCGCAGTATCACGTCCTGATGGGAACGACCGTCTTGCGGGAGCGCTGGCGCGGTGATTCGCATCCAGCAGGGACGACCGATCATGTGGGGAGATCAGGACGTGACAGTAGCAGGGGAGGGGAGGGGGTCTCAGGTAAGAAGATAATAGATAGGGGTATTTGGGTCAAAAAAAATTGGTCAAAGGAGTTGACCGTTAGTCATTGACGGTTTTTGTCAAAAGTGTAGATATCATGTATTATGGTAATCGGGTGGGGTGCACCTTGAATATGGATAAATAAAGTGAGGTGCAACTCAAATTTTCACAAGATAAATTTACCCTTCAGGAATCATTTTGCATGCATCTCTTTCCATAGTGAAGCTTTAGAAGGCCTTAAATTGAGAGATGTATGCAAGCTTTAGCTTGGTTCTTTTCTCGATTGATAGAAGGACGGATTATACAATTTGTTTTGAACCTTGCTCGCATAAAGTCTGATTTCTATTTCCATCCAACAATCAGGATGGATAGAAAGACGTACCATATGCCCTTTGATTCTCTGGGATAGTAGGGATTTCTGAGTTTTGTAACCAAAATGAATATTAATCATTTTACATGCATGCATGCAAGGGCTATCGATAACTAAAATAGGAAAAATAAGATAGTTTGCTATGCTTCTATCCTTTTAATTTGTAATTGTAAGGAATCCCATATAGAAGCCATTTTGTCTAGAAACCTCCTACAAAACATGTGCTATAGGAGCTTGATTATAACCAAAATTTAGCAACAGTTTTCTTTTAGTAAGGTATTTTTGCGATACATATCCCTCTGTTAATATATGAGTTGCTTGAATAAGTTACAATGTTTCTTAACATATAAAGCACACTATGCTAGTTGTAAATAATTATGTAGTTCTCGAAAGGAAATGAGTCACTTCATCATTCAAGAACGTCAAAGATTTGCAACTACGTAATCATTTACAACTTTACAACTTGAAGATTCGGTCAATTGGTTGGTATTCTTTGAGTTTTGATATTATTAGCTCTGCAACCTACTTCATATCTTCAATGCTGATTTTGAAAATTGCTTAAGTCTTTACCAACCCAGTGCATGCATGACAGGTGTTGTGCAGCATGTTCGGAAAAACCAGTCGTCCGTGAACTAATTTTTGAAGGTCGTAGCGAGTTGCTGGTCCCCGAAAGGCCAAAAACAAAATTGACAATCACAAAATATGGTTGATAATACTTTAGAATTTCTAAGAAAAATATAAGCTGATATCTAGTTGTCCTACAAATTATCATGGACCTGAAGTTCTATATCTAAATGACTTACAAACACCAAACATGAAAGTTGGTATTTTATAATTGCATATATTTTAAAGTTGCAAACCTAATATAAATTAGAAAATTCTAAAGTGTGTGCCATAAAGTTTGTCCAATCCATAGGATGAGTACGGATGTTTGGTTGTTCCACCAACTATCATAGACCTGAAGTTCTATAGACATATCTTAATTGATAGTTTATAATGATGTTACGAACACAATCCTAAAGAATAGGATCCATTTCTCCAACATCAATACTAGATCGAACGTTGTATCCATGATAGCTGGTCTTGCTTAAATTAATTGAAGGCTCCAACAAAGCACATTTTACTCAACAGATGCATACTTTAATAATTCCAGAAGTAATTTACTGATTTTTGAAGATATAAGGACAAATGAGTATTATATTAAAACTCTGAGCAAGTGAAATAAGGAATATCTTTGTGTCTAGAGAACCAAAAGTTCGTCCTAGAGAACCAGAAATTCGTCTTAGAGAGATTATCCAGCTATTCACTACGGGTACACGTCAATAACATTGGGGATGTCAAGTCACATACTAAGTTGAGCCAGAAGCTCAATCCTAAAGGTCTATTATGAGCCAGAAGCCGAATGATCCCATAACTTTTGAACTGTGACATTATCAAGACTCCCCGGGACAATAATGATGAGAATAATCATAATTTTTTTTTTTGATTCTCTCTTAGTAACCATCATTACTGAAGTAGCAAAATTGCAACATACCTAATGATCAACTCTGTATCCTCAAGAAAATTTGTTTCAAAACCATCAATCCTGAAGATTATATGTGAATTTACAATTTTATTATTTTTAGATTTTTATAGCTTATATTATTTGAAAGGCTAAATTACAATTTAATACCCTCAACTATTCACTTTTTTTAACTTTATACCCTGAACTTTGATAGACATCAACTTAATACCCTTCATCAACTAATATTTTCAACTTAGTACCCTCCATCAGTAAACGTTAAAGGCCCATCTGGTTAGTATTTTAAACTCAAATTTCTGAGTTTAAACTCAGAAATCAACAGAAAATATGTTTGGCTGACACCAACTCAAAACGTTTTGAAAAATCAACTGTTATAACGTTGCTTTCACAAAGCAACTAATACATGTTTTCTGAAATCAATTTTTGCAACATTCTGCGGGCCCCACCACCCCTCCCCACCCCAACCCTCTCGTGCTCACTCTCTCTCTCCTTTGGAAGAGTCCATAGGCTCTCCTCCCCCAACTCCTCTCTCCCTCCCTCCCTCCTTCCCTCCCTCCTCCCCCTCCACCTCCGACCGGTTTCCCCTCCTCCTCCTCCTCCTCCTCCTCGCACGACCTCGAAGCCTGCGACCTCCTCCGTCTGGAAGGCTCCTCCTCCCCTCCCCTCCCCCTCTCCCCCTCCGTGTTCGAATCGAGCTCCTCCGCCCGGAAAGCTCCTCCTCCCCCTCCGCCTCTCCCCCTTCGCGTTCGACTTCGATCCGGCACCGAGGCGTCTCTCGACCGGACGACGACTCATCCAAACTGCGAGCGACGACTCATCCAAACTGCGGAGGGGACGCGGAGAGCCGAGGAGCTCGTCTCCACCACCTCCCCTTACTCCCTCCCCGCCTCCCTCCTCTCCCTCCCCGATGCCCTCGAGCTCCCCAGCCCTCCAGATCCGGTCTTCTCCAGCACCGACCCGCCGCTCGAGGACGATGACAACGGATGTGGTCCGCTCGAGCTCGAGAACGTCGACGACGGCGGTGGCCGCCATAGCCATGTCGAGCTCGAGGAACTCGACGAGAAATCGAACTTGAACTCGAGCTCGCGGAGGAGCTTCGAGCCGGCCGTAGATGACTCGAGCTCCCGGATGTGGTCGAGAGTGAACTCGGTCCGGTTCTCGTTGTCGGGGAGGGACACAGTTGGACACCTTCGTCGTCGTCCCAAACCCTAGCCTCGAGGTCGACGACGAACTCGAACGACGATGACCTGTGTCGAACACGAATTGGGTGGACAGGATACGAATGCTTTGTTGGACACGGACATATTAATTTTAATACATATATTTTATAAAAATTTAATAACAAAAATACTTTCAAAAAATATTTTATCAAACGAAATCTTAAAATTTTCGTCCAGAAAACTATTTTCCAGATGAAAGTAACCAAACGCAAAACCAAAATTTTTATACTCAAAAATCAACTTTATAACTTATTTTCAGAAAACTGTTTTAAGAACAAAATTTCAGAAAGAGTATCCAAACGGACCCTAAGTTTTTTGTAAAAATAAAAATACCTAAACTACCCTCATTTTCCACACCCCACCCCCAACTCTGCTGCCCTCTCCCCGCTCCCAGTTGTTGTAGCGCCGCCCCGCTCATCGCCCCGCGCCTCCCCTACCCCGCTCATGTGCCGCCCGCGCCCCCTCCGCTCACGTGCTGCCCGCCGCCCTCGCGTTGCTGCTGCTACTCACTGCTCGTTGTTGCTGCTGTCAGCCCCCCCCCCCCCTCCCGCTGCCGGCGCCAGGGAAAGGAGCTGTCGAAGAGGGGGAGTGAGAGAATGGGGAAGGGATATTTTTGTCATATTATCTTCTCCGTCCAATACCGTTTGCGCAAGAATGGGGGAGAGGGTATTAAGTTGATGTCTATCGAAGTTAAGGCTGATGTACAGAACTTAGATGATTCACACTAATGTATGCTAGAATGAATTTTGGGTAGTGTTCTGAGCCATCGATAACCGAATTCATGTCGATACTATGCGGAAAGGCATCATATTGAACAAATGTCAATGTTGTAACTTTCACATGTTTCTCTACTTTCCGCTATGGTATCGACATTTTAGGGGACTGATAGAAGATAAATGCCTTGTTCCAGAAGAACGTCGTGAATTATCGTTCTAGAAGAACTTCATGAATCATCGTTATAGAACTTCATGAATTATCGTTCTGGAAGAACGCCGTAAAGCATCGTTCTAAAAGAACGTATCATGGCATACTTATATTATCTCTTGACTAAACTAGGAGAAATGATCCATTGTATTTCATTGCAAATGAATTATTAGATGCTTACTTGATGAATTTAATAAATGTTGCATAAATAGCTATACCAACTATGAATGTACCTTCTAGAATAGAAATAAATATCAAAAGAACCAAATAAAGGCATCAAATGAATAAGTTTTACGTTAAGAACGTGTAAGACCTAAAGGTTCTAAATATTCATCTCTCCAGAAGAAGAGACTGAGTAATATAACACACCACAAATCCTCTCCTGGACCTCCTGTAAAGAAAAGTTCATAACGATCTGGAAGATGTCATGAACCAAAGATCCAATTTCTTAAAATATATCGCTCCGGTCGAGGATATGCCTCATACCCCAGAAGAGACTGAGAAAGAGGTATTCGTACCCAAGAAATCTATGTTTTATACATATTCAAGAGAAATTTGAAATCAAGAAGAATTTGTCATAGATAACATTCTCAAATGAAAAAAGGGTGACAAAAATTAAATATAACACTAAACCACGAATAATCCTTGAATGTGGAAATGATAATGGAAACATGCGATATCTTTCGAAAAACGTGGAGTGTTCGGTCCTATAGTACAATACCCAAAAAGAATAAACCTGGTAGATTTAAATGGGTGTTTATAAGAAATAAAGAGAACCAAATATATAGAGCAATGTTAGTTGCTCAAGGATTCTCAATATGACAATGAATAGAAAATAAAAATATATATTCTTTGGTCATGATAACCTAGACGATAAAATATACAAATTTTCGAAGAATTTAAATTTTCAGGTATATCCTTGAAAGATTTAAAACTACCATGCTATCCTCGAAGGATTTACAAAATGAGCCATATATGAAAGGAAACCATCCGGAATGATGCGATAGGCTCATTGAGTATCAGTCTAGCAAAGGATATAATAATGATCCTAAACGTGCAGTCATATTTATGAAGAAATTCCTGAATGGATTTGTCAAAACGATCGTCTACATACATAACAATATCTCTTAAAGAGATTAGAAGTACCTCCTGAAGGAAAGATCTCCTGAAGAGGTAGAAAATATGACAGTATACATAACAATATCTCTTAAGATTGGAAGTACCTTATGAAGAGAAGATCTCCTGAAGAGATAGAAAATATGACAGTATCTCCTGAAGAGATTTGGAAAT
Source organism: Iris macrosiphon (assembly GCA_036927795.1). NCBI lineage: Eukaryota > Viridiplantae > Streptophyta > Magnoliopsida > Asparagales > Iridaceae > Iris > Iris macrosiphon. The sequence goes on along the minus strand of JAYESA010000002.1, from coordinate 206,770,258 downwards.
ATCTCCCGAAGAGATGAATCTCCAGAAGAGATCTCATATAATCTCCTGAAGAGATAATCTCCGGAATAGATAAATCTCTAGAAAAGATCTACTATAATCTCCTGAAGAGATAATATTAATCTTCTGAAGAGATAATCTCTCGTAGAGATAAATTTCCTGAATAATCTCTCGAAGAGAAGATCTCCTCTCGAAGAGAAGATCTCCTGAAGAGATTTAATATGAGTACTTATCATTTACACAGTATACCAATAATGGTCAAGTCAATCGGATCCGTTACGACCGAAAGAATAAAAGAACATGTTTTGGGTCCTGAGGTACCATCATATTTAAAGAATTTAAATACAAAATTCTTTATTGTCATTCACTCGGCACAATATATTTTTATGTGAAACTGCTGATATGCACCTACACAGAGACACGGGAATGACATAAGGCACAAAAATCAATATTGATTTAATAAATGTTTTGATCTTATGAGATATACATATGCATGATATTTATCTGATCTCCCTTAAGGGGATATCACAAATAAGGTATGTTTTATAAACAATATTGCAGGTATTTCCGAAGAGAAATAGAACAAATAACTACGACAACCTTATCAAACATTGTTTCATTTAATGAAGCAAACAGATAATGCACATGACTATGATTTCAACAGTACAACAATCAGGGGAGTTGCAGGACTCCAGGAATAATCAATAAGTTTACAACAATTCGTTATGATATGAGAATAATGTGTATAAATGTATAGACAAAAGAAAGTATTGAGATGTAATATTCAATGTACTTGGGGATTGATTTTTCATTTATATTGATGTAAGAACTAAATACAATTTTCTATAATTTTGAGGAGGAGCATCCCGAAGATGCATGCATCCTGAAGATGCTAATGGAGACATCTCGAAGTATGTCTTTGCGCATTGTACTCTTTTCCTTCGATGAGGTTTTCTTCCACTGGATTTTTCCTTCGAAAGGTTTTTAACGAGGCAGTGTAAGTCGCACCCACTTGGTTTCACGAAGAATCATATTCCTGAAGAATATTATTGTACTCTTTTCTTTTACTATGAACTTTTCAAAGATGGATTTTTCCACAAAAATTTTTTTAATGAGGCAATAAATAAGGTGGGCATCTAAGGAGGAGTGTTATGATTTGTAGATAAGACCAAATGTGGATGCCCTTATTCCTATCTGTAACCACCTCTATCATATTCTCTTTTATATATATTATCAATGAGAAAAAGTCCAGATGATTGATTCGGCTACAATTATTCTCTCTTCCACTTTTACAACAAATATATATAAGATGAGTTCTATATGGGCGGCAGCGTCTCTCATGGGGATGCAATAGGGGGGGTCGTTGGAGAGGACGGAGTAGCTCGCGAGGGGGATTGTCACGCCCAAGATCCCAAATACGGAGAATCGGGAACATAATTCGGCCAGTTATGTATAGAGTACACTAATATCCTACGATACGGTTACGTCTATAAAGACAAGGGGCCAACTATAATATACTACAATATAACGGTTTCCTATGGTCCACAAGATCCCATTCCTAATTCTAAAATAGCAAAAACAGAAAGATATATCATATGCAAGTATAATAGTAAAGCATCCAAAACGTTAAAACATACAAGATCAAGAAGTTATCGGTACAAAATTCGGTAGGCTAGCAATATATACAAGTACGCATCCATAACATAGTTGCAATGTGTGCGTGTATATATATATATATATATATATATATATATATATATATATGAACTGGTTGTCTGCAGGCGGAAACCACCTCCCACAACTCAGGCTAAAACATGCAAAAGGCTAAACGCCCCAAAAGAAAAAACAATGTACAAAGCGGGTAAAAAAAAATCCACCCATGCTCCTGGTGTGCTGCCCTCCGGATAGTCATCATCGAGAGCGAGATACAGAAGATCATCTGACTTTGCTACGAGATCTGGCCAATGCAAAACTAGTGGGGTCAAAATCCCAAAATAGTAAGTACCACAAGAAAAGCTCTACGGGAAGCAAAAAAACGATAACAAATCACGTTCAGGTTCCGCAAAATCAAAAAGTTATCACTGGACGTTATGTCGTACAAGTCTAAATTGTACTTGTACAAGCTATAAATGTGCATAGTTGATATATAGTCTCAAAACAAGGTTATTGCAGCAGACAATAAGCAGATAATTAAAATTACAGCAAATATAAAAAGTATCTCTTTATTGATAATTGCAGTGGAAAGCCAACTGAATTTTGTCAACTTGTCTTACAATTCACGATTAAAAATGATTTACATCGTTCTATACATTATGTCATTTATATCAAAGATAACATTTTCCAGTAACACTTCAATTCGCTAACCAATTTCTCTGATGTCTTAGAAGTGTCCAAGTGACTCCTTGCACCCGAGCAAGAGGGGATCAACACATTGGAGATTTTACTGGTGAGCGGGGCCAACCCAACTCACCTAAACCAACTCAATAATCATGTAAAGAATAAATTTATTAAGTGATTTTGCTATTAGGAACTAGGGTCGATTGACACTGTACTGAGCAAGAAAACATACTCATATCACTTAACAGTGATTTCTTACCAACAATTGATTTGTCCATCTCTTTGAAAAAGGATTAGAATAACAATATAAATGTCACAAGTCTGTCCGTGCATCAATATATTAGGTCTACAATACAGTTGTCATTAGTATGCAGCCTATCAACATAACAGTCATCGGTGTCACGCCTCGATCCTGAAGGATCGAACGTCCTCGCTGAGTGTGATGCCGCGCGAGCCTAAGTTTTGCTCACGCAAGGCAAGCACCGAACAAACGATGAAAATACTAAGTCACAGAGTCGCACAGATAGTCCCCAAGCAAAAAATTGAATAACAAGATATATAAGAAACGTTGATCTTTATTGATATTGAAACGAAAGCTACATGGCGCGAGGCCAAGGTTACAATCGTTCAAGCTCTCTCTCCCATTACAATGAATCATGCCAAACGGCTTACAACATGAGAATAATACAAGGGATGATGTTCCAATACATTATGTCATGTATAAGTGCTTCAACTCCGGCCGCAACGCTCCAAGGCTCCAGAACGAACTCTACGCCTTAGAGCGCACGAAAGAAACTCCGCACCGAACGAGATACTCCCGCACTCTGCTAGTAATCTGGTGGATTATCAGTACATTGAATGCACTTGTGGGGAGGCTTCTTGGCCACTCAACAAAACCAACACGTTCAATATATTTTGTGCACACTATTACTTTATTGTCTTTCTAATCTTGTCCTAGGATCAGTTTAATGGCATATGATATAAAGCCTACTCGTGTTGCAGTGTCATGCAATATAAGTGTAAAATAACGCAACTTACCAGCTTACCATTCGTCATTTCCTGTCAAAGATAGAACAAGTTAACCAACACACAAACACACACACACACACACACACACACACATATATATATATATATATATATATATATATATATAAAACGAAAGAACGCATATGAAAACTCAAAGTGTCACGAGCGTGTCTCTGCCTCAGACATGATTTGCTCGAACTATATAGTTTTCCGTGCATCCATTCTCTAGATGTGTCGTGCATCTATTATCTAGTTCAACTAAAGGCCTGCACGCGGATTACCGCTAGCATGCCGATTTAGCCTATATGAATGTCGTTGGCACCACAAGTCATCTTGGACTACTAGTAGGCGAGTATTCCAACCGTACGTGCGAGCTACCCCGAAGTCTCGAACTACGGTTCTATCGTGTGGCATCCTTCCGATAGCATCGCACCAGCCTGAAGGGCCCGCGATACCCAGGTTCCTCCTAGGCCGAATGGTACCAGTGCCCTGATACTACCCGTTCGAGGAACCAAATCTTGTGCACAAGTTGTCCGCGGCCATGCAATTCTCTTTCCCTTTTCTCTTCTTTTGTATTGTTCAAATCACTCTCTTTTCTCAAACTTTACTGGGCTCCCAGAGCCATTTCTTCTTTCTATGTTTTACTATCTTTATGCAGCTCCCGGTACGGAAACTGCCTTGACGACCTAACGGTCCAAAAACTTTTCATGTTTTCATTGCTGGGCTTGGAACGACTATTTTGATAGTCTTCCTTCCTCAACTGAGTGAACCATATTAAGTGAAGTGTTTTAGGTCGTGACATATTTCATGTGACAAACATTGCAAATATGAAAGTGAAGTGCGACAATCTATCATGCAACATTGTCTGCTCGAAACATAAGGAAATTCTTACTTGCACAAAATTAAGGTACCAGTGCGAGGGTTCAACTATAAATCCAAGTTTCATTTCCATGTTCTACACAAACAGATAAAGAGTGGTATTATTCCCTTAGCTAGGTTAGTTCACTTCTTTTATTAGCATGCAACATGTGGTTTGCCTAGCGACTAGCATGTATCGTCCAAGTTATTAAGTGTGACGGTCGAGCAAAGACAGGTTCATCGGAGTCACCCACCTAAACGAGGGCTTGCCTCGGCCGAGCGGGACTCCGAGCGAACCGCTGAAACGCTAAGTCTGAACGTCGTTTGCACAAATACTTCCTCTTGTTGAGCTAAGCGGGTCGTTACAATCGGTCTTTACGCCAGAACGAACTATCAATGGTATTGCAGCGTATCCTTCCAGAGCAGGCAGCTAGCCTCATTGAAGGTCCCGCACCTCATGTCTGACTGTACGTTCACATAATTTTCTCCTAGGCCGATACGGTTCCTGTATACCGAATATGTTTCGAGGAAAACCAAACATTGTGGACAAGTTGCCCATAACCATGCAAATGCGCATGTCCTATAGCTAGAAACATAGTATGAATGGTAATAAAAATTGGAAGTAAACATAATGCAATATCTACTTGTACAACAGTTCATTCTCGCGATATTTTAGTTTCCATTAAGTGTTATTCCGATTGGTGACCCATTGGTCCCAAAAAATCCCAAATATTTCGTGGTACCAAACCACATCCCAACAATTTTGTGGTACCAAACCACATCCTAACAATTATGTGGTACCAAACCACATCCTAACAATTCTATGACACCAAACCACATCCCAACAATTTTGTGGTACCAAACCACATCTATACCGCTTTCCATACGCAACTCTTGATACATTAGTCTCATGCATAGATGCATATAAAAGTTACAGTTTTCGGTGTTCCATTCCTTAGCATTACAACATACAAGTTGCTTTCTTTTATCTGGTACGTTTACTAAGTATCATCGATCTAAGGACATTGCAAAAAAACAAAAAATTCTTTTATTAAGGCGTAAAGGAAAGGAAAGAAGGATCAACACCACTCACTATGTTGAATTATCTTTCAGTCCCGGTCACGACTATATCAAACGATTCCTCAAAAAGACGATTTGATATGATACACAATCCTCTTAATAGATATAACCACACAAATGAGTCATGTTCGATAAATCATCAAATCCGATACAATTAAGCAAACATACATCACCGTTCAAATCTCGCAATTTTTCGTACAACCTAAATCCAACCAGTCTATTCAAGCCAACCAACTAACACAATGTCTTAGCGTGGAGCGGGAAATTACAACAAACAGGCAAGAAACATGAAAATGCAAAAAACAATAATGAGTATAGACTATAGAGTCGTGTCATTTCGGTAGAGCGACAGACTAACTCTACATCAAACAAGAACAAGAGTAGAAAGCTGCCCTTCGATAGTCCGCGTCCCTATATCCGACTCTACCAGAAAATATAAATAACATGGCAAGAATTAATAAATACTTGTACTTATACGGGTACATGGGCTGATAACTGGTATCATGTACTTGTACATGTAGCAAGTAATTGTTGCAAGTCAATTTCGAGTCAGAAGAGTATAGTACTAATGCATGTCTCGACAACAGGACTTGACTTGAGCATGAAAAGATAAATAGTTCAGGATTCGATGAAAATTTATAGCCTCTCGATTATTCATTAATCAACCCTTCCAATCAAACAAGAACAAAGAGTTAAAAAATATTTTTCGACAGACTAATCTACTAGGCCTAATCCGAAACTAACAAGACATGAGCAAGACTGAACTAGACTGAATATCCAACAAATCAAATATAACCAAGCAAAGCTACGGGTTGTTAATTAACTAGCTAGGGTTATCACAATCTTGGTTACTAAAATGCAGGTTGAGGAATCTTAAGCTACAGACAACATAGGCTGACCAGGATAACATATACTTGTCAGATACAAGAAATAAATGACTTCAAGTAAACTGGATATCATAATACATAATCTGATCAGCATCATGATCATACATACAAGGGGATCACGAGCTTGCTCCTCAGGAGGTCACCATGTCCAAAAGCAGGTCATGGTCCACACGTCATGGAGGTATCAGACCTGGAAAGCCTAGCCAATAAAGTCGCATTAAGCCTCATATTCCTTTTCTCCCGATGCATCTATATTTAGTTCACTGTAATTAACCTAGTCTATTTGATTCAAGGATTATGAGTCGTGGTCTCTCGTAAGTCGGCTCTATATGGCATACTCAAGAAGGATGGTCTTGACTACAGACAAACTTATGTTATAATTTCACTGGCACGATTGGCACTGATCATTCCATTATTGATACATTACCGATGTAAGCATTTTGATTCTACAAGCACAGAACCACGGTGTACAGCCCTCGGCTGACTAGTACGAGTACAGGTACATAATAGAGTACATGAGTCCTACTAGATTCTCTATGGACTATACACTGAGTTGATATATACTTAAAACACGTACAAATAACTGTACTGGAACGAGAGTCATTCAGACTCTCTCGATGATACGTACACATGATATAGCATGATAAGCAGGATAATGAAAAATAGACTTGCTTTAAGTAAATAAAACATGACTTTATAGAATATACAACGTTCTAGAAATAGAAACTCGATTTGAAATCAATTAAAACCTGAAAATACCGTATTTATCCGTATACGAATACGAACCGATACGAGTCAATCGGGGATCCATATTCCCATGAAAATACACCTACCGGTGTTAAACAATATTATACAAGATATAAAATACCAAGGAGTCATGTCGGACAAGATAAGGACATGCGGTCGCGCGATTCGGAAGAGTCCAGGGGTTGTCCTGGCTCATTACAGAGCACAGACGGTATACCGATGGTATACTGCCGGTTCAGTGAAATTGACATGACATAATTTACATCGACAGTGTACCGCCTGTGCAGTTCTGGGACAGAATCGAGTCTGGAATAGTACCAACCTTCATAGTTTCACGTAAAATATGTCGTATCTCGACACACTCCCGATTTCAAATCCGAAAGGTGCGTTGCACTCCTAGTTACTAGTGCTTCGTGTGAGGGCCAAGAAACACATGTATCGCTTCAATTTAATTGTATCACATTCTTGACACGAAGGAAAAATAAGTATCTAGGGATCGTTTATCAACCAAAACCACATCTGAAAGCTGCGATAGCATAGTTTGTTTCCCGATCAAAACCATATATTTACATGTAATTAATTCAAGAAAAATCAAGACGAAAATAAAAGAAAACTCGAGGCCAAGCCTCTGTATTGAGCAAGATATACTTGTCTCGATGTGTGCAATGCGACCAGTCGATCCACACTAGAATGTTGTGCTCGTATCCACCTCCAGGCCGGCCTAATAGCACAAGCCTCGCTCCATCGACTCTCGAGATCCCGGGGAGTGAATGTGAAGAGAGAAGAGTTCCTCTATACTTCACAAGAGAAAAATAAGTAAAAATTAGTAAGAATGAGACTTTAACTCTTATAAATTCATTCTCAAACAAATCAAAGTCGTTAACGGCTCGAGATCCAACGATCGGAAATAAATGCAGTGGTTCTTTTCCCACTTAGAGTACTATCGACAGTATATTTAGGCAGTATACTGCCAACAAAGCAATTTGTGAGAAAACCCAAGATTCTGGATGTCTAGTTCCTAACAAGGGTACATGACAGTGACATGGGTCGTTACCAATCTTACGAACTCAACCTACAGGCTCAAATCGAACTTAAAACCAAGGAATCGATCATAGCTTGTTACACAAGTCATTATTTAATTTAGAAAACTCCCACGAGTATCACACGAGCTATATCTTGCGATACACGATGCACGATAATGGAGAAAAATTCAAAAAAATTCAAGTCAGGAAACGCGAACCTAATACAGTACCGTTGGTCTAGAGTTCACCTTACGAGGATCATGACATACTATTAGAATACCTAGATTCATGTATCACGATAAAACATCCAACTCTCAATCAGGATACTGAAATCACAAAATATAAGAAAATACGAAACACAATGGAAATATTAAAATACATGCGCGTATTCATATAAAATATTGATACCGAAAAATGGGTGTTACAGGAATTAGCGTTCAGATCTTGCGGGTGGGGAAGGATGGACAGTTGTCCAACATCGACATCATGCCAGGTCCCGAGGAGGAGTCGGACGTATAACACCATCAACGGATAGGCCCCTTGCTTATAAGGCAAGAGAGACAAGATAGGGTCTTGCTCCTATCATATCAGGAAGCGGGTGCTCACGTGCATACGTGGTGGGGCTGGGGAGACATGAGGAAAGATCTTCCATAGGAGCGGTGTAGCAGAACCGGTCGGGACATCTGCCGATAGAGGAACCGCATGGTCAGGCGAGAGTACTAGAAAGGCAAAGACTCCGGTTTTTCCTCTTTCCGGATGGTAAATATTTCTCAGAAAAAAAGAAAAATAGTCGAAGTCCGATATAAATGGGAAGGACCTCTCATTCTCCTCCTCCAAGCCGATCTCAAGGGCTGTTGTTTGTTCCCCTCCTTCGGCAAGTGAGGAAGAGATGTTCCGACAGTATAAGGAACCATCTCTAATAGATGGAGTCCGAAGCACGGTCATCACAACGGAGGGCGTCACCATCTCTGTCACATAATCGGAGAAGACGGTGGTGATGTCTATATTAGGGCCACGAACATCCTGTCTTGCTGTGTATGCATACTTTCGGCGAGTTTTGCGGCCGGTAAGTGGAGTTGATATCTTCTTGTGTGAAATTTGGTGTTCTTCATCATATTTGTTGCAGCTGCGAAACTGGAAACGGTTCTGCAGGATGGCCCATGGACGTTCGATAGGAAGCTTTAGTATTGAAAAAAAGGGTCCCCTCGACCTCGCTAGAACATGATCTACTCACTTCCGTTTCCATCTGGATTCAATTTCCTAGGCTTCCTCTTCAGCTTTGAAACAAACCGGACCTCCGTAAACTTGCCAAGTCATAGGAGTAGATCATGTAAACGAGGTAAGGATGGATCCGACAACATCATCGACGAATCGTTTGGCATTTGCACGAGTTATAGTGGAGATTACTGCGCAAAAGGATCTGCCTATTGTGATCCCTGTCCATCTCCCAGATGGAAGTAATTTTGACCAATCAATTACATTTGAATGGATCCCGTCGATGTGTGCAAAATGTCGGTGTATTGGGCACATGGAGTCTGGGTGTCCAAATCCGACTGGAGAAGTCATTCGCTAGGAGGTTATGGAAGTTCCGATGGAGTCCGCTACACTACATGTAGAGCTGCCACAAAGAGTGGTCCCAGGCGAAGATACAACGAATATTCATTCGGTTCATTTGCCTATGAACTCGGCCTATGGAGTATTTCCACCCAATTTGCATGGTGGAAATGACACTCCAGGACGAGTCAACACCAAACCTGGATCTTCAAGTACTTGCATTCTTTCGAACCATTTGCCTAATTTACGCATGGACGTGATGGGGCATGTGCTAGAACCTTGTGGTACCCTGCTGCTGAGGGGAGAGAAGAGTCACTGCAGGAGGCCATGACAGGTGTAGAGACCTCTTCGGACCATGGAGGAGGACAGGAGACTCGGGAAAACTCAAGTCTGAGTTAGCTTCGGAGTTCTAAAGGACAAAATAGCAAGCACAAATAAGAGTTAGTTGATGTACTGGGTGGGATGTGTTGGGATTGAGTAGTAGGGTGTACGTCATTTGAGTCAATGCACCCATTTTGTAGTACTTTTTATTAATACAATTACCATTTCCTCTCTCTCTCTCTCTCTCTCTCTCTCTCTCTCTCTCTCTCTCTCTCGATATATATATATATATATATATATATATATAATTTCTCTCTCTCTCTCTCTCTCTCTCTCTCTCTCTCTCTCTCTCTCTCGATATATATATATATATATATATATATATATATATATATATAGAGAGAGAGAGAGAGAGAGAGAGAGAGAGAGAAATTATACACGTCACTCCAACTCAAAAAATAAAAGGAAAAAAAAAGACCCTTGGCAGCATAGTTAGTAATTGACACATAACATATATACATAGTACTCTAGTAAAGCTCAAAATATTCATGTAATTACCATTATTTGAAACAGGGTATATCTAAACCAACATTTTTACAGAATCAACGATTGCCAAAACCTGAAATGTTGATAGAAATTTCACGAAAGTGAATTTTACATAGAGAAACTGAAGCTAAGAGAGGTCGAAACCAAGATTTTGAAGGCAAGAACCCCCTATTGTGAAGTCTCTATTAATCTACTAAATTTAATAGCATTTCTGTGGACTGCAACTCACAGTTTCTTTCACCATCAAAACGAGAAGAAAGAACTGGAGATAGAAAGTTTGATAGAAAGTTTCTTTCACACTAGTTCCTCCAAAACTTGATTAGAAATGCTAGGAATGTCTCGGCTCGGCAAATGACAATACCTTAGTTGAATTGATGGGTAGTCACTATCGAGTTGGTATAACAAACCAACTGTGAGCATAACTGAACTATGGATTTCAAATTTTCAACAACAGGGTAAGTAAATAAAAATTGCATAAGCAGATTGTACCTTCTTAAAGCGAAACTCCCAAGCATGATCGCAGAGATCATCCCTCATGATGCGAGCCTGAGAACCGAAAGGTGCAGTATTTAGTTTCTCCTTTTATCTTTTGTGAGAGTTTGTGACTGTTGGGAGGGGGGGAATTTATAGCTCTTATGTAACCAGAATGATAACCATAATCAATATACAATTCCACATATATGTCAAGAGGAAAAGAAACATATAGGGATATGTTAGTTTCAATTGTAGCATACATCCTCATTCAGTACTTTAGTTTGTTGATCATGCATACAATGACAAAGTTCAACGGAATGAAAATGGAAAAGCAGGAGATAAAGAAATTCAAGGATATTCTGGAAATAAAAGGACTAACAATCAAGCAATGATGGATCAATAGAGAAAGCAAATTATAACTACTAACAGCCTAAGCTTGTTGGTGGTGCAACAACCAGCTGGTCGCTAAGTATTGCAGAATTAATCAGTTTCAAATTGACAAATCATCTCATAGTCATTCTTAGTCTCCTACCAAATAATGGGGTTATATCACTTGGTAAACGAGCACGAGTCTAATTGAGAAAGGTTCATAAGAATATTGATCAACTTACTATATTAAAAAAAATGGAATACAAAATACAGTGTCCATTGCAGTTAGCGTGGGGAGAAGTGTAGCAGGAAATAGTGGTTTCCACCACCTTGATGTTCACAGGCACTGGTTTCAAAGATAAAAAAATGCGTTATAATCCATACTCACTAGTGGCCTTCAATTTGCAACTACAGTTAGTAAGCATTAAGGATGCAATTTCTAGAGAGCGTAAAAAACATAAGATAGTTGTTACAATAAAAAAAAGGATTTAGAGGAAACAAATTTAAGATCTTCATAACAATAAGCCAGTGTTGGTCATATCGGTAGAGATAGGCAAGATCAATTATATAAATTCTGTGAAATAGTCATCAATCAAGACACTCATTGGTTGAGGAATTTTTATATGCAGTAATATTATACAAGTATCAGCATGCCTAGCATCCCTTTCATATGCTGCTCTGTGTAACTGTATTATTGTACAATACTAAGATGTTGATCATAGTCGCTACAATTACTAATATAGATACTGCAGTTCACATTTGTTGAACAATCACATGCAATGACATCAGAATTAAATGTTAAGCAGAATAATAATTTGCCGAGTACTTTGTTGTTCCTGCAAGTTCCTAATATCCACGGGTTTATGCAAACATATTAGTACAGAGAGACGAGGAAAAATAAAATTGATCTTAATGAAAATTATGTACAAAACTCTCGAGCATATTAGCCTGTTCACTATTAATCATCGGAAAGAGTGTAAACTAGTTAGAAGGACACCAGGTCAAATGGGCAGCAAATTCAAGAAGTGGAAGAAGCCATCAGATTGTAAATGGCCTCCAGATTGGCATAATAGTTAACATCTTCCTCTCCCCCCGGATAAGGACACTTCCGATACAGGAGAAGCAGGAGGACTATTGCTAGTAGAATCATCAATGGAAGGGCACTGAAGAAGGGAATACCTACATCACTGATGACGAGAAGAGAACAATTGTGATGATAAATTAGCTCATTTGTAATATGGTGGAATGGCAGCAAAGAAGCAACGAAGAAGTATGCATGATATAGGAGGAAGTGGTCAACAGGATACATATACACAGTTACACACATTTGCAACAATCAGCTATATTTTGTAGACCTCATACTCAAGGTTGTAAAAATCGTTAGTCGGCCACTAGTCGGTTAGCGGAGACTAGGGATTAATCGGATTAGTCGGGGACTAGTCGGATTAGTCGGTTTAACTTTTTTTAATATATATATATATATATATATATGCAATAAAAAATATCATATATACTTACTAATAGCATTTTAAAAAAGAAAAGTAGCACTCAGCACATATATTTTAAAAAAAGCAACAGTCAGCATACTTCCTGTTTGCATTTCAGCACCTTTATATATGTTGTTTGGACCAAGTCATATATACTGTTTGCAGTCAGCACATATATACTTATTAATAGCATGTTTTTTTATATATGCTGTTTGGACCGGTCAACATAGGAAACTGTAGCAGCAGCATGTCCAAAAAGGACAAAACAACAGCATAATGTCCAAAGAGGTCAAAACAGCAGCAGCAATAAAGAGATCTAGACCCCACGTGACCACGTCAGACATGAAATGGCAACCACCTTAGGAATTTTTTGATCAATTTGGTTTTCCTCCAACTGGGAACCAAACCCCATATGTAATGGTCTTTCTTCCATGAGCTTCTTGCATGAGCCAAACAATTCTATAGTGGTGTGGAGCTTAAAAAGCAGAGCAGACAAAAAACAAAAGCAACAGTAGCCAAAACACTGCAAAAAAATAAAACTGCAGCAAAAAAAAAAAAACTACAGCAAAGACTCGGGAAGTCTCGGGAAGCAAAAAATGCAGCCGTCGGCGGAGATCAGGTTAGTTTTCTTCTTTTTTCTCTGAATCTTTTTTCTTTCTATTCCTTCTTTTTCTGGAGATAGGTTTGGCTTCTTCTGAATCTTTTTTTTCTTTTTCCTTTTTCTTCCTTTTTTTTTCGTGTCGGCTACGTTAGGTTTTCTTCTCTTTTTTTGAATGAATGGTCAGGTCGAGTTGGGTTTTGATCTGCTTCACCCATTTTCATTTTTTTTTAACCGACAGCTAGTCGGGCCCGCCTAGACGCCTAGGGCCACCTAGTCGGCCGACTAGGACCGCCTACTGCGTTTACCGACTTTTTACCGTCTAGTACCGAAATCGAGTCGGCGGCGGCCGACTAGCGACTAGTCCCCGACTAGTCGACCGCCTAGGCCAACTTTTGCAACATTGCTCATACTCTCCTTTAGAGTACCAAAGTAAACACAGTCGAGCCAAAGGCACCGTAAAATGAATTTTAAACTTGAAATATGCAAAAAGAAGCAAATGTACGCATGTGGTTATCACCTACTGATGCTAGAAATGCTAGTCTAGGTGGATGGTCAAATCACCACCATCAAGAAGATATATGCTAAGGGTACATTTGGTAGGCAGTAATATTCCTCAGGAATGTAACATTCCTGAAGAGTTCATGCATTTGACATGACCACCATCAAGATCCACGAGTATGTTAGATGTCCATCAGCATTAAATTCCCACATTTCATGGGAAAGCGAATCCTTTCTTGATAGGTGGGAACAGTGGCGGACGGACACAGGATATATTTTTTTCATCGGGGAAAAAATATATTAACTTAAAATTTAAGGGGAGTGAAATACATCAACTTAAAATTTAAGGACTTAAATTAAGGGAGAGTTATATATAATTTATTAAAAATACCCAAAATAATAAATATTATAAAACAACCATAATGTACCTTATGGGGTTTGAACTCAAGACCTCTTTCTTATAGCCTAAACAATTTACCAACTAGGCTAGTATTTGGTTGCTATATCTATAAACAAATGTAAACAATAAGATGACCAATCACGATATAAAAGGAAACCGAAAATTTATGGGGAACTGCCGCTCCCATTCGACCTATAGTGGGTTTGTCCCTGGGTGGGAATGTCATGTTCTATCATGTGGGAGCAATATAAATACTTGTCTTGATATTGATATCAACATTCTAGTATTAATATAATATAATATAATATTAGTACTTTCTACCACAAAACTATAGCACCAATCTTAATGTAAGTTATTGAAAAATCAATATCAAACAGTAATAACTTGAGAATAATACACACATGTATCCTGACGGAAATTCATTTCAATCTTTACGATGCAAGGCTACTTTATGGAGTATATGCTTCAGAATATTTTATTCTTGGAATTGTGTAAATTATAAGATACACATGAATATTCAGTTCCCATCCTGTTAACCAAGACAGCAGACACCAGATACGACGACCTAAGTAGCAGGATTATGGCACCACACAGGCAAAATCACAATGTCACACTAAGAATGGCTGATTATATATACTCGAGCTATATCTGATCAATATCCATCTATTTTTTTTTCATCTCAGTAATCTAGTTGACCGAGATAAAAAAAGACTTCTGGAAAGGACATGCAGCAATTACGGTAACTTTGCTAACGTGGTCTCAAAAAAGAAGTCACACGTAAGATACAAGTTTTACAAATCCAACAACCCACATACTCAATATGTAAACCCACATACTCAATATGTAGCTCACATCAACCTCCTTGGACGGGCGGATCCATAAAATTTAGTCAGCGGGGACTCAAGACCGACAATAAAAAGAAAGACATTCAATTTCAAAGGGGACTCAACATAGCAACAGTTACAGAGGGGGCTTGACAGTAAAAAAGAAACTCTTTGAGGGGCACGCAGTCTAGGCAGGAATAACAAAAACATAATGATACATTCTGAAACTCATTCATTAAACATGCAAGCTCAGAGCATATTTATAAGCCACAAAGAGTAATTAAAAGATAAAACAAATAAAACTCATCTTAGAGTAGTATAATTGCATTCTGCTTAAAATTTATACTTGGTTAACAAGTATGTTGGCCCCTCCTTGATTAATTAATAAACCTTAACAGTTGACATTACGTAAATTAAAATTACTATTGTACTATATTCCAACCAATAATTCATTTCTAAGACTTCACCTCCTTAAAAGGGTACAGATAGTATAAAACAAAAGGCTACTAGCAAAATAAAAAAAAGTGGATTTTACTTGATTTTTCCAGGTTTCGTGCTATACTGCCTAACTATGTCCCTGACACTAAAGCCAACATAAAAAAATATCGGATGGATAAGGTCCATCAGATCCACTAGTAAACTGCTGGTCTTATGTATGAGAACCAAGTTGACCAACGACTGTATGTGAGTCATCAAAGTCGTAGAAACCAAATTGTAAACATGAACATATCGATCTGAAAGGATGCTGATCTCATAAAAAATATTCAGAAACACATTATGCAACAAAAACCTAAATATACAAAGAAGTCCATATATAGAATGGCTACCACTAACCCGTTTTCCATCCATAATACACATAGAATAAAGTGCCAGCTTCGAAGCTCCTCGCACTTTGGTCAGGCGAGGGATGTGTGCCTTCCCCATCCATAACTTCTCACACTACAACAGAGACAGGCATCTTGTAAGTCTCGGGCAAAAAAATAGTTTATAAACACACAATAGAACACTTCAACTTTGGCGATAGCAGTAACATCTAGGGAAATAGTTCAATCATGTAACCAGTTTCTGAGATCAGACAGCAAAGAAATTACTTGACCCTTGAGCAATCATACAAATGAACTTAAAAGAGAAAGATAAAAAAAATGACATGAATATAAAACAAAAGTTTGTTTTTTTTTTCTAGTGTCACCCTTGAGATTGATGGAAGATAAAAGAAGTGGAGAAAGAAGATGTAAGAAAGGAAAATGCAAAAGTTTATCTCTTGATAAAACAAAACAAACCGATCTTCAACCAGCAAGACTGTCTAGTTGACTTCATTGCAGAATCTGGTTGTAACAAGGGGCGGGAAGTAATTTCAAAGCAATATGTATTCTACTCTCCCATTCGATTCAGCGATAAGCTGTCTTCCTGTAGAGTCTGGACTAAAAGTAGTAAAACCATCAATGTTAAAATCAGTAAAGGTTGGTGTAGATCCTTAAAAATGACAAGGTCTCAATGCAGTAATACAATGCAGACCAAGCTTCCCACCTCATGAAGCTCATCGGCAGAAAAAAAAACTTCTCTTATGCGTGAAGCTCACAAGCAGGGAACACAGTTCCTCTCCCCTATGTGAAGCCCACAAGCAGGGAACACACTTCCCTCTTGCTTGCGTGAAGATCACCAACAGGGGACACACACTCCTCCCGCTCACACGAAGTTCAGTGAGCAGAATAGCACGCATGCGCCACCCTCATTAATGAAGGGTATGTGCAGTCACGTCAAAGGACAACAAGCCTTTTAAAGATACCCAATCAGCCGTGTGAGGCATGATTTGACATTTAAGTGTATCTTTAATGTCTGGCAGCTGATGATTGGACCTAATGTGTATCATAAATGCTCTCCGACACGAGGCCAGTTCCCATTGGTTCCTACGTAAAGGGAGTGCACAACATTTGTTGGATGCTTCCTGCAGCATGAACCAGCTTCCAGCTGAAATCCAGCAAGCCACCTACCCACTTGTAACTATAAATATCATGTATTTGTTGCAAGTGAAAGAGGCAAGCATAGAGAGAGGAGAGCCTACACTCCAAGTGCACTTTGTTGATCTGTTCACAAGCATATTGAGCATCGAAGAACGTCGGAGCCCCGTCTTCTTGTATTCGATCGTCAACGGAGTAAAGGGATAGGGCCGATCCAACCTCCTTCGTCACACTTTTCCAAAATCAAACTTGTAAACATAATTCTTTTTGTAAGTACACTTACCGAAAGTTGTAATAGGATTCTCTTACTCATAAACAAAGTTCTCTTCTAAAGACCTAAGTTACCCGGACTCTCCACTTTAAGGAGTACCCGTGTCGACCATTAGGACATGGGTATGGATATGAGATATATATCCGATCCTCCATGGTGACAATCGGATCCTTCATGGTGACAATCGGAAGACTGGTAGTGAAGTTGATAGTTTATTTTAATGTGGTAGTGAAGTAGTAGTTTATTTTAAAATGGTAGACTGGTAGTAAAGTAGTAGGAAAGTTGAATGGACGGTTCCTTAGAGACTTATTCAACTATTCAGTAAAGTTTACTACTAGTTTATAATTACAACTCATTTTTTTATGAAATCTTAGTTATATCTCTGTACCCGTATCCAAATTATGGATCCTTTTTAGCCGAGTCCGCGTGTCGTTCAATTATGAGTTTGAAGGACCCGACTCTTGGCGTACCCGACGGCCTCTCTTTTCCTCTTGATGAAGAACTCGCATCATGACACGCGCATGTTCTTTTAAATGCGGGCAGGCATGCGTACACGTCCGTACCCGAGTCTAGGTAACATAGCTAAAGACCCCGTGTCTCTTTCCGACGGAAAGAGTTGGGTCGAGACATTTGGTATATGCTGGGCAAATCAGGGTACAAAACAAGTGATGCCCTTCTAATCTCTAAAAAAAGTACTTACAACATCAACGAAAAATCTATCATATGGCTGTTAGCTACAATGCATGGACACAGATATGAAAAGCCATAACACATATATGATGACAGGGACACTGACTTTTGATGTCCTAGTATATTTTCAAGTGTATGAGTTGTGAGTCTTGTGACTGATACACAAGATAATGACATGGGACCAACTTTTGAAGCAACTATGCTTTTCCTGGGTTGTCATAAATTTGAGAATTGCATTTCCACTAAGAACTCCACTTCCCAACATTTCACAGTAGCCTATAAAAAACTACTACACTCACTAAAGCAGGTGAAGACAAATTGTAATGCATTGACCTTGTGATGCCCGTGGACAAATAAAAATATATAATTCTCAACACTCAGCACAGCTCTAGAGTATTAGAGCAATGGTAATAACCCACAAGTAAGATACGCATTTTAAGCAGAACTAAAAACATATATAATTTCACTGCTTAACACGTAAAATGCAGGGGGGGGAAGGCATGTTTGACAAATGGAAACTTTTGGAAACTAAGAGCCTTTTGGCAAATGGAAAGTTAGGAGAAACTAGGGAAGTGGTAGAAAGTATGATCGGTTTCAATTTAATTGTATGCTTGGTAGATGGAAACTAAGTCAAGAAACTTACAGGATCCGCCAAAAAAATGAAGCTAGTCAACATTCTAGTTTCCATCCAAAAAGATAGAAACTTATGAAAACTAGTATGATGCAATCAGGAATTAATTGTTTATTATTATTCCTTTTAAAAATCAAACACCCACCTTATAACCGTTTATGTTAACTGTTTTTTATTATTAACGTCATCATTGCCTAA
Organism: Iris macrosiphon; assembly: GCA_036927795.1. Taxonomy (NCBI): domain Eukaryota; kingdom Viridiplantae; phylum Streptophyta; class Magnoliopsida; order Asparagales; family Iridaceae; genus Iris; species Iris macrosiphon. Next base: position 206,751,479 of record JAYESA010000002.1, on the reverse strand, counting down.
TAATTTCTATCTTATAGTTTCTAGCAAATAAAAAACTATTTTAATTAGAAACTTAGTTTCTTCAGGTTTCTTATAGTTTCTATAAACCACTAGAAACCAAGTTTCTTAGTTTCAAAGAGTTTCCATTTGCCAAACATGTTCTAAGACTTGGTTTCTATTGGTTTTTTGAAACTATAAGATACCAAGGAAACTAGGTTTCCAACTTAAAATGTTGTTTGTTCGGTAGAAACTATTAAGAGAGAAACTTGTAATCAATAGTAAATTGAATAATTATTGCTTCTCATGAGCTTCCATCTATTTGGATAAAAAGTAGAATGAGTAGTGGTTTCCATTTTGGTCATGGGTCCTACAATTTTTCTAACTTTGGACATATTTGGTAGTTGGAATAAAGAACCTAAAAAATGGAAAGCACATGTGGAACTTAGCATGTAGCTCCCACAATGCAATTTCATAGGTTCACACGACGGTTTGTTTGGTGCTAGGAGACTAAGAGAACTCACATGAACTTAGGCACCTCTTTGCCAAGTTATTTATGTTTTCATGTTTGTTCTTAAGAACATGAAGAAAAAATCCACCAAAGAAGGATCCATATAAAGAGTATGATGCCTAAGTTCCATCTCAGCCAAAAAAAACCCTTCCAAAATTCATCCATTTTCAGTTGGATTTCAGTTGGAACTTGAAGAACCCAATAAAAACTGGATCCCACCTAAAAAAATGAAAACGGTTGATTGTTTAAGGTAGGACCCACACGTGCACAAGTTCCATCTTCATGCTATTTTTTTCTCAAATAAACAACATACTTCTCTAACTCTATGTGGACCCATGTAATTGCAATGTGGAACCCATATGCTAAGTTCCATGGGTTCTATTAGTTTTTGAAGTTCTACTCTCAAACCACCAATCAAGCATGCACATGGAACTTATATGTGGGTCCCAACTAAGAGAGTTCTCTCCCTCTCTCTCTCTCTCTCATTTACTAGGTAGGACCCACTTTTATTGGTTTCTTTAAGTTCCACCTGAAATCCAAACATAAAATGGATGAACCTTAAAGAAGGCTTATGTTGAGGTGGTGCAATAAACATGACCCTATTTATTCGGATCCGGACTGGTGGGTTTTCTATGTTCTTGGCAACAAACATTGGAACTCACCGAACTTGGGAAAAAGATGCCCAACTTCCTCTTCCCATCAGGCTCTTAGAACCAAACAACCCCTCAGTTCCCAAATACAAACTAGTCATACTTCCCATCACTTTTCTACTTTCAAATCCTAAATTCAATCTTATTTTGAACATTAGGTGGGCACATACAGTGGCGTAGCCAGAATTTTCGTCTAGGGGGCGCGGAGCTTACTATTAATTTTTTTATAATAAATTTATAGTTCGAAAAATATCATATATTAATATTAAATATACTGGATTAATACGAATAGAAACAATATAAAGCATCAATCTAATAATTGATTAACATGAATATGAACATTATGATTCACCTATCAGCTTAGGATAAGTGATTCATTAATTGGGTTGGTTCCGAGTAAAGAATATGTTGCCACTATAATCAATTATAATAAGAGTTTCAATAGACCTAACCTCACCGGAGATTTTTTTTTTTTAATCTTCATCCCCGCCCTTGTCCTCATTTTTAAATTTCCAGACACGTCCCCGTCTTTAAAAAAACTAGGTGTCTATCGGGTTCGAAAAAAATTGTCATCCATAATGACATCTTCTAATACTTTGAAGTTGGGAAATACCTACAACTACCTAATTGTTCGTTTTCATTGTAAGTGGGCTAGGAGGCTTTGACATTATATATAAAAAAGATGGTGATAAACTTGTGAGTGCTGTCAATATAGAAATATAATCTTATGAACTCTATTCTTTTAGTAATGTATATATTGTTTTACTAATTTTCTTTTTATTCCATGTGCGACTAAGATAAATCTTCAGAAAATCAATACATTTAGAAGCTTCCTTATTTCACAATAGACATGTTCTCGAAAGTATACTACTATGCTATGATTATATGTTCTGTTGATAAAATGTTCCTTAAATATATTATTTCAAATATAGCTTTACAGTGTCGTCGTAAAGGAGTCTCATGGTGTGTGTGTGTGTGTATATATATATATATATATATATATATATATATATATATATATATATACACTTAAAAAAATATAAAGGTTGCGCCCCCTTAGCTCCATGTGGCTACGCCACTGGGCACATACGTTCAAAAAGTAACAAATGACAACTAAATGGATCCTACCATGAACATTGACATCACAGAGAACCTCAACCACACTTCATACATATCATGTAGTTAGCATTAAAGTTAACATTTGTTGCGTTTTGGGACTTCATACATACCATATAGTTAGTATTAAAGTTAACATTTGTCATGTTTTGAAAGGTCAGGTCTGCACACCAAAAAATGATCAGCGAAATGAGAGTGAGACATTGTTGCCATTCACCTAATAATTTATCCATACTATGGTTATTTCAGGAAGCATGGGCACTCCCGTAAAAAATCAAGGCTTAATTTCAACCTGATATCCTATACTTTTATATTATACAACTAAATACCTCAACTATATTAGACAATTTGATACCCTAACAAAGTTGACGAAGAATATGAAATAAAAAAATACCCCCTACTTAATACCTCAATTATTATATCTACTATTATTAATAATATTATTTCTTTTTTATGGAATCATACCTCTCGTCGAAGATTTTGGGATCCGGCCTCAATTCCGACAAATTAGCTTAAATTTGGCCATATCGATGGAAAGAGGAGGAAGAGACCCTCCTCGACCAACTCTCCCTGTACCAGCAACAACCCTCCTCCAACCATCGTGACCTTTTGAAGGTCCGCGACGACACCGACCGGGACCCTAGTGCTAGCCCCGCCAAAACCGTAGTCGCCGTCCTCACCTCTGACAAGAACTCCCCCTCCGCGGTCGGCGTAGCCGCCCACTCCTCCCCCATGGATCCTCCTCGATGTCATCCGCGATGAGGAGTCCAAAGACGTCGTCGCCGGAAGCTCCAGCTTGCAGGAGCTCACTGACCGCCTCCGGATACGCCATGCCACCGCCGCTACCTCGTGGACGGTCAGATCGGCCTCCTCGGTTGTTACATTCATTTCTTCTATTACTGGACTGCTACCAGGAGTACCCAAGCTCAACATCAACACCAACCTTTCTGCCGGCCACTGCACAGCAGTAAGACTCATTAGCAAAGGCATTGTAATGTCATCGTATTGATTAGCTAGCTCAGCCACTATTTCCAGCTCAGCAGCCATGTCAGCACCGTTAGTTAGATTGATCTGTTCTCCTCTGCAGTCTATAAATAGAGAAGGTGGATGGAGAAAGGGGTGTGAAGAATATTGTTTAGTTTACATTTTTATTCTTGCATTTATGTTTAGAATACATTGTAGATGTCTTCTTCTTCTCCTTCCTCCTCTAAAAATTAATAGAACCCTTAATTTTCCATATCCTCAATTCTTTCTTCTTCTATTACTGAAATTTCTTCATTTCCATGACTAATTCGTATGTTTCTCGTTCTTCATCTGGACTCCTACAAAGAGGAACGTATCAATTGGTATCAGAGCCGTCGAATTTCTGGAGCCATGGTGTCCGACGAAGCTCGCCGGAGGAGCACCGACGTCCGGCGGAGGAACCTCACCTCCGATCTCACCAATATGGTTGGGGATCTCTTGGACATGGATGGGGATCTCCTCAATTTGGTTATGGATACACTCTGGTCATGGAGCCACCGCCACCAGCGCCTGAACCCTATGGTATGTCTTTCGCTTCTCCATCTCCGTACCATGCTTCTCCACCGCCGTACGCGAACTCGTGGTCGTCGACATGAATCCAGCATCCGTCGTCATACTCCTCATCCTCACTGTCGTCGTGTAATCAACAACCGACGCATTGGCAACCGTACACAAACTCGACGATGTCGTCGCGGTACAACCAATCAACGCAGAGCTCTCCAACGACTCATCTGCAGTATATGCAGCAGCAGGAACAGTCTGCTCCGAACATTTTCGACGAAATGCACGAGAGAGGTTCACGAAGTAGTACAGGCTGGGAACAGAGGCCTGGTGCTCCCTTGCAAAATTCTCTATCAGGAGGCTACGATTACTATGGACAAGGGGGCCACACAATGGGCAGTCAACTTCCTAACCCTGCATCTTCTCAGACCTCTACCTCTGTGAACTACAACTACGGGCACCAACAAGAAGCCGCTGGTTACGGACCAACAAATCTCTACCGACAATCTAGTCCTCCCCAACAGAGCTATGGACCGGAATACAATCAACTGCCTTCTGTGGGTTATTCCAAACCTGTCAGCCAAGTTGCTTATGGGTATGGCCAAGGTGGGCAACCTACTTATGCTCTAGCAGGTATGCAACAAAAAGTACCGCAACATGTTTTTCCTTATTCACAAGCACAGGATCATGAGTATCCTCGTCAGATTCAGCAGCGGGAAGTGCCTATGAGGAAGCTTGGTAGTGTGAGTTGGTGTCGTAGGTGCAATGTTGATTGCACAAATATGGAGGGATTGGTTTTGCATTCTCAGACAAAGGAGCACGAAGACATGACCATGACCTTGGTTCTGGAAATTAAGCAGAACATTCAATCAAAACAGCAGTTGGAATATTCTGGAATGATTAGGGAAATAATGAGCATCCTGAGGATGTTGTTGTGAAAGCTGAGGAAGTTAACAAAGAAGGTCCACAAGAAACGGGCAAAGTTGAGACCATTCAATCAAAACAGCAGTTGGAATATTCTGGAATGATATGGCCATATGAAGAAAAGAAGAATAGCAAGGGAAATAATGAGCATCCTGAGGATGTTGTTGTGAAAGCTGAGGAAGTTAACAAAGAAGGTCCACAAGAAACGGGCAAAGTTGAGACCTTACTTCCAGAGGCAAGGGTCGGCTTTGAGGTTCTCTGCATTAAAACATCTGTGGATGATGTTGACATTGAATTGGAGGTGACAACTACATATCCGTTCACAATTGCAAAGTCAATAAGTTTAGTAGAAGGTATTCCCGACTCTTATTCTGTCAAAAATGACAGTTTGTCCTCAGAAAATATATCAAAACATACATTCAAAGTCCCCCACCTTGAAGTCAGGGAGAGTGGTTTGGGTTTTGAGGGAAGTCTGTCCAAAAAAGAAGCGTTCAACGGTATGCTTCCTGCTGTTGAACTTCATCACAAAACCCGTGCAGATGAATTGATGGTTAATGCAAAAGGATTTAGTACACACACTAATATTTACTCCAGACTTGAGATGTTTGTGTCAGCTTATTTGTTTCTTGAGGAGGTCAGGGTTAAGGGAATGACTGTATCAGATGACAGTCTTGAAAATTTTGGTCGATCATTTCCAGGATTTAAGTCTCCTTCCCTTGTTAGCTGCGTTGGGTTCAACACCAAGGGTCTAGCCTCCATTGTAAGCTATTTCAGGAACATGGTTGAGCTAGTGGATGAGGAAGTATTGGCAGATGCTTGTGGTGCCATTTCTTATCTTTCAGAGGGGATAAATGACAAAATACAATATGTTATAGAGGCTGGTGTCTATCCGAGAATCATGGAGCTTCTGCTTCTTCAATCCCATACAGTTTCGATACCTGCCCTTAGAACAATAAGGAAAATCATGGCTGGAGATGTTTATGCCTCTGCTACTTACATATGTGACAGTTTCCATATTTGGAAATGGGATCCAGGTTCAGCCATACATAGGAGAGGATGCAACTGCAATATGTACTCTGGAGAAGAACTGTAGATGGTATCAAAAGAGCTTTCGTGTACACAAGAAAGTGCAGAGGAAACTAGATGATTATCTTTTGAAGGAGTCAGATAAAGATAATTGTTATCGAAAGAGAATCTCCCCATTAACAAGGTCTGCAGATGGTGTCCTTATGGATCGGGCTGATCAGACACACTCTGAGCTTGACGAAGTAGTGAAAACTTTGAATGAACAATACCAACAAAATGGTTTATGTGCCAAACCTCCTTCATTGATTGATTTTTCCTTTGGTTGGCAACTCGGGATACAAGAGGGAGCTATTGATTGGGGTAAGGACTGGGACAAGTTCAACAATGAAGGGATGCAAATTCCAATCACCTTCAAGGCAAAAGACTTCAGGGTATGGGATCCAGGCATAGGAAGGTTGCAACTCTGCAGTTTAGTATCAGTTCTCATCATATCCAAATCAATGTGTGTCCAACTCAGCTCATGGCAAATGAAGATATTTAGGAACCAAGCTAGTCAGGGGAGTACCTCTGTTGTATCCATTCTTTGCATATGCACTAGAGCTTGTTCAGCCACGTGAGCCTATCAACTACTCTAATATGAACCTAGTTCAGTTAGTATCAGGAGTATCAGGCCATTCAGGACATCCGGCTAGCTCAAGTTCATTCAAGCCCCTCTGTTTTTCCTCTTCAAGACGTTTACAAGGCTGGTGGTATCTGTATTGTTTTCTGTTGGTCGAGTTGAGACTGGAATAATCAAACCTGGTATGGAGGTCACATTTGACCCAAGTGGTCTGACAACTGAAATAAAAACTGTTGAGCTACATCATGAGGCTCTTCAGGAGGATCCTCCAGGTGACAATGTTGGCTTAATGTCAAGAATGTTGCAGTCCTCGACACTCTACTTCAAGTAATTGACGATGGTAGATTTATCTTGGGACAAGGTCAATTTTAAGGGGTGGGTATTGTTACATTCCTTTCTTCTATTACTGGACTGCTACCAGGAGTACCCAAGCTCAACACCAACACCAACCTTTCCGCCAGCCTCTGCACAGCAGTAATACTCATTAGCAGAGCCGCAGAGCCACTGCCATGTCATCGTATTGGTTAGTTAACTCGGCCACTATTTCCAGCTCAGCAGCCATGTCAGCACCGTTAGTTAGATTGATCTGTTCTCTTCTGCAGTCTATAAATAGAGAATAGTGGATGGAGAAAGAGGTGTGAAGAATATTGTTTAGTTTACATTTTCATTCTTGCATTTAGGTTTAGAATACATTGTAGAAGTCTTCTTCTGCGCCATCAGGGATATTTTGGTCCTAAAAAAAATCCACTTCTGTTTGTTTGGAGGAAAAAATTAATCCGTGAGGATATCGACTTAAAAATATTCAATACTTGTGGACAGTTATGGTATCAAAATTGGAATAGTTGAGGGTATTGAGTTGAAATTAAGCCAAAAATCGATGCCATATTCACATCGACATAGATTCTTGTAAAATACACTAGGTCGCACCAAAATTGGTGCTGCAACCAACCGTGTCGGCGTGTCCACATCATGAAACGGAGTGGCAATTCTAAAATTGCCGACACAAAATTAAAGATCGAGAGGAACGGACCTTGGGTGCCCAGAGGCGGTCGGAGGAGGCGACCGCGTTCCACCCCTGGGAAACGACAAGCAATCGTGCCACGCTGCGTGCGTCCAGAAACTCCAACACATTCGTCAGGACGTCCGGACCCAACACCACCAGAGGATCTTCCGAAGAATCCCTCCTCGATTCCTCTTCCTCCTCCTCCTCTTCTTCTCTCCTCTTCTTCCACCTCTTCTTCTTCCTCCTCTTCCTGATCTCCTCCTCTCTTTCCACGAGAGTTTCCGCCATTGATTTTGTTCAGAGGTTGAGGAAGAAAGAAAGAAATTTAGATGTTTCTGGAAGGAAAAAAGAATATCTTTCTGAACAAACTGTGCTGTTCTTGATTACGGATTTTTGCCATCCAGTTCATTTTCTTTCGGATCCGGCGTGAATATTCCCCGACGTACAGACTAGGGTGAGCATTTTGGACCGAAAATCGAATCGAATAGAATCGAATCGAACGATTTCGATTTTGGATTTTGTTTTTGATCCAAAATCAAAAATCAAATAAAAATATATAATTTATATATATATATGAATATTTATTTACTATATATATTAATAAAAAAATTACAAATAAACCAAAAAATTGAATAAACCAAAAATAGAATCGATTTAATTCGGTTCGGTTTGGTTCGGTTATGGTCTAATTCGGTTCGATTTCGGTTTGTTTATTTGATTTTCGGTCGAATTTGGTTCGATTTTGAATCGAACCGAACCGATGCTCACCCCTAGTACAAACTGTACAGTCTGCTACTGTCATCAAAGGCTATTTTTCTAACTGAACTAAATTTACAAAATCTATGAAACTCAAAAACTAAAAAGTCTTCTTACAAACAAAATATTATATATATACTAGTAAATGCACGTATGTTACAATTTTAATAATAGTATATATATATATATATATATATATATATATATATATATATATATATATAGAGAGAGAGAGAGAGAGAGGGGGGGATATGGATCAAAAGTCCCGCCGCGGGAGCCCCGCCAAAGCCCCCCCCCCCCCCCCCCTCGCGCGTCAGATCGGGGGGTCCGCGTGGGGCCCCCGCTCAATCCAATGGTTGGAGAGAGCGGGGCTCCGAAAATGCGGCTCCCGATATATATATATATATATATATATATATAATGAAAAAGTTAAGCTTCATCGTAATTTTTTTTTTAAATATATCCTTGCATATGTTTACTAACTAAAATTATTCATTAAAGTTAATAGGGAGCTATGTAATTACGTGATCTGTCTTTTGGTCTTCTTATATATATATATATATATATATATATATATATATATATATATATATATATATATATATATATATATATATATATTGTTACATCTGATTCCAGATTTAGTATTTTTTTAATTTCTAGAATTTAATTTTTCCTGATAATGTATTCCTGCTGTATTTCTCATGTTGGTTCCTGTCATTTTTTTATTTTTTTATTTTTTATGTTGTTGAAAGAGACTACCCGAGACCAGTAGAATACACATTGGCATTGCCATAGACCCGGTTTAGGACTCGCATGTAGAATGAAAACTTGGTTCGGTTTATTTTGGGTGAATCCATGATTAAACCATCTCCCTCTTCTCTTATTATATATATGAGTTTTTCTCTCTCTCCTCTCTTGCTTATTCTTCATTTTCATTTCCTTCTTCATTCTCTCCCTCAAGCTCCCTCTAACCCCAACCCTAAAGAAAAGTTGTTGTGACTTGGACCGTGAGAGGTAGAGGCTTGGAGCCACCCAAGACAAGTACATCTTGCTCAATGGCGAAGTCATAAATTTTTATATTTTATATATACGTTGTTTTGAAAATATATTTTATGGGAAATGTTCTCCTTGAGTTGTTGATCATATTTAGTTATTAGAGTTTTGGATTTATAGATTTTTGTATATCAGAGTTTTAAGTTTAGAATTTTTATGTGTTCCATGAGTTTTTCTTGGTTTTGATCTATTAAAACTTAGTGTTTTCAAAAACTAGTGCTTTCTTATGTTAGATCATTTCATTTCGTGCAATTTTGCTTTTGTTTCACTTGATTTGGAGTTAAAATGAAGTTTTTATGAAAAAAATATTTTTTTTATTTTCGGAGCTTTCGGCCATGGTTAAACCTGCTGTTGGAGAAGACAAAGTCTTCATGCGGCCAATGAGTTATGCGGCTGAGAGTGCTATGCGGCCCGAGAAGGTTATGCGGCATGAACTCTTGCCGCATACTGACAACATGTATCCATCTTGTTGGACGCATGACTGCTTATTTACACAAGTGTCCTTGAACACCTTGTGTTTTCACTCGTTGAACGAATAAAAAATTTGCTTAGTACAAGAGGGACGTTTATCCGGCCAGTGAGTCCATACGGCCAGTGGGTGCATGCGGCCAGTGAGTCCATGCGGCCAGTGGGCGCATGCGGCCATAATTCTTGTGTGTATTTTGTGTTCCCTGTTGCTATGTTCTTTTAATAATTTCTTTCAGTGATTATCGTTGTGTGCTTCCTTATGTCGATACAAGTTTATGATACCAGACAATTTTTGCATGTGAGTTCACAAGACAAGTTTATGTACAAGTTCACCATCCTCACGACACCGCGGAGATGTTTGTGTATGAAAATTTATTGCATTTGGCATCGGACAATCGAGTGTGAGTATTGTCCAATGTATCGCGTGTCGCGAATACGATAACTCATGAAAAGCTCGTACTCACGACTCGTTATTTTAGGGAGTTCTCAAGTGTCCACGACTCGAGAACTTGAAATAATTTAGTAATAATTAAACAAGATAAGATTTACCTAGAACATTGGGAGGGAAGAATATTGTGCTACCAGCTACCAGCTACCCCGATCCCTAAGGGCTCCATGCAGCATGGACAACCATGATAGGCAAGGGCTCCATGATTGACCAAGTTTACGCGTGCTACGGCACTTACAAGACAAGTTTATGTTACAAGATAAGTTTATGTTTATAAAGCAAGTTTATGATTGCATGTTTTAGTTTATGCTTAGAAGTTCAATGTCTGTTTGTGACAAGTAACAAGTTATGTTATTGTATGGTTGAATGTGCATTTAAGTTTACTAGACAAGCGTACCCTTGGCCATCCGGGTTAACTGCAGTGTCGGTGGTAGCAATATTCTTAAAATAAGCATTTAGTAATTAATGTCTGTGACAACCCTATCTAGTTAATCGTAGCAAGCCGTAAAGTTGTTTGGTCGTACAATGAATGATGTTACTTTCATTATAGCTCGCTCTTCTAGTTTCATTTTCTTCCGGCGCGTGGTTAAGGTGCTAAATTTTGCTCGGGTGAAGGTCTGCAACACCGGTCCTTGTTTGGTTTAAGGGTTGTGGTCCTGATCTAGAGTAGTTCCTATCCTCTCTTGCCGCTCGTCGCCTTATTTTTATTTTTTTGCACTTGTTATCATTTCCTCCAGTATTATTCTTGAGACAAGTACATTGGTACCGTACAAGTATCGATCATCAATATTTTTTATTGTCTCTTTCTGCTTATGTTGTGATGTGTTTGGTCTATCACCTCGAGCTCCTTTGTGGTACTTGTTGCTTGGGGTTTTGACCCCACTGGCTTTGCATGGCCAGGTTACTCCGAAGAGAACCAGAATCCACCGCACTTCCAGCAAGATGGCTCGCACTCGTAGGACTGCGGCCGAAGCTCGCGAGTGGGTTTCATTCTTCCATCCCTCGTCTTGATTACTTTATTTTGTGGTGTTTAGCAAGGAGCAGAGTTAGCTCCTTGTATTTTTGAGACTAAGGTCAACATGATGTATATATTAGACCATAGCTGGTATATTTGATCTTGTATATTTATACTCTGCTAGTGCAGCATTTTGTATTCACTAGCTTCATGATCATATGTGACATGTAATTTAGGACGCCTCTTTACTTTCATGTATGATATACTCTTGTACTTGTGTTGTTGGATTGAGATAATAGTATTTGCCGGCCTTAGGACTGACGTCATAGCATGCTAGAGTTCTGTAATGCCCTACAACCGTATGGTATATTACGCTGAGTCGGATTGAATGATGCAATAGCTGGTTACATTTTGATTTGTTAGATTTGATAATAAGTATTGATTGAGTTGGTTTCTTGTGCAGATCTCTAGCGGAGTTCGATGGAATCAGATGTTCGTTCAGAGCAGTACTGGAATAGCAGGATTGGAGCAATAATGTCGTCTTCCTTAGTCCGATCGGTCGGATGATTTGGAGAGCACGACCTGCTCGCACGGTCATACCAATTGAGAAGATCGTGCTTTATATCGGACCATGGGATCAAGGGATCGGCCGTATCGGCAAGGCATGGTGCTTAACGGAATCAGACTTGGTGAGTGGGCTCTATCCCTTCTCTTTTACTCCTTCATGCCTAATAATATGGAACACACGTAATGGCTTGAACACTTGGATTGGAACTTGAAAATCACAACACTGTGGCGTGCATAGAGTATATGTCGTTGGTAGGATATGATTTGTGGCTTGAGTTGGTTTTGCGTTGGGCAGTTGGAGCTTGAGTAGGCAGTTGGAGCTTGAATAGGCAGTTGGAGCTTGAGTAGGCAGTTGGAGCATGAGTGGGTCATCTTGGTTGGAACATCGAGGCAATTCGGGCGGGCGAGCGAGCGTGCATCTGTGCACGAGTATCAGTTGGGCACTTTGTCATGCAAAGCGTGCAGTTGTGGTTCGAAACCGAACAACTGCATCGGTGAGGGCATTGTGCCACTGTTGGGGCATTGTGCCACAGAGTTTTCTGATAGGGGTGTTGCACCAATTGGAACACTGTGTCGAGAAGCGGCATAGTGCTTATGGGGATAACTTGAGATGGTGCCTTGGGATGTAAGTTGAAGAATGGTTATGGATAGTTGGTTGGATTGAGACGAGTATCGTTTGGTGGGATGAGAATGCTCAATTCTCTCGTCATACCTACGTGGTGTTTGCATCGGTCACGGACAACCTGTTGCGTACATGGTTTCGTTTCCTCGAATGGGATATGCTTCGGGGCATCGGGACCGTTCGGCCATGGAGGAGACAAATGGTAACGTGCCTTGGGTGCGATGCCGGCAGTTCGATGCGACTAGACGGGCTAGCTACTCAGCGCTGGATCGAGTAGAACTGCAGTTGATCAGTCCTTTATGGCTTGGCCAGTGACTTCATATAGATAAGAGTTGGTTTTCTTTGGTTTGGTTTGGTTTGTGCTTTTCGTGTAGGCGGTGGCCACCTTGCCTCGGCAAGAGTGTGCATATCGAAGATTGGATTATAAGGCTTGGATTGTGGCATCATTTGAGGATGGATATTGAGGCTTGGATGATGGTTCGATAAGTTTCCGTGTTGCTTGGGTTTGAGTAGGACGGTTTGCATGCTAGTTTCCTTTTGTGTTGGATATATTTGCTTGTATATTAGCTTGAGTTGAATGCTTGCATGCTTAACCTACTTTACAGTTTCCTTAACATGCCATACCTCTGTCATGAAATGAATCTAGAATTCAAGTAGAAAGATCACCATATAACTGTTTGCATTCACTATTCTACCTAGTGTCGGTTTAGACGAGTTGGTTATCCCGCTCACTAGTACGGTTGTGTACTGACCCACGTTTGTGGGCATTATTTCAGGTACGCAGGTGTAGTGGCACTGCTTGGATATATGGGACAAAATGTATGAACGGTAAGTACCTTTGTGGGCAAGAGAAAGAGCAAGAGTGTGGCATTCTCCTTTGTGGTATTTTATTTGGACCCTATCGAGAGATTCGATGTGTATACTCTGATGTGTGCTTGGTACACAATACTTGACTTTCGCTGAAACTTGGTTGTTTCGATGATAACTTTGATATTTGACAACATCGCCTTGTGCGAGTGCAACTCCAGGCTCGTACGGTATCACGTCCCGATGAGAACGATTGTCCTGCGGAAGCGCTGCAACGTGGTAATTCACGTTCAGCGGGGACGATTGAGCTTGCGGGAGATTATGACGTGACATATTGGTATCAGATCGCCCGGTTCATTTCCTCGGACTTGGTCCTTCGCTTCATCACAAACTCTAAATAGCTTTCGCGTGTCGTTTAGCTTTTGGCTCTACTCGGTGCCGCATTGGATGTTTCATGCAATAAGTCTATATATTGCTAGTTGTGGCTGCATGTTGTTTTTCGTTGCGTTGCTTTCGTTGGTTTTCGGTAAATCGCTTAGCATCATTGGGCGTTGTTGTATTTGTGCAACAAGTTGAGAGGTGTCGTTGTGTTGGCTTGGCTTATCGTTCGGGGAGTTTCCGGTTGCATCAGTAGATCAGTTGGTTGGCAGACGAGATTGGCTATGTTACATGTTGTGAGTAGAAGCATCGGATGAGAATAGATCGTTGCACGAGTTGCTCGTGTAGCGAATGTGTTGGATGGAGTTTGATTTTTGGCTGGGTATATCACATAGAGCATTGGCTGAGCAGGTTTGAGTTGGCTTAGGGATATCAGGATAGCGTTGCACGAGTTGCTCGTACAGCAAATGTAAGGAACAATTGGGTATTGGGTTGGATTACTTGGAATAGATCGTTGCACAGGATGCTCGTGTAGCAAAAATATCGGACGGTTTGAGAATAGCTGGAAGTATTGAGAATGGAACATGACACAAATTGCATAGCGAGATTGATAAAAGAGTTAGATGGTTCATGCGTTGGCTGAGTTTCGTGTCAGACTTGAGTTGGGGATGGCAGGATCACGCATAAGGGATGGTTCGAACGGATCTTAGATCAGTGCAATGAGGAGTGACTTGATTCTGAGTGGTATATGGTATATCACATAGTTAAGTAGCATTAAAATATTTTGGATAGACATCAATGGAAATTGCCTCAATGGACAAGTATAACAGAAATATAAGTTGGTTGGTGCACATCGCCTGAGGTAGAAAATGGAACATGGAGCAAGCGAATGTTGAGTTACGATCGACAGGATCACCCCGGAATAAGTCAATTTGGAATAGACGTTCGTCGACACAGAGTAAGCGCTAGAGTGACTCTATTTTCAAGTGGTATATGGTACAATAGAATTTGACTTATGTATTCTTCGATACATTAGACTTGAGAAATGAAGAACGGACTTGCGCAAATGGAAGTATCGTTGGACTTGAGTGATGGACGAGATCGGAACAAGCAATGGAAAGAGTGTTTAGAATTTGAAGGATTGATGCGAAGTATTGGAAATAAGTTGAGATCGATCAGATGGAAAGATGAATATCATAGTTCGCTTGTACGATTTGGAAGTTCGGTGGAGCATGCATGAATACAAAGAGAGAGTTGAGCATGAGGAACAAACAGTTGGGATACGCTTGAACGAGCGATGGGTGGATCGAAGGATAGCGAGCACGGACTATGAATTTTGGCAACACATTGGAGCTGTTGGTTAGGCAATGAAACAAGATCTGGTTTGGAGGGCCAGTGTGATGGATTGGTACGAACTGGAAGGATTTTGGATATTGGCGCTAGAGAAGTTTGACACATGGTTTAGCGAAAGTAAAATTTGGCGAAATGGTGCAACAATGGTAGACTTCGGAAGACGTAAACGGGCATGAGACAAGTCTAGTTGATATTAAGTCAAGTTGGAAGTTAAGACTTGCAGTACTGAGACGAATTGAGGCAACAAGTAAATGCAATATGGATTTAAAATTTATGTTGGAACCGTGCACGAGTCATTGAGAGTGTGTGGACTAATCGGAACATAGAGAAAATTAAGACAGGCTAGGGAATGAAACAGGAGCAAGGATTGGGGCAGATGGACTTTTGAAGATAGCTAAGCGAGAGAGCAACGTTGGAGCAAATCACTGTACTGCTCGAGCAAGTTGGACGTGCACTGTGAAACATGGCATACGGATAAGAATTTGAAGCAAGTCTTTGGTTTCGGAAATCGTTACAATTGGTAGTGCGAGAAGTCGAACATGGCAGTTCAAAAAATTTGATAGATTCAGGACAGAACGACGGATTGATGTCACTTTACTGACGCTTCATTTATTGACCCATCACTCAGTACTTGCCCCTAGGAGTAGACTTTAACCCTAAGCATACGACAAGTGAGTCCATGCGGCAAGTGAGTGCATGCGGCCAGTAGGTGCATGCGACAAGTGAGTGCATGCGGCCAGTGGGTGCATGCGACAAGTGAGTCCATGCGGCCAGGAATTCTTGTGCATACTTTGTGTTCCTTTTAATAATGTCCATTTAGTAATTTCTTTTGATGATTATTGTTGTGTGCTTCCTTATGTCGATGCTAGTTTATATTACTAGACAAGTTTTGCATGTAGTTTACGAGACAAGTTTATGTACAAGTTCACAATTCTTACCACACCGTGAAAATGTTTGTGTATGAAAATCTATTGCATTTGGCATCGGGCAATCGAGTGTGAGTATTGTCCAATGTATCGCGTGTCGCGAATACGATATCTCGTGAATAGCTCGTACTCGTGACTCGTCATTCTAGGGAGTTCTCAAGTGTCCACGGCTCGAGAACTTGAAATAATTTAGTAATGACTAAACAAGATAAGAATTACCTAGATCATTGGGAGGGAAGAATATTGCGCTACCGGCTACCCCGATCTCTAAGGGCTCTATGCAGCATGGAACAACCATGCTAGGTAAGGTCTCCATGACTGACCAAGTTTATGCATGCTACGGCACTACGAGACAAGTTTATATACAAGTTTATGTTTATAAAACAAGTTTATGATCACAAGTTTAAGTTTATGCTTATAAGCTCAATTTCTGTTTCTGATAAAGTAACAAGTTTTGTTGTAGTGATGTTGAATGTGCATTTAAGTTTACTCGACAAGTGTACCCTTGGCCATTCGGGTTGACTGCAGTGCCGGTGGTAGCAATATTCTTAAAACATGCATTTAGTAATTAAGGCCTGTGACAACCCTAGCTAGTTAATCGTAGCAAGTCGTAAAGCTGTTTGGCCGTACAATGAATGTTATTACTTTTATTTATAGCTCGCTCACCTAGTTTCATTTCTTTCGGCGCGTGGTTAGGGTGCTAAGTTCTGTTCGGGTGAAGGTCTGCAACCCCGGTCCTTATTTGGTTTAATGGTTGCGGTCTCGATCCAGTGGTTCATATGCCCTCTTGCCGCTCGTCGCCTTACTTTTCCTTTTTAAGCATTTTTGTAATCAGTTCTTACAGTTATATTTTGAGACAAGTACAATGGTACCGTACAAGTCTCGATCTGCATTTATTCTTATATGTCTCTTTTCTGCTAGTGTTGTGATATGTTTTGTCTATCACCTTGAGCTCCTTTGTGGTACTTATTGCTTGGGGTTCTGACCCCACTGGTTTTACATGGCCAGATTACCCCAAAGAGAACCAGGATCCACCGCACATCTAGCAAATGGCTCGCACTCGTACGACTGCTGCCGAAGCTCGCGAGTGGGTTTCCTTCTTCCACCACTCGTCTTGATTACTTCATTTTGTGGTGTTTAGCCAGGGGCAGAGTTAGCTCCTTATATTTTTGAGACTGCGGTCAACATGATGTATATATTAGACCATGGCTGGTATATTTGATCATATATTATTATACTCTGCTAGTGCAGCATTTTGTATTCACTAGTTTCATGATCATATGTGGCATGTAATTTGGGACGCCTCTTTACTTTCATGTAAAAATAGAAAAATATAAAAAATACAATCCACACGTATTATTATACTCTGCTAGTGCAGCATAGGAAGTCCTAGGCGGCTGCATAGTCCGCCTCCCGCTGGGCCTGCTGTGCAATCTACACTGTAGTGTGACAAAAATATAAAAAATTGTAAATGTCAATAGATAAGAAATATTTCAAATTGATTTATGTTCGGTAAGCAAGGTTGTCTGAGGTAATATTAACACTAGTTGCTCTTCAAAATTGAATGTATAGTCCTCAAAATTTGGTACATTTTGCGTCAACATAAATCACACCCGACGTAGATCCGAGTCAAAATGAAAGAAAATATATGAATTGTACAATTTTAGTTGTTTATGTCTAGATTTTGATGAAACTTTAAAAAAACATGGTCGAAATTGTATGGTGAACAAGTAGGATCTATGTAATAGAGTTTCCGACACGACCATGATAAGGTTCTTTTCCCATCAGGTTCGGCATTGGTGGTGATTGATAGGAATTTGACATGAATATTGGAAAATTAACAAAGAATTGGCACAATTAGAAGAAGAATCTAGAGTTTTATTCAAGAGACAATAGGAACTGAGAAAGAAGATGACATTAAGGTGACTAAAAAAAAAAATCAAAAAAAAAAAAAAAAAAAAATCAAGAAGTGGAAAATTACACAAATTTCTCATACCCCCCTTGCATTCTTCTACTCTATCTATTGGTTGTAGATACATTGGTGTATCAGTCAAACCACTTATGCAGAGCTGGATAACCTTCTGAGCGGAGCTGGCACTAAGCTAGTAGTGAGTGACTTGGTACTCAAGTCACTGTTGATGTGGCCTGCTGACTAGGCTGCTCTGATACTGACCGGATACTGCCCAGATTTGTGGAAACGGACACGGACACGGGGCACTGATACTGGCCTAAGCTCAAATGCTGCTACTTAGTTACTGATAATGCTCTGATACTGGCCTAAGCTCAAAGTGGAAACGTATCATACCACGGACACGGACATGGACACGAACATGGATACGGGACATTTTATTCAGCGCCCGTGTTTCTTCCCTTGGAAGTAATCAGGATGGCTTTTGTGGCCGAATATTTGCTTGGGTTATTCTCAATTCAATAATGCTAAATTTACTACGGAATGCTTACAACCTTCTTACAACCCTCTCTTTTCCTGCTATGTCGGCCACACCTAGTCCCACCTCTCCTCCAATGAATGACTGTCACGTGCCACTCCTGCCACGTGGCGGCCACGTGGCGGACACCGGGTCCCATATACCCCCTCAACTAACGGGCAGCCGCCACATGGACGCTACATGACGGTTGTAAGAAGGATGTAAACATTTGGTTGTAGGCATAGCATTGCCGTTCTCAATTTGACGAAAAAGACTCAATATTTTATTTATTTTGTTGTATTTAGTAGAGTTTACAGTTCCATTGTAACGAGTAACAACTGACATCGTTAACAAGTGACTTGCATCAACTCTACTAAATTAATGATTTTGACCTTTTTTTTTTATTATTATTATTACGTAAATGGGCTTCTCCCAAGTGCGGAGGTTGCATGCTCGTAAGCTGAATATAATTTGTCTCGTATAAAATAAGAAGAATATATAAATAATCATTAGGAAAGACTCTTTGGACGGGTCACTACAATAGATATTGTCAGTTTTAGAGCGTGATGGTTGACACAAATTTGAGTCACGGAAGCAGCCTCTCCATATCTATTGAAATAAAGCTTTGAACGTCTCCGCCCTCCCTAGATCATGCACATAACCGTGAGCATCGTGGCAACTGAACGCCATTTATGGATATATACTATTGATTTTAAAAGGACTTAAAAGGAGCATTGCGTCGATTTCTTGATGAATATTGTTACTTTTTGTACAACCATGAGTGGATACCAGTGTTTTAAAAATCGGACCGGATCTGCCGGTTCAACCGGTTGACCCTTGAGCCTGTCACTTCTCCAGTCATGTTCAATATTGACCCACTAGTTTTAATTCTTCTGAAAATGATAGTCCAAAAATAAAAACTTGACAAAAGAACCATGAAAAATAATACGCGTGACTGGCGCATGTCTATTTTTATCGATTTTTATCCTAAAATATCAACAAAATCTAGTTCGTTCACTCGTTAAACCAAAATGCAAAGTTTATGTTCCAAATTAAAAAAGAAAAAGAAAATTAGAGCACCGAAACGACAACCGCTATATTCCACATGCACCATTTGGATATAATTAACTCTTACTTTTAGGTATAAAGTTGTCAAAATGATATAAACCTTTGAATCTTTTATCTTTATATTGAGAAATGTCAGTAAGAAGCTGGCTAATGTCCAGCTGTCATATATAGGTAGTGAGTAATTGCTGTTCTTATAAGCACAACAACAACAACAACAACAACAACAACAACTAGGAGAGCAACCAAAGGTGGGGCTGGGGGTGGCCATGGTGCTGCTATAGCTTTGCATCTGCCATAGTTTCTGGACCCATGGATAACATGCAGCCAAAATGCCAAGATTATTCAAGCATTTTGTAAACAGGAGATAATATTTGTGTGTTTGTTTGTGCTACATAGCTAAGGTTTTTTTTACTGTGAAATTCATATGGTTTAATTTACTCATGGTCTGTGCCTAGTTGAAGTGGGATTCCTTGATTCTCCTCTGCTTGTGCAAAGTGGGGAGTCTTTGCAGGTTGGGTTGCAGGTTGGACTTTGCAGGATGACAATTTTCATTCTTTAGCCAATCCTTGGGGGTCATCCGAGACCTTCACCTACCCGCGGTCTTGACCTCTTGCAGGTCACGCTACCAGGGGTGACCATTATTCGGTTTTGGACCTAAAACCGAACTGAGCCGAATAAAAGATTCGATTCGGTTTTAAAAAAAAAAAATTGACTCGGTTTCGGTTTTGAAAATACTAAATTTTATTATTCGGTTTTGGTTTCGATTTTGGACCATTTCGGTTCGGTTTCGGTTTTGCTTATTCGATTTTCGGTTAATCGGTTCGGTTGGAACCGAATGCTCATCCCTACGTGCTAGATCTGGAGTTGCCCTAAGCGGATGGCTTGTCCAAGTCAGAAATCTTGTTGTTAGGCTTACTTCTGGATCGGCCTTTTCTCCAACCAAACAAATGAAGTGATCCAAAATCTAAAATTGACCACTTTCGCGTAACAGTTTCTTAATAATGTATATATCATGATGTTATTATTGGGAAAAAGAAAAAAAAAAGCAGCAGCAATATTTTACTTAGTGTCACGTGCTAGATCGATCCGACCCATTGAATGTCTGGTTTTGAAGAAAATCGTTGTTGCAACAGAGTCTCATTGATTAACCTGTTTCCTTTTCACGTGTTCCTTTCCTTGATGCAAAAAATCCCTTTCCCACCCACCTGTGTGCTGTGGGGTGCATGCATTAGAAGCTGTCGACCATGTTCCAACCATATCAAGGATTGATACAACCATTTACTCAACCACCAATCATTCAATCAAGTTTCGATATCAAACTCAAATTTTCATACACACTAACACAAAGTTCTTATAGTTTATGGGATTGTCAAAATTCTGACAGTCCTACTTTTATATATAAATGTACAGAAATAGTGGGTTAAAACTAGGACTGTCAAAATTTTAACACTCCTGATAACTTGTGGGACTGTCCAGATTTTAACAGTCCTAGTTTTATATATACATGTGCAGAGACAGTGGGTTAAAACTAGGACTGTCAAAATCTTGACAGTCCAGCTTATGGAACTGTCAAAATCCTGACAGTCCTAGTTTTATATATCAATGTGCAGAAACAGTGGGTTAAAACTAGGACTGTCAAAATTTTGACAGTCCTGATAGCTTGTGGGACTATCCAGATTTTGACAGTCCTAGTTTTATATATACATGTGCAGAGACAGTGGGTTAAAACTATATATATAAATGTTGGAAAAGATACCAAAGCTCAACATACAGGATTCATTGCACAACATACAGTACTTCATTTTATTTCTTTCATAGTCCCTATCTATTGCACTATCACGGTACAAAAGCAAAAGATGTTAAATTCTATTTCTATCGCATACAAAATTACAAAAGGATACAAAAGTATAAGATGTATTAATCGATTAGAATATCAAAGTAGTCCTTAGGCAAGATTTTGGGATCCTCCATCTCCATCATCTTCTTATAGCCAGCAATTACATCCATGTAGGGTGTCGTCCATGCGATCGCTTCCTCCGGTGCGTGTTTATACCAAAGCGTAGAAGGAGGAATAGGAGAATGACCGATCAACCTTGGGATGACAAAGTGTTGTCCGACAAGCCCTATCGAACATAGATTGGATAGTCTGTGTTCGGCCAGGGGAGCGCACATTGGAAAGAAAGTATTGTTAATGCCTTGTGAGATAATTACAATAGGTATCTTATACCTATTAGAGAATACGTATTAGAGAATACGTATGCAGCAGGCGGAACATCCATGTAATGGTCTGGTCTGGTAACTGTGTCCGTACAAGTTATGCTTGCCAACAAATCTCCAACAATTTCTCCGCCGAGTATCTGCCTATAGAAGGGTATACGAGACTCCAACTCCTCGTACAGCTCTTCCCTAACCTGTCTCCATCCTACTTCAACTGAATAGCCAAGATGTCTTGCGAGTGCATGATATCCACAATGGCCATCCTTAGGAACATCAACAATAGACCAAATAAAATCCCGTATCTCAGGTAGAAAATTTTAAATGTATAGACTATATAAATCAGAGAAGTTATCTAAACCCTCCGTCGTGACTGCATTGTTCGTTTTATGTTTCTTCCCCTTCAAATAGTAAGCTTACTCTTTTTCTTTGAAATTACCACACTTTCGATAACCGACTTTGACTCAATTTGCTCTAAATTGCGTTCAATATGTTCAAATAAGGATAAATCTCTTTTAGTTGACTCCACCTCCTTTTTTTTTGCTCTACTCATTCTTGAGTGTGGTCTTCCCTTAGGAGTTCGAACAACAGATGTCTCTTACAATCGAGTTATTGCCGGGAATACAATTTCTTGGATTTTAACCTCAATGGATCTTCTCTCCGGTTCTGATGCGACACACCACCTTGTGTGAAGGAGTTTCACTTGTGGCAAAGAAAAGAAATCATCGTGAACTTCCACCATCGGCATGATCGACAACTGTCTCCAACGTTGATCAACAACATCTATTAGAATATGTATAGATTGACGACGATATTCGTTAATATCATGTGCACAATAAAGTCCGAGTGAATGTCGATATGAATAACCGCAAACCTCGGAATCATAACCAATGAACTTCGACCTACCAATCTCCTCAAACAATAAGACCAAGGCCTTATGAGATACTACATGGATTAAAGCATCCAAGAGGTGTTCATGCTTTGCAATATTGAGGCTCGTATCAAATGATGCTACAATCTCGTTCACCGTGGAAATAATCATCAAATGAATCGATTGCCAAACGTAGACAAAATTACCGACCGATTGTAATATCCCGTTCCGCTCAAGCGGACTGCCGTCTCAAACGGAAATAGTGCAACTGTCCCGACCGGCTTTGCCTCGATCAAGAAGCAAAGGATATGCAGACTTGTCCCTACAGGAATCCGGCTTGGACTTTCAGAGGCTCGCTCAGACGTATTACTCTACCGAGGCGAATCATCGCTAAGGTGGGTGGCTACGGTGAACTTGTCTTTGCTTAGCCAACACACATAAAATCTGGAATATTTATGCTAGTCGCTAGGTGATTCACCCCTGCATGCTAATAAATCCAACGCACCTAGCTAAGGGAATAATCCCAACCTGTATTGCTATGCTAGAACATGAAAAATAAAATACTGCTTATATATGTTCAGACCCTCGCATGCTAAGTCCCTTAACGGTTTTATCTCTCGGACTACCTTCGGGCCCGAGCAAACGTGCTGATTATGTTCCTTAGAACGCATGCTTGTCTGCTTGATTGTTACCGTGTTTTCATCCAAACCCCGGGAGACTACTACGTAGTCGTTCCGTGCCTGAATGAACCCGCAAGTATTCGGGACCGTTAGGTCACCAAGGCAGTTCCCGATCCAGGGGACTGTATCATGTCAAGTAAAAGAATCATGTTCCTGTGGCAAGACTCATTCAGGTATTTGGATCTCCCTGCAAGTCTCCCTCGTGTGCGGGCTTACAACAGCCCAGGAGACTGTGCATATCCAATAGCTAAATGAATCTCGTGTGCTCGTGTGTAAATTAACAATCGTGTTCGATCATGGACAACTTGTGCACAAGGATATAAGTTCTGCGGACGGTGCTCGTGTCACGACCCGCACCCGAAAATCGGGCATGAGTCGTGGGTACGTCCAGCCTACGCCGCAGCATCGGCGGTAGAACGCTGTCTAGGTCAACTAACTAAATAAATAATCTCACACAAAAATCGGGCATGACCTCTCCAAAAGGAGGGCAACCACACAATCAAAATATATAATCTGCCGAGATCTCAACTCCAAACGGAGGAGCAATATCATAAAGATAACCACAATATACTCAATCACGAATCTAAGCACGATAGATAACAAAGAAGATCTAACAACTATAAAGTCTAACCACCAACTACTACTACAACAACCACAACATCAATAATAATAATAATACAACAATACATCATCCAAAATAATATACAAACAAGGTCTCAATCCAAAACCGGAGACAAATCCGGTGCTAAAAGCTAATAAAAACAACAACAAGATCCTAGTGATCCCGGCTACCAACCCGGAAATCACCTCTAAACTAGAGGGTCCCTGTCTGCACCATCGACAGGCTCAGGTCCATAAAACGTCGGACACCAATCCTCCGGATACTCTGAAAAATATGTCCAGTCAGGACTGGAGCAAGTACATCTCTAACAGCAGTTCCATTTAAATGATAAAAACTATAAAACAGTTATAGCAAGTAGCAAGTAGGGTGAAGCAAGTATGAAACAAGAAATATAAATCACTGGTGCATAAAGGTAAAGATGCAAGAATATCAGGAACAAGATAGTAGTAACTGTAAGATACAAGAATCTAAGCTAAGATCAAGTCCGTGCACATGAACGTGTAGTGAGTCCAGCATGAAAAACATGTAGTGAGTCAAGTCCAGAAACATGTAAGTGAGACAAGTCAAGAAATGCATGAGAGTCCAGACTATAAAGAATGAACTCGGTGTCTTTGAAATACTTGTTTCGACATGTAAACGGCTAGGGGTAAGTACGGCTCACCGCGCACTGGGTGCACGGCTGCTATCATTCCAGATTAGACCAGAGGGAGTGATTCCTGATGATGCCAGATAGGAATGTTTACATGTCTACTCGAGTATTTCCCCGCCCCGACTAATACAAGTGGATCCAAGACCCGACACGCAAATCAAGATGAGTCCAGCCTGTACATGAATGATGCCTGTAGTGATGCCTGTAGGTGATGCCAGTAGTGATTCCAGAATAGAGGCCAGAAACATGAAATGTACGTGTCGCAAGTAAATGAATCCAGAAATACCAGTCAGTGTCCCGTGTGGTGCCAGAATAATCAGATGATACTATACTAGAAGCTGAATCATAATAAATATCAGATAATGAAAACTATCAGAGAATGTACTCGCCTGACGTCCTGAGCAACTGGCGATCCGAACTGGTGTCGCAAGGACCTAATGCGAAAAGCAAGGTTAAACAGGGTTCTAATGAGTTAAACAGATATAAAATAACTAAAAATAGGTTTCTAGGGTCGTTCTAGGTCAAACGGGTCAAACCGGTGAAATCTGGGTGAAAAAGTCAACTCTGGGTCCAAAAAGTCAACTCTAGGTCAAAACTAGGTCAAAAGTTGACTTTGGCGGTCAACCGAGTCAACTACGGTCAAGTCTGGGTCAAACTAGGGTGCTCCTGAAATTCTAGGTCAAACCGAGGTCATTAAGCTAGAAAACTCACAAACTTGCCTCCTTGAGATACCGGGATACCCTCGGTATCCGATACCTCAACCTAGGCTACGCACCCCGCCTAAACCCGCTAAAACCTACGCTAGCACACGTAATTATATATATATAAACATATAAAAATCATTCCAAGACAAATCCTAGGCTATTGCTCAAAAACCCCGCTCGAAACCCAATACCTTAGTTATCTTAAGGTATTGAAATACCTTGGTATCTCAAGATATTGAGGTTTCGCTCTAAAACCCCTCTAACTAGCTATCTAGCTATTGATTATGCACCTAGTTATTAATCTAGGCTAGATAATATATATATCTATCATATATATATATATCTAAGTAGGTATCTACCTATATACATATATATCCACACACATACCCATTAATACCCATTACCTTACTCATACACACATATATATATATATATATATATTACCTTACCTTACCCAACTCATAAATATCTATGTATAACTATCTAGATATCTATAGATATGTATATAACTATATGTATATACATCTATATCCTAGATAGTTATAACTATCTATCTACCTATCTATTATCTAGAAACCTAACTATCTATGTATCTATTCAACTATTTACCTTGTTATCTATCTATCTAATTTAACTATCTAACTAGTTGTTTACCTATCTATCTATCTATTAGTCTATCTAGTTAACTATCTATCTATCTATCAACTTATCTATCTACTTACCTATTTATCTATCAACTAACTAATACCTATCTATTTAATCTATCAATCTAACTAACTATCTAGCTAGTTATATATCTATCTATTCTATTTATATAGAAACATCTATCTATCTATGAATCTAGCTAGCTATCTATCTAACAATCTATAATATCTATCAATCTTATTCACTATCTAATATCTATCTAGTTATTTATCTAACTATCTAGATATATATATACACCCTATCAATCTATCTCCCTACTACCTCACTGCTTGCTACTGCTACTAGTGCTGCGAATACTAGCTGCTGCTGCTACTGTGCTTATCTGCTGCTGCTGCCACTGCTTTTGCTGCTGCTGCCACTGCTTTTGCTGCTACTGCACCTGCTTTTGCTGCTGCTGCCACTGCTTTTGCTGCTACTGCACCTGCTTTTGCTGCTGCTGCCACTGCTTTTGCTGCTATGCTGCTGCTAGCTGCTGCTACTGCAGCTTTGCTGCTGCTGCAGCTACTGCAGCTGAAGCTGCTGCTGCTGCTCCAGAATCTGCCCCCCCCTCTCTCTCTCAAACACACACACACACACACGCCTATATATACACATATATATATATATCTATATATATATATACATACATCTATATCTATATATATATAACTAAATATCTATATATATATAACTCTCATCTACACACCCTAACACACACACACTAGCACACTCACACTAATACACACACACACTCACAAACACTCATACACACACACACACACTCACAAACACCCTAACACACACACAACACTATCAACACACACACATAAATATATATACATATCTATATATATACACACATATATATCTATATATATACACACTAATATATCTATATATACACACACACACTCAAACATATGTACTAATATCTATATACCAACACACACTAACATATATCTACACACACATATACACAAACACATATCTCTATATATATATAAACACACATACATATACTCACATATATCTATATATACATATATCTACACACAAATATCAATATATATATACACACACTAATATATATATATGCATATAAACACTCACACACTCAAACATATATATATATATCCTCACACACTCTCACACTCACTCTCACACAACCTCACACACACACTCTCACACACACTCACTAACACACTCACAAACACATAACCACACATATATATATAAATATATATATAAAAACTCACACACAATATATATATACACATATATATAAACAAACACAACACAACGCACACCACGCCCACAACGCCCACCAACGCACGCCCAACGACCCCGACACGCCCAAACACCCAAAAATATATAAAATATAACTCGAAACCTCTAGCACATACTCCCCGATACTAACCCAACGCGCGCACAAGCCCGAAACGAGGAAACCAAGTCGAAATGGCCGTTCGGTCATTTCGACGAACACGTGGTGCGCGGTTCGGAAAACCTCCTGAAACGCACACCAAACGAACTCGGAATCGGCCCAAAATTTACCCACGCGTCCTAAACGATGTCTAGATCCTAGAAAATGCGCTCCCGCGTCGATTCTAGGCCCGTGGCGGAAACGCACACGCACTTGGAATCGGCGACGACGAAAAGCCCTAATTTCGCCCGAAACGCCCGTTTCTCCGCGACGCGGCTTCCCGTGTCCGAACGGAGACACGCTCTCACCCTCACGACACCCGACAACGTCTACCTAGGTCCACCTAACCTAGGGCATCACCCAAAATTGGGCCAAATTCGGATTTCACCCGAAATCGACACAAAACCTAATGTCAAAGTCTCTAAACACTACCCAACTAGTTCCAACTTCCTCCCACGGGTAGCCTACGGGTCTAGGAAGGTTCTAAAATATTAATTACACTATAAAAGAGTAATTACAAGAGGAAATTTAGGGTTTACCTCTTGGGAGTTGGAATCCCAAGCCAAAATCTCCAAATCTCTCCAAATCCTCCAATCCAAGCTTCCAAGCTCCCAATCCAAGCTCCAACACAAAATCTAGGCTCTACCCACCTAGGTTAGGGAAAGATCTAGGGTTAGGGTTAACTTAGAGAAGAAGGAATGGAAGAAAGAAGAAGAAAAGTGGAAGAAAACTTACTTTGGAGGAAGAAGGAGAAGAAGAAGAAGTGGAGAAGAAGGAGAAGTGAAGAAGAAGAAGTGGAGTGAAGAAAGGGGGCTGCTGTGGCTGTTCTCACGGGTGGGGGAAGGGTTTGGGGCCGGCCATGGGAATTAAAAGGAGATTTACAACTTTCCAAATTCCCAAAACGCCCCTATCACTCGGTTTTGGGTTCCGGGTTCCAAATGCACTCACAAACTAGTTCCAAATCTCTCCAACTAACTTCCTAAAAATAAAATAAATATTCTAAGCCCTAAAATAATTCTCACAAGGGTGTGGGCTGGGTCGGACATGGGTCCACTAGGGTCTGACATGGGTCCAGGCTAGCCAAAATCCTAAAACAATCAATAAAAAACATAATACAATCAATAATTAATTATAAATACAATTAATTAAAAATAATGCACAATTAACTAAATTAAAAATAAAAAAAAATACCCGGCTCTGGAAATGGGGTGGTGACAAGCCTATCCTCCTTAGAAAATTTCGTCCTCGAAATTTAAAGTCAATCACACTCCTCTAGGTCAAACCCCCAACAATCAAAGTCAAGAAATCCTACCTAAACAACACACAAGATCAGGGTCCTACTAGTCGTGTTATCACAGTCTCAATCAGGGTCACTACACTATCTACCACAGCACAAGGAAAAAAGTCTAACAGGTACTAATGAAGCACACCACAGGAATGGAAAAGGACAGGAAGAAGAAACAAGAGACAGACCTGCTAACCCGTCATCCGTAGCATCGGCCTCCTCGACCGTCAACGCATAAGCCCTGCCCTGCTGGGGTGTATCCCTCTGCTGGTGCGGGGCATGATGCTGTGCCACAGATGGCCTAGCTCCAACTCTCTGATCCTGTGCTCCACCCAATAGAGGTGCAGTGGGGCAACCTCTCATCTGGTGAGCAGCGGATCCACAGAACAAACACACCTTCAGCCTCCTCCTACAAACATCCCAGGTGTGTCCTGCCTTCCTGCAGTAGGCACAAGTGGGCACCCTCTGATCCTGACCCTGTTGCGCTGCCTTCTGCACATAGGGACGCTTAGCTGGTCCCGCACTACCACTGGCACTGCCTGAATCATCCCTGCCTCTCTTGGACTTGAGCTCCAAGTCATCCTCTGCTCTCTGAGCATCTCCTACTATCTGCTCAAAAGTCGCCTCGCGGTCGCTCCTGGTCAAAGACTTGACCGCCATAACCAAGCCCTTGCGAAACTTCCTCGCCTTGGCTGCCTCGCTCAAGCCATCCACAAATCTGCCCAAACGGCAGAACTCCGCTGCGTACTCGTCCACTGTCATGCTCCCTTGGACGAGTGCCTCAAACTGGCTCTCCAAAGCACTGAGCGCCACATCTGGGAAAAACTTCTCCTTAAAAAGCCTCTTGAAAGCCTCCCAAGTAAGCCCTGGCGCTGCAATCCTCGTATCTGTGCGATACCATGTCAAGGCAAGGTCGAACATCTGACTGCCCGCTGCCTCTATCTGCATGCTGTCTGGAATCTGCGCCAGCCTGAAGATTCCCTCAATCTGCTCTATCCAGTCATCCGCGTACAGGATCCCTTCTGTACCACGGAACTCCTTGGGCCGCATCCTCTGAAAGTCAATAATACTGCCCGGCCTCGGATGCTGAATCTGATCTGCCTGTGGCTGAACCTGTGCCACCCTATCCACTGCCGTCATGGCCACCTGGTGGGCGTTCTCAATGCCCAGCCTCATCACATCCACCTGACGGTGCTGCGCGTCCATCATCTCCCTGAAGAACGCAAACAACTGTGCGGCATCTACTGGAGCAGGAAGTGGTGGAGGAACCACCGGAACGACTGGGGTAGTCCTCGGATCG
This sequence comes from Iris macrosiphon, assembly GCA_036927795.1. NCBI lineage: Eukaryota > Viridiplantae > Streptophyta > Magnoliopsida > Asparagales > Iridaceae > Iris > Iris macrosiphon. The sequence goes on along the minus strand of JAYESA010000002.1, from coordinate 206,721,868 downwards.
ATAAGTGGAGAAGGATCCCCGAGAGAAACAGAGGCTCCCTCAACCGCAGGAGTGGTGAGTGGAGCGGTAGCAGCTGCCCGAATACGAGCTGGACGAGAGGTAGCAGACCTCTCCGAGGCAACTGCTGGAACGGTACGATGGGATCGTGTCTTCGGAGGCATCCTGAACACAGATCAAAAGAAGTCAATACGGTGCAAGATACGATATCATCAAAGAAGGACATAATATTTCAAAAGAAGCAATTTCAGAATAATTAGATTGGAATTGTTCCTAGTCGTGATTGAGTACACACTCATCCTAGATCCTAGATCCTATAGCAGGCTCGCAGCAGTACAACTAAGTTGTTGTACCACTACGACATCGCACTAATTGCGAATCGAGACCTGCATGGGCCGCCACTAAAAACGTGTCACGACCCGCACCCGAAAATCGGGCATGAGTCGTGGGTACGTCCAGCCTACGCCGCAGCATCGGCGGTAGAACGCTGTCTAGGTCAACTAACTAAATAAATAATCTCACACAAAAATCGGGCATGACCTCTCCAAAAGGAGGGCAACCACACAATCAAAATATATAATCTGCCGAGATCTCAACTCCAAACGGAGGAGCAATATCATAAAGATAACCACAATATACTCAATCACGAATCTAAGCACGATAGATAACAAAGAAGATCTAACAACTATAAAGTCTAACCACCAACTACTACTACAACAACCACAACATCAATAATAATAATAATACAACAATACATCATCCAAAATAATATACAAACAAGGTCTCAATCCAAAACCGGAGACAAATCCGGTGCTAAAAGCTAATAAAAACAACAACAAGATCCTAGTGATCCCGGCTACCAACCCGGAAATCACCTCTAAACTAGAGGGTCCCTGTCTGCACCATCGACAGGCTCAGGTCCATAAAACGTCGGACACCAATCCTCCGGATACTCTGAAAAATATGTCCAGTCAGGACTGGAGCAAGTACATCTCTAACAGCAGTTCCATTTAAATGATAAAAACTATAAAACAGTTATAGCAAGTAGCAAGTAGGGTGAAGCAAGTATGAAACAAGAAATATAAATCACTGGTGCATAAAGGTAAAGATGCAAGAATATCAGGAACAAGATAGTAGTAACTGTAAGATACAAGAATCTAAGCTAAGATCAAGTCCGTGCACATGAACGTGTAGTGAGTCCAGCATGAAAAACATGTAGTGAGTCAAGTCCAGAAACATGTAAGTGAGACAAGTCAAGAAATGCATGAGAGTCCAGACTATAAAGAATGAACTCGGTGTCTTTGAAATACTTGTTTCGACATGTAAACGGCTAGGGGTAAGTACGGCTCACCGCGCACTGGGTGCACGGCTGCTATCATTCCAGATTAGACCAGAGGGAGTGATTCCTGATGATGCCAGATAGGAATGTTTACATGTCTACTCGAGTATTTCCCCGCCCCGACTAATACAAGTGGATCCAAGACCCGACACGCAAATCAAGATGAGTCCAGCCTGTACATGAATGATGCCTGTAGTGATGCCTGTAGGTGATGCCAGTAGTGATTCCAGAATAGAGGCCAGAAACATGAAATGTACGTGTCGCAAGTAAATGAATCCAGAAATACCAGTCAGTGTCCCGTGTGGTGCCAGAATAATCAGATGATACTATACTAGAAGCTGAATCATAATAAATATCAGATAATGAAAACTATCAGAGAATGTACTCGCCTGACGTCCTGAGCAACTGGCGATCCGAACTGGTGTCGCAAGGACCTAATACGAAAAGCAAGGTTAAACAGGGTTCTAATGAGTTAAACAGATATAAAATAACTAAAAATAGGTTTCTAGGGTCGTTCTAGGTCAAACGGGTCAAACCGGTGAAATCTGGGTGAAAAAGTCAACTCTGGGTCCAAAAAGTCAACTCTAGGTCAAAACTAGGTCAAAAGTTGACTTTGGCGGTCAACCGAGTCAACTACGGTCAAGTCTGGGTCAAACTAGGGTGCTCCTGAAATTCTAGGTCAAACCGAGGTCATTAAGCTAGAAAACTCACAAACTCGCCTCCTTGAGATACCGGGATACCCTCGGTATCCGATACCTCAACCTAGGCTACGCACCCCGCCTAAACCCGCTAAAACCTACGCTAGCACACGTAATTATATATATATAAACATATAAAAATCATTCCAAGACAAATCCTAGGCTATTGCTCAAAAACCCCGCTCGAAACCCAATACCTTAGTTATCTTAAGGTATTGAAATACCTTGGTATCTCAAGATATTGAGGTTTCGCTCTAAAACCCCTCTAACTAGCTATCTAGCTATTGATTATGCACCTAGTTATTAATCTAGGCTAGATAATATATATATCTATCATATATATATATATCTAAGTAGGTATCTACCTATATACATATATATCCACACACATACCCATTAATACCCATTACCTTACTCATACACACATATATATATATATATATATATTACCTTACCTTACCCAACTCATAAATATCTATGTATAACTATCTAGATATCTATAGATATGTATATAACTATATGTATATACATCTATATCCTAGATAGTTATAACTATCTATCTACCTATCTATTATCTAGAAACCTAACTATCTATGTATCTATTCAACTATTTACCTTGTTATCTATCTATCTAATTTAACTATCTAACTAGTTGTTTACCTATCTATCTATCTATTAGTCTATCTAGTTAACTATCTATCTATCTATCAACTTATCTATCTACTTACCTATTTATCTATCAACTAACTAATACCTATCTATTTAATCTATCAATCTAACTAACTATCTAGCTAGTTATATATCTATCTATTCTATTTATATAGAAACATCTATCTATCTATGAATCTAGCTAGCTATCTATCTAACAATCTATAATATCTATCAATCTTATTCACTATCTAATATCTATCTAGTTATTTATCTAACTATCTAGATATATATATACACCCTATCAATCTATCTCCCTACTACCTCACTGCTTGCTACTGCTACTAGTGCTGCGAATACTAGCTGCTGCTGCTACTGTGCTTATCTGCTGCTGCTGCCACTGCTTTTGCTGCTGCTGCCACTGCTTTTGCTGCTACTGCACCTGCTTTTGCTGCTGCTGCCACTGCTTTTGCTGCTACTGCACCTGCTTTTGCTGCTGCTGCCACTGCTTTTGCTGCTATGCTGCTGCTAGCTGCTGCTACTGCAGCTTTGCTGCTGCTGCAGCTACTGCAGCTGAAGCTGCTGCTGCTGCTCCAGAATCTGCCCCCCCCTCTCTCTCTCAAACACACACACACACACACGCCTATATATACACATATATATATATATCTATATATATATATACATACATCTATATCTATATATATATAACTAAATATCTATATATATATAACTCTCATCTACACACCCTAACACACACACACTAGCACACTCACACTAATACACACACACACTCACAAACACTCATACACACACACACACACTCACAAACACCCTAACACACACACAACACTATCAACACACACACATAAATATATATACATATCTATATATATACACACACATATATATCTATATATATACACACTAATATATCTATATATACACACACACACTCAAACATATGTACTAATATCTATATACCAACACACACTAACATATATCTACACACACATATACACAAACACATATCTCTATATATATATAAACACACATACATATACTCACATATATCTATATATACATATATCTACACACAAATATCAATATATATATACACACACTAATATATATATATGCATATAAACACTCACACACTCAAACATATATATATATATCCTCACACACTCTCACACTCACTCTCACACAACCTCACACACACACTCTCACACACACTCACTAACACACTCACAAACACATAACCACACATATATATATAAATATATATATAAAAACTCACACACAATATATATATACACATATATATAAACAAACACAACACAACGCACACCACGCCCACAACGCCCACCAACGCACGCCCAACGACCCCGACACGCCCAAACACCCAAAAATATATAAAATATAACTCGAAACCTCTAGCACATACTCCCCGATACTAACCCAACGCGCGCACAAGCCCGAAACGAGGAAACCAAGTCGAAATGGCCGTTCGGTCATTTCGACGAACACGTGGTGCGCGGTTCGGAAAACCTCCTGAAACGTACACCAAACGAACTCGGAATCGGCCCAAAATTTACCCACGCGTCCTAAACGATGTCTAGATCCTAGAAAATGCGCTCCCGCGTCGATTCTAGGCCCGTGGCGGAAACGCACACGCACTTGGAATCGGCGACGACGAAAAGCCCCAATTTCGCCCGAAACGCCCGTTTCTCCGCGACGCGGCTTCCCGTGTCCGAACGGAGACACGCTCTCACCCTCACGACACCCGACAACGTCTACCTAGGTCCACCTAACCTAGGGCATCACCCAAAATTGGGCCAAATTCGGATTTCACCCGAAATCGACACAAAACCTAATGTCAAAGTCTCTAAACACTACCCAACTAGTTCCAACTTCCTCCCACGGGTAGCCTACGGGTCTAGGAAGGTTCTAAAATATTAATTACACTATAAAAGAGTAATTACAAGAGGAAATTTAGGGTTTACCTCTTGGGAGTTGGAATCCCAAGCCAAAATCTCCAAATCTCTCCAAATCCTCCAATCCAAGCTTCCAAGCTCCCAATCCAAGCTCCAACACAAAATCTAGGCTCTACCCACCTAGGTTAGGGAAAGATCTAGGGTTAGGGTTAACTTAGAGAAGAAGGAATGGAAGAAAGAAGAAGAAAAGTGGAAGAAAACTTACTTTGGAGGAAGAAGGAGAAGAAGAAGAAGTGGAGAAGAAGGAGAAGTGAAGAAGAAGAAGTGGAGTGAAGAAAGGGGGCTGCTGTGGCTGTTCTCACGGGTGGGGGAAGGGTTTGGGGCCGGCCATGGGAATTAAAAGGAGATTTACAACTTTCCAAATTCCCAAAACGCCCCTATCACTCGGTTTTGGGTTCCGGGTTCCAAATGCACTCACAAACTAGTTCCAAATCTCTCCAACTAACTTCCTAAAAATAAAATAAATATTCTAAGCCCTAAAATAATTCTCACAAGGGTGTGGGCTGGGTCGGACATGGGTCCACTAGGGTCTGACATGGGTCCAGGCTAGCCAAAATCCTAAAACAATCAATAAAAAACATAATACAATCAATAATTAATTATAAATACAATTAATTAAAAATAATGCACAATTAACTAAATTAAAAATAAAAAAAAATACCCGGCTCTGGAAATGGGGTGGTGACAGCTGGGGCACTGGCACCGATCCGATCCGGGCAGACTTCGTGTTTATAGTCAATCGTGTGCGGACTGGGTAACTTGCAACGCATCGTGTTTTATGAGCTCCTCGTGTTTTCTCGTTGCATGTTATTCACGTCCTTGACTAGTCCATTATGGCATCAGCCAGTGATCATCGTGTGTATATGCTTGCAATGCCTCGTGTGATTATCGTGTGAATATGGCTTGCAATGCATCGTGTGTTTATCGTGTGTATTTAACCTGTTGCGTGCTTGCCTGTGAAACAAAAGATAACAAGTCATCCTCGCTTAGCGGCTATCCGCGTGCGAGTCATTGCATAGCATCAATGAATAACTAAACACCTGAACGATCATGTAAAACGACCCTCGTATTTGCATATGCTTGCCTCCTGAATGTTTATACATGCCTCTGCTCGAATTTATACTGTTTGCCTAAATGGTTGCCTTGGACAGGGAAGGAGATAGTAAGTTGGTAAGTCTCGCCGTGTTTCCTCTAACATCGCACGGCGCACTGCCGACACGTTAGGCTATTCAATATCTGTATGAAACTGATCCTAAGGCAACTAGAAAGACAACTGAATAGTTGTGCACGGAACCTGTATTACGTGTTTGGATTTGTCGAGCGGGCGAGTAGCTTCCCCACCAGTGCATTCAATGTACTGATAATCCACCAGTTTGATATGCAGGGTGCGGGAGAACCTCGTGCGGTGCAGACGCCTCCTTCGTGCGTGCTAAGGCCAGGAGTTCCCTCTGAAGCCTTGCAACGGTGCGTCCGGGACTGAAGCACATATACAAGACATAAGTTGTGAACATCGCCTGACCATCGCCTGTACAATCATTCTACAGTTGTAGCCACTTGGCACGCTTTTACTGTTTCAGAGAGAGGCTTGAGCGACTTGTAATCTCGGCTATACGCCGCCTGTAATACATGTTTCATATCAATAAAGAGATTACTTTACTTGTTTCGATGCTTCCGCTATATTGTCGACTCAGTGAACATGTTACCGATCGCCTATGCGTTCATGACTCTGCTGCACTTGGACAATCTGTGCGACTCTGTGGCTTAGAACTCTTGCCGCCAGTCAATGAACCATGGCCTTGCACGGGCGTGGATCACGCTCGTGCGGCATCACGCCCGGATAGGTTAAGCGATCGTTCCGCGGGAGCGCTGGCGAGGGTGATTCCCGCCTAGCGGGAACGGCCGATTGCCTGCGGGAGATCGGGGCGTGACACCGATGACCGTAGATATCTTTTTAAACTTGAGTGTGATCATTCGACCCGGTTCGTAGTGATTGTGCCATAATGCTTCACCATGTTCGTCCATGCTAAGACAAATTGTTCTTTATGTGGTTCTAGCCAAGTATCTTTGATATAAGAAATGCATGTCGGGTTACTCGTCTCCCACTTTTGTTTGAACATGTACCATGCTGTGTCGTAGCTGTCTTTAGTACTTGCTCGCCATATAATACTCCAATCACTGTAGAATTCTTCGAAGCGAAGCTTGTCGATTTTACCGTCCACACTTTCAAATGTTCTCTTGCATTGAGCTTGGATATTTCGATTTATATGCCAAGTGAATAGTAGTTTATGCACATGAGAAAATACAATATCTATAGTATTTATCAGCGCATATTCTCTGTCGGTAACAAAAAGAGAGGGCTCTTTGTATCATGTGTAAAGGGATTGTAGTTTCCTCAACGCCCAAGTATAATCCTCTACTGTCTCACTCTTCATAAAACAAAAAGCGACTGAAAATATTTTTTCCGTAGACGTAAACCCAACAATGTGAAAAAGAGGCATCTTGAACTTGTTGGTCTTATATGTACAATCAAGGGCCAACACGTCTGCGAAGGACCTAGCCAAGTGTGTGCAATCAGGATGAGCCCAAAACAATGAAAGGAGTTCATCATTTTGTGGATGTCTTCTATGGTACTCCACGTAGTGATGCTCCCCAAGCAACTTCAATACTTGCTGCATCGCCATTCTTTCTTTCATACTATTACATTTCGCTCTCGCCAAACTATTATAGATCGTTCTCATGGTTGACTTGTTCTCATCTTCTTTTTGTCGCACGGCAGAATAAATTTGTTTGGGTGCAACTCCGGAAAGGAACAGTTCTTCAACCAATTTTCTCTCATCCTTATTCAACCGTGCCACGTAGGCATGACCCGTAAGTGTCTCTGGAATAGGATGATTGTGTATTCCATTCTTAACTTCGACTATCCACTTCACATCTTCTACTTTTACAATCAATACCTTAAATGGACAACCATATTTTCTCGTCCCAACGTTTTTCTTGGAGATTTTTTTTTCAACAACACATTTTTTTTTCGATGTTGCATGAACACACCTCCTCTTTCGTAGCCCAGCTCTAAATATTTTCGGCCCGGCCGAGATCTTATCGATCTTGCAATGTCAATGACTATGTTATGTCGTCTTCCAACTTCTCTGCACCAATCTAATGCTTCTTCGTGGGATGCAAATCGAATATCCGTTGAGAATATCTTCTCCACATCAACCCCAATAGCAGGATGTACCACAACATTTGTACGAGGTTGGTCCTATAACCAATATAAAATAATCTAAAAATTAATAACTTGAAATAATTGGCAGTCCAAATTAGGACTGTCATAATTTGTGCAGACTAATGTATTGAGTAGACTGTAATTTTTTTTACAGTCTTTAAGAAAATACGTTGATCACCATTTTATCTTCACGACTGTCACTATTTTGACAGTCCACATAGTCTATAGGACTGTCGAAATTATAACATTCCTATATTTATATAGAATTGTCGAATTATTAACAGTCCTATATATATAGGGCTGTCGTATTTTATATAGTCCTTACACGATGACTGTCGAAATAGAGTTATCATTTTACGTACCGTACGTGCTTCGGAACAACCGACATGTTCTTCGGAAGGAGCGGAGTGCAAATTTAATGGATTGCATGATCCGACTTCTTCATCGAAGATAACTTCATGCATCGCTCCTACAATAGTCAAATAAAACTAAATATTTTGGTGACAATCGCAAAACTTATTCATCGTATGTTGTCGAAGACATACCGAAAGAATATTCGTTGGACAATCACCAAATCAGAATTTTCTTCCACTTGGGACCAAAACTATCAAATTCCAAAGTTAGGTTTAGATTTTAGGACTTGAGATAATGAGAGATTTTTTCATGTGAAGGTGAAAAAGAAAGAAGTAAAATAATTTTTACGGCAGCCCTAAGTAAGTTTGAGAAGTGCCAAACTTGTCATTTTTAGGGAGAGAGAGAGAGGAATGGACAACCCTGAGTATATTTTGTAATGCCATTATCACATGTACTTTTTTTTTACACATACTCCCATTATAAAACTCCCAAATCAATATATTCTCTCATTTGCCGGAGAGTTCGCCGGAGATGCTACATTGAGCCGGAGGCGGCGGAGGGAACGGCGGCGACATCGGCACAGACGATACTATAGAAAGTAAGTACGTAATCGATGAATCATATCAGAAAAAGAGCATCTTTGCTTCCTTTTGACTCCCCTTGTTGTTTCTTTCTGCTCAAATTCTAGCATTATTCCGATGGTTTCATCACCAAAAGAAAGCAGCTTTCTTTCGCTGTTGGATTCCCTCCCCAGTACGTTTATTCTCTTGGATCGCGTTCAATGTTTGCTTTGATTTTTTGCGTTAATTTTTCCAGGACGGGTTGCTTTCAACCACAGCTGTCATGGCATGAGGAAGTCTTGAGTTTTTGATTGAAACCCTAAACTCTCTGCTTTTTTTGGTATGAAAATTTAATTTTGGCGGGGACTCGGTTTGGGCATAGATTCTCCTTTTAAGGAAGTATAGCAAAAGAGGGAGAGAAAATAAAGAAAAGTCAAAACTTTCCATATATTTGGGTTATAAAGCCACAGGTCCTTCTTTGTTACTTATTATAGTTTCATTTAAATCATCACTATCAAGTTTTCTGCTGCTTCTCTCATTTGGGTCCTTTTTTACATTTTCTTTTTTAGTTAAGTCAAATTTTCTTTTGAAAATGGTGTAATTTATGCTATTTTTGGTATTAAAAGTTTCATTTTAGCATGGGATTAGGTTCGGGCTTTGATTCAGTGTGAATAATGCTCTTTCTTTGTTTGATCCACTAATAGCCCATTTGTTCTGTTTCCTAATTATACTTTCAGCTCTTGACATACTATGAAGTTTTCTGCTTGATCTCCCTTGTGGGTCATTTGAAAACATGTTTTTGCTGTTATTTTGCTATTTATTTGTGTTTATAATTAGTTTACGAATTATATGAAAATAAAATAACATACACATTCCAAATTTGCAACAACAAAATATCAGACTCAAATGATGCCTCATCCTTGACTTAGTTACACTGTTTTTTTTTTCTGCTTCTCTATATGATCGTTACTGAAATTTAGAAATTTGGGATCTTTTATTTATTTTTTGGCTGGTATTAGACCTATATATAAAAACTTTTCAATAACAAGATATCATACTTTAAAGATGTTGGCAAATATTTCATTATGAAGCCATTTCCTTCTTGGTTTGATTCAGTAATGACTATGCTGTAGGTAACTAAGTACTGTTTCTTACTAAATACTGTTTCTTTATATGTTGAAGCTTAAATACCTGAAGCCAGCTGTTTCCTTCAACAATATGGAGGTCTTCTGCTTGTTTACTCTGGTGGGTCATCTGAAAACATACTCTTATTGAAGAGTTTATTGTGTGGTGAGATGAAGCTACCTTCTTTTTGGTTAATTTTTCTTTATTTTATTTGCAATTTATTCAGGCTTCGGTATGAGTGGATTACAGAGCAGGAAGGGACAGGATCTACAGAAACCATTTCCAGGATGTATGCGAAGCATGGTTGATGTATTTGATTCGAGCGCCGACATGGGAGGAACCAATTTTCTTACTGATATAGCTCATAGAGATGGTATTTCTTAGACTTAGGTTTTTTTTTTGGGTCATTATCTGTAGTTTATATTGGTTGACATGCATAATTACATTGTGTTGGCTGACACCTTAAGTCTACAAATAGAACCGATAGGAATGGCATATTCTATGATTTCTTTTTCAGTGTTGCTTAATTGGTATAATTTATTATTTCTGTGTACAAGGTTGTGTATATCTAAGATGTATTAAAGATTATGATATTATTCAAACCAAGTTGAACTTTTCTGTTTCCTATATATATCCCTGTCCAGTAAATAATATGCCCATGTGTTACTGATACATCAAAGATTAATTTATCCAAGTGGAATTCATACCAGTGTCTTCGAATGAATTGCAGTATGTAGTTTGTTTTTGTTTAATGTGGATCATTTTTTTTTAATTTTTTTTGAAAAGTACATGCCCTTGAAATACTGTAGATTGAAGTGTATTCCTCAGGTTCACCCTCTCTTTCTTTCTTTCTTTCTTTCTTTCTTTCTCTTCTTCTTTCAAGGTCAATATATATATATCCCCTCACAGCAGACTTTTATATTTCCTTTGACTGAAAGTCCCCTTAATTTGCTTGTTGGTGAAAATGTTTTCATAGTTTGTTGATGTTTTTGAGAAATTTTTACCTGTTATTAATTTGGACCGAGCAATTTGCAGTTTCCCCAAGTCGTAGAAATCAACGTGAAGTTGTCATGAAAACTGAAGATTCTCTTGTAGTTCACTTGGAGGACAGACCAGTAAGCTCCCTATGGTTTGATTCTTACTGCCTTTTATAATTACCGTTTGTTATAACTTATGATGGAGCCATATCATGTATTACAGAAAACCAGTGAGCTAAGGAGTTCTTCAAGCAAGAACTTGGGTGGAACAATGATGAAGATGCTTATAGCTCAGGAGATGTCCAAAGAGACTGCCTCTAAGAAGAAGCCTTCCAATGTTGTGGCGAGATTAATGGGTCTTGATGAGGCATTACCTACTCAAGAAATGCCTAAAGGAAGAGCTGACAGAGCTCATCCAGCACGTATTCCCTTAGCTGGTGTGCTTCCTGATTGCCGGCAGCAGGATGATAGCAATTTTGGCATGCCAATGCCATGTGGGATTCGTTCTTGCGCCCATGTGGAGACAAAATATGGAGATGTGTATGAAGTCTGGCAGCAACCACCAAGAACAAGGCGCAGCATTAAGGATCAATATCTTCATAAGGGAAGATATGATGAAATCCAAAGTGAGAGGAGGATGGCTTTTGTTCGTCATAAATTCATGGAAGCAAAGCAGATGGCTACCAAAGAAAGACTGTTGAAGACAAAAGAATTTGAAGATACTCTTGAGGTTTTGAGTTCAAACAGGGATTTGTCCCTCAAGTTACTAGAGGAACCAATTCCCCTTTTCTCAAAGCATTTAAAAGAACTTCACTCGAAACCTACAATTACTCAAACAACGAGAATTACTGTACTAAAGCCTTCATGGACACCCATGACAAAAGGTGATATACCGAAACATCTGACATGTGCTGAAAGTGGGTTAGACTTTGACAAGCCTCAATGGAGATCTAGTGCGACTCAGCCAACCAGGATAGTAGTCTTAAAGCCAACTAGTACAAGGCACCACGAGAGTGACACAAAGCCAATAGTTACGTCCCACACCTCTTCGTTTGAGTCAATTGAGAAGTCTGGTTCTTACGCAGATCTTGAAGGCCATGAATTTAAAGGATCTTTAGCCAAGGATATCTCTCACCAAACAAGGGGAAATATTGGCAGTCATCGGAGAGAGGAGTCTTTGTTATCTTCAGTATTTTCTAATGGCTATGTTGGGGATGGGGGCTCATTCAGTAGGTCCGAAAATGAGTACACAGAAGAAGGAGCTAACTTCAGCGATTCAGAGATTGTAACTCCGACTTTGCGACATTCCTGGGATTATGTCAAGAGATATGGGAGTCCCTATTCATCCTCGTCCTTTAGTCAGATAGCCTGTTCTCCTGAGCCATATGTGACTAGGGAAGCCAAGAAACGGCTTTCTGAGAGGTGTGCATTGGTGGCTTCTAAAGGATTCAATCGGGAACAAATGGAAGTAAGGATCTCCATTACTCTGGGTGAAATGCTTGCTGCTACTGAAATAAAGGAGGAAGTGGAAGGTGGACAGCCCAATTTGTCAAGCAGTAGGACTTGTGGTGGAGAAGAAGATACAAGGGTATCAATATATGGAGATGGGGGAGAGGGATCTACTTGGAATTTATCACGTTCAAAGTCTGTTCCAGTATCTTCTTCTTCCTACAAGAATATTGGCTCAATTTCAGAAATTTCTGAATCTCAAGTTCAGAACAATTCTGAAGTCCCCGACTCACAGGTTAAGAAACCCATTGTTCCCAAGGAGGTAGCGAAGTCTAAAAGTGGGAAGTCATCTTTCAAGGGGAAAGTATCACGCCTGTTTTTCTCAAGAAACAAGAAAACTGACAAAGACAAATCAATTTCTTCTCCCTTGACAGCCTCTGATGATAGAATTCAGTATGATAGCGCTGAGCCCAGTTGTGACAGAAGTTACAATTTATTAAATTCATCTCATAATAGTCTTTTGGGAGACGGTCAGCTAACCAGATCCGAGGAAGAATCCGCTGAGACTTCAACAACGAAGGATGGATCAGAACAGGGCACTAGGGTATTACCTCAATTAACCTAGTTTAAACTGATTTCTTACTTGATATCGTGCTAAGAATAATAAAACGATTTGTTATATACTGTACGAGGGTATTTCATTGGAAATCGATCCAATGTTTAAGCCGTCCTTTCCTTTATATGCCTTGTCATATAGGTGCCCACTGCCCAGCCTGGTGGTCTCCATTGCTCTTCTTTGGGGATTTTGAATACATATCCTTATATTGCACGGAAATTCACTTGTGTTTCATATTTTTCTTATAAAAAACAGTCAAGATAGATAAATCACTACTTGCTTCCTTGTCCTCATATAAATAGATAAAAGAAGGCATATTGGACTTAAATGTTAAGCTTGATGTATATATATCCAGCTCTACTGTTTTAGTTGTACAATTTACTTAGGGAATCAACATGTCTTTGCAGGTTGCACTTTTCCTTGAGAAACCCAGCTTAGGCAATCACGAGGACAGTCGAAAAATATCTGATAAAACTAGTCAGAACCTGGATCAGCCCAGCCCCACTTCAGTTCTGGATGTCCCATTTGAAGATGATTCCACCTCATCCAATTCTTGTGAAACATCTGGTGCTGGGCGTCCATGTCCATGTAAGCGCCCCCAAAGTATCCTCCTAATATCCTTCATAAAATCTTTGCTTAACTTGTGCTTCTCCATTACAGTAGCACGGATTGAGGAGGTTGCCCGTTCCTTGGCTTGGGATGACACTCACCTGGAACTATCATCGCCCAGTTCTTCAAAACTATCGAGAACTTCGCCTGAGGCTACTGAAGCGGAGAGCCAATGGCATCTATTTGTTCAGAGCTTACTGTCGGCTGCTGGCTTAGGTAATGAGAAGTTGAACGCTGTTTTCACTAGATTCTATTCGGTTGACAACCCATTGGATTCAAATCTGCTGAACATGTTCTTGGATCAGAAAGAGGAAGAGGCGAAGAAGAGCAGGGGGAGGAGATCAAACTTGAGATTCCTGTTTGATTGTGTCAATTCTGCTCTAATAGACATAGATCAGATTACTTATGCGGGGTTGTATCCTTGGGCTAGAGCTTGTAACAGCACGCGGAAGAAGGTTCTAGATGGTCTACTCGTAGGAGCAGAGGTGGGGATGCTTGTGAGTGATTGGTACTTGTCTGGTGAGGAAAAGTCGGCGTCTGACAACAACGACGATCTTGTGGTTGATAGACAGGTAAGCAGGGACATATGTGGAAGTGGATGGGCTGAATTGGTGAGGTCTGAGATTGATGGCATAGGCAAAGAGATTAGTGGGGTGCTGTTGGAGGATTTAGTTGGAGAGGCTTTGACAGACTTCAGTATCATCGAGTGCTTGTTATGAGGAATTAATATTCCCTACTCTGCATCTGCAGTCACCATTAGTACTTCTTCACCTCAGTTTTGTTCATAAAATGATATTAATGATTTCTACAGACTTCAGTATTGACCATTGCTAGTATTGGTCTCAACTCTAACTGTTTTGTCTTCAGGAAATACCTAACAATTGTAATATGCATGTTGTATTGGTCTCAACTCAACTGTTAGGTCTTCAGTAAATACCTGACTGACAATTGTAAGTCTTATTTAAATGAGTCTCCGAGCTTCATGTGATTGATGATTTATTGTTGTGGCAATGATTCTGATCAACGTGTGGGGATGGCAGAGCAGTGGGATTAATAATGCGTTGTTGCTGAACTAAACCAAGCGAACCATGGTGATGATTTCACCTTCCTTAAGGTTAGGTTAGAATGATTGCAACTTGCACTGCACAATGCACACTAGCTATGTTTTGTGATGAATCATGACCACTTTACATCTACATTAACAAAAATACTTTTTTATTATTCATGTCATTTTAACAAAAGTTGTATTTTTTCAATCACTTCAACAACCAACCAAATACAAAACTTTAAAAAATTTATTTCGTCTCACTCCACTGCAAAGCTTAAAAATATAAAAAAATGTTAATTTTTAGATTTTTCACTTGCTGAACCAAACAGTAGTGTGTGAATGTGACAGGTTCAATCAACACTATGGAAATATTGATGAAAGAACACATTGCCATTTTTGACATTCTTGAGGAAAGTACCATTTAAACAAATGCTTGTGTAGATTATGTTAATAGCCAGTACGGTTGTCTATAATTTTTATTAGTTAAGTACAGTTGTCTGATTAATTTAAACAAATGCTTGATTGATTAAGTAGGATTAGTGTTACGTCATCTTCAACTGCGGATATAGTCCGGACCATACATGAACCCATTAGAGTTCTGGTCCGGATTTGGAAGGTCTGCATCAAATAATTTTAGTTGATCAGGGACCTCTCTCTCTCTCTCTCTCTCTCTGGATTGTAATTAGGAATATTAATAGTTTCTAAATAACTCATTAGAGACGGTAATACTTGTCATGACAGAGTCTTTAAAAGCTATATGAACTGTTTAGGTTCGCGTTTGGATGAAAGTTTTATATTTTTAGGAATTAAATTTCTATTTACTTTTCATGAGAAAGAAATTTAATATTTTCATATAGTTGGTTAGATTGGAAAAAAACTAGTACAAAAAAATTAAACAAATTTATTTCATGTTTTGTTCAGACAGAAATATGAATCTTAATTTGTTTAGTTTTCATAAATATTATTTTATTAATTTTATGATGCTATTATTATCTAAATTTAGTTGGTGTCATTAAAACTGTTACAATTTAAAAATAAATTAATATACCCAATCAACATTTTTATAAAAGCAAAAAATAATTTCAAAAGAGATTGGATTTTACTTTCTTGGAAAACTGAAGTTTTTGGCATTCTTTTCCAATTTTTAGACTTACAAAATTTGGATAAAAAATTTAAATTTTATTTTCAAATCTCTAAAATTTAAATCAAACATTCCCTAATTTCGCAAAAACAGACCACTATTCACGTGGTGGTGATCGTTACAGACAATCACCCGCACACAATCTAGGATTAAAATCTAGTGTCCCAAATATTCTGTTCATTCTCGCGTACAAGTATGGATCCTACAGTATATGATAAAAAAATGTATACTTATATGTGAAAATGGACATAAATAAGAACAGAATATTTGAGACAATGATTACATTCCCACAATTGAACATGTTTTTCCTGATGTAAATTTTTTCATGACGACTAATCTCCAATCTTATACTGCGGCTTGGAATCAGTTCAAAATTGAACCATTCAAGTCGTAAGTAAATACACAATCAAATTAATTTTTAATTTTTTTTTACGGAAGATAAATAAAAAATGAAACCAATTTTACTCTTATCCATCCAAGTCGTAAGTAAATACTCAATAAATTTATTTATTTTAAAAAACCTACGGAAGATTAAAAAAATCTAAAACAGTAGGTAAATAATCAACAATTTTTTTTTTTAGAACTTACGGTATGAGTTGCAGCAAAGGTTTATTAACATTAGGCAGTCCGGTAGGACTGTAGATGGCTATGCAGCGGAGTTCTGTAGGCTGAGCATGTTTGCTTCTGCGATGGTAGCGACAGAGCCAGAGAGGACAATGAGGTTCCAGCATGGACTTCATTTGGAGATTCTGCAGATGGTAGAGGGGCACAACTACCGGACATTTGATTCGGTATTGATTGCAGCCAGGAGGCAAGAGCTCACCATTCAAAGGTTGGCTACAAGGACTATAAGTCAGAAGAGGTCCCATGCACAGAGTAGAGAAGGGGGGCAGTACCCCCGGACGTCAACACCACTACCGGGCGTCCGTATTCGTGAGCCAGCATCACAAGGACCGATGGCGCCCGTTGTGAGGCCGCAACATCCGAGGCAGCAACAACAACATCGTCATGACATAATGGTGGGGTGTACTTATTGTGGCAAGGGAGGTCACACACAGGATGTATGTAGGACAGCGAATGGACTATGTTTAAGGTGTGGTAGTCCGAACTACATGATTGCCACTTGTTCGTTGATGCAGAGGCCATGAGGGCCAGTTCAGCAATTTTCAGCATTACCAACACAAGAGACAGTTTCGTTCTATGGGTCGGTATTAGATGTGAGGCCACTAGCTCAGCGTCTAATGTTGATGCAGGCTCAGATGTTCCGACAGAGGCAGCATCAGTTGGATCAACAACAAGGTCAGCTCCAGGTCAGAACGGCAGCACAAAGGCATGAGCAGGCAGAGTTGGGTAAGTTCTGAGGTTCTTTATGTTTTATCTTTTGGGTTTCGTATATTGGGCGAGTGAGGGCGAGTATCTTGTCCCACTCTTCTGCCTTTGTATCTCGTGATACGTTACATCTATCACATGTTCCTGTTACGAAGGTATGTCCTGGGAAGAGTCATGTTCTTGACTAAGTCATTGGTACCGACTTACCTCAAGACCCGACTCCTGGGAAGAGTCATGTTCTTGACTAAGTCATTGGTACCGACTTACCTCAAGACCCGACTCTTGTCCCCTTTGGGAGTTAGCGTAGGCCAGCGAGGATGGACCCCCTACTTAACTGACTCGGAAGATATATTTGTTCGTATATCTTTAAGTTCTTTCTTCCTACTTATGTTGTTGTTGCATGCTTATTTATTTTGTTGTTGATTATATTGTTTATTTAAATTACTATTGCTATCGTTTCCTTTTTATATTTATGTTGCTTTCATTACTTATATCACATGATTTGTTTTAGCTGCGTCTTCTTGAGCAAGTTCTAGTATTTGGTGTGCAGTTCGACTGGTCTTAACGAAATTTTGAGGAGAAATTTTTTTTAAGGTGGGTAGAGATGTCATACCCGTTCCCAGATTTTGTATTTCTGAATTTTTGAAATTCTATTTTTTCCCTAAAAAGTACTTATACTGTACCCAGTATCATGGAATATTTTATTGCCACATATTTTCGTGACTAGATTTCTTGTTTTATTAAGTGAGGCTACCCGGGATCAGTAGAAATCAATTTGGCAATTGCCATAGACCACTATTAGGACTCGAACATAGATGGAATTCCTAAAACCGGTTCACTATAGAAAGTGCACAACGTGTTTCACGTATCGCAGTTGAGACGGTACGTGGTAGATCGTAGTCACGTGTTGGATCACTCAGAGACCACTACACTTGTGTTTTCTTGGACAGTTGAAATGAGTTGGGGTCATGGATTCAAGAGGTGGATGTGTGACATTAATTCCATCTCATATATATAAGCCTTCACATTTTCTCTCTATTCTTCATTCCTTTCATTTCTCTCTTTCATTTTCTCTCCTCCTCCTCCTCCTCCTCCTCCAACCTTCAAGCCCCTAAACCCTCAAACCATAGATCTAGTCTAGGAGTTTTAGTTTTCTTCCTTCTCTTTGGAAGAGATTAGAGCTAGGGTTATCTAACACTAAGGCAAGTACATATTGCACAAAGTAGAGAAACCATAATTTTCAGAATATTTTATTTCTTTAAATTTTCTTGCATATTTTTACCTTATAATGTGTATCTAGTGATTCTCAACAAGTTTATTATTTGACAATTTTGATTTTGATGAACGGTTTGGAGTAGATCTAAGTTATAAAGTTAGGATTTTATGAATTTCGTGGATTTGATCTCTAAAAATTTGGTATTTCTGAAAACTAATTATCCCATATTGTGAAAAATTCAATTTTATACGATTTTGGTTTTTGAAATGTTGAAATTTGAGTTAAAATGAAATTTTATTGCCAAAATAAGTTTTAAAATTTTTCATGTCGGCTGGAGAAGAAGAATAGTGCTAGTTTAAAACTTTGAAGAAGTCCCTACGTAAAAACTGTGCAGAACCTCCCTGCGTAAAAACTATACATAAATCCCTGCCTAAAAACTGCACAGAACTCCTTTGCGTATAACTGCGCAAAAAACCTTCTTTCTGCGTATAACTGCCCAGAAGTCCCTCCTTTTGCGTAAAAAGTGCGCAGAAGCTCTCCCCTTTGCGTATAATTACGCAGAATTCAATTATGGACGTAAAAAGTACGCAGAACTCCCCCCTTACGTACTTTTTGCACAAAATTTCTATTTTTGACTGTTTTGTACGCGGATGAGCTATTTTAGCCTATTCTGACTATTTTTGGCTGTTTTGTGCACATATTTGCTATTTTTGACTGTTTTGTACGCAAAAAGCTAATTTGTCTATTTTAAGCCATTTTGACTGTTTTGTACGTAGAAAAGTTATTTTTGTCTATTATTACCTATTTTTGGCTATTTAAGTCAATTTTTGTTATTTTCTTCAATTAGTTGGAATTCTTATTAAATTTTGTGACCTTGTATGTGATAGTGAATTAAGAACTTATATGTTTCCTCATTACCTGAATAATGACAAATTTTTGATGTACACTATGATAGAATTATAGGTCCAACTTGAACTTTATAGTAGAAGCACTGGTCGTATACCTAACCCGATATCCATGCTACGATGTGAGCAGATAAATTTTACTTGATTTAACTAATTGATCCTAGATCTTGACTTGACTACTTGTACCTGCGCTGATACTCCTTAATATCGCACCGAGGTGCTATAACTTGTATTACGCATCAAGTGCGCTATCTTGCTCGCGCACCAAGGTGCTAGATATACACTGTGGTGTTATGTTATAAGTATATTCTTGTTTCATGCTCGTTAGTACTAAAAATGAGGATTGCACGGAATTCCTGTAGCTAGTCAGAATAACGTGGTTAGATTACTTAATTGATTGTTGCATTACGCTCAGAATGAGTCCAGATTGAAACCGTAAGAACCAATGTGGATTTATCCCTAGCGTACCCGTACCAAGGTACGCTATCTAGGAGGATAATTGTATGACCATGACACAAGATTCCAAATAACCGTAGGGTTAATTAGGTAACTAAAAGTTGTAGCATCATTGGAAGGAACGAATCCCGAGATCGTGCATGCCGGCCATGTCATAGATATTAATCATGGGGTGTAAGGCTGGCCACCAGGATACCGTATAATGTATATCATCCGCACTAGTGGAGTGCAGTATCAGGCCACTAATATTATTATAACCGAGCCAGTATCCCACTATAGAGGAGAACTAGAACTGGAACTGTTACTGATTATTTAGTACAGTAGCCTTGCGAGGGACTGATGCATTATATTTTTATTCATGTTGTATATTATTGGTTCGGCTAGCCCTGCTCGGACATAACACGATTTGATGATCCAATTATATTGCATTACTTGGGTTACCCAGACATCACCTAGCAAATCGTAGGATTGATTAGCCGTTTAATTAAATTATGTTTGATTGTGTATTGCCATCTGCCAAGTAGCTTAGGGACATGGGCTGTCGTGGCGCGATGATTCAACCATTGTCCATGTTTGGTTGTGGGGTTGCGCCATTGTGTTACAATAGGCCATATTATTATTATTATTATTATTATTATTACTAAGTCTGTTCTTGTTTGTATATTGTATCCATATTTAGTAACCTAGGGACATGGACTGTCATGACGCGATGATTCAACCCCTTATCCTTATTTGGTTGTGGGGTTAGATTGTTGTGCTACGATAGCCTGTGAACCGAAGTTTCGACACAGATTATCTAGCCTAAGCATAATCGCAAGTGATATTCCGTCTTGGCGTAGTTCGGCACCATTTGTCCTTCTTTGGTTGTAGAGGTGTCGTAATACCTCGATGACAGTATATGCACTTACGGTTATAACGCGGGTACTATTATTATCATTATATCTACTTTTGGTTCTTCTCTTGTGTTCATTTGTGGTACTTTTTATCGGGGCCTGACCCCACCGGTTTTGTCTGGCCAGGTTTGGTAGCAGTGCTTGAAGATCCAGCGTTACATCCGTTCCATGGCGCGCACCAGGAGCATGGCCGTCGAGGGACATGAGTGGGTTTCTTCTTCACCACTTTGATATCATTTTGCTATTTCGTCGACGTTTAGCCCCCGACACCTGTTTAGCCGGTTGTTCTTGACTTTCTGTCTTTCCTTGCATGATTGTATATTCAGATCGCGGCTGGCATATGGTTATGTAATATTAATACTGTAACTAGTTTATCATTTTGGGTAACTAGTTCATGATGATTCTGATGAAGCGTCGGGGACGCCTTACTGCTTTATCTTATATGTTCATTCTTGTCGTTCATTGGTTGATTGATTGAGACATAGATACTCTGTGAGACTATAGGAGCCTTGATTGTAGTATGCACCCATTGTCTTCTGACAGTCGTAATCGTCGTGCGACGTAGTATACCTTTCACGGGGTAGTTGGTCATGTCCGTCTTCGTATTTCGGTACTGGGACGTGACACAGTTAAATTTTAAAAAAATTACTTACGGGAGATTAAATAAATACTTAACCAACTTTCATCTTATTCGTCCAAACCGTTAATAAATACTCAACTACTTTAATTAAAAAAACTAACGGGAGATTAAAAAAAAATCTAAAACCAACTTCCTTCTCATCATCCGTAACCCACTATTTTTCTCATTATCCGTAACCCACTATTTTCTTCATGTAATTAATAATTATTAATTTTCACTTAATTAATAATTAAAAATTTTAAAAAAATTTAACTACCATATACGTGTTTTTCTTACGTAGAAACATCTTAAAATTATTATATTACCTAAACATATATTCAAATGTATATAAAGATATATATATATAACAAATCCAAATAAGAATATATTTAAATTAACTTTTTAATCTAAACATATATCCACAGTTATATATATATATATATATATATATATATATATATATATATATATATATATATATATATATATATATATATATATATATATATATAACAACTTTTAATTTAAATATTTTTAAATCAAATTTAACTATTTTAATAGTTTAAATTTTTTTTTTTTTTTTTAATAATATCAATAAATTTTATAAATCTAAATTTTTTAATAAATAAATCTTAATTTATAAATATTTAAACTATTTTTAGCAATATTAAAAAAATTTTACGTGTTTGCACATTTACTAGTTTCAATAATTATACATTTACTAGTTTCAATAATTATCCGTCAAATCTCAATACACAATCGACAAGCATTCCTGCTGTAATTTTTATTGACAAATTTCTATTTGTCTCACATATTTAGAAGATATTTATTGACAAATTTCTATTAGTCTCACGACGGAACATTTATTTTTTTCTTCATGTGTTATTTATCTACCATTTATTTGGAGAGGTGAGCATTCATCGATTGAGAAGGGTTTCGGGTATGTGAGACCTTGTAGTTTGAGCGATTGGGGACCCCATTTCGATGACTGAGAGAGGCGGCTAACGAGGATGTAAATGTAAAAGTCTCTCCAACATCTCTTTGTAATTTTTATTTACAATCTCTTGGTAATTGAGATTGCATACTCCAGTCCGAAGGCCGACAAACTCAGTCTGAAGGTCTACTAATCCGGTCTGAAGGTCTACAAATTCAGTTCGAAGGTCCAAATTAACTGCTTCTTCTGTGGCTCGAAGCCACAACCACCGGGGTGAATGCTTCACACCTTAGCCACTAGAGCTAGAGCTGATTGGCTTCTCTCTCTCTCTCTCTCTCTCTCTCTCTCTCAATATATATATATATATATATATATATATAGACACACACGCGAATCAAAGCCACTTTTACAAAGTCCCAAAAAAAATTTGTTACTGTGGTCCGTTGGATTGTGCTTTAAGTCATATATTCTTGACCGTTGATTTAAACAACAGTCAAAATTAGATGACTTAAAAAAGATCCAACTGCTACAAGAATTTTTAGAAGGCTTTATAAAAGGAGCTCTTGATCTGAGTCATATATATATATATATATATATATATATCCGGGTGGTTTCATATTTTGGAACCACTCTATATTACATTACTTGGATTTGAGTTGGATGGATGGGATTAAAAGGTGGTGGTGGTGGGACCTACACCTTTTAATATCACACATTCAATTCAAATCCAAATAATGTAACATAGGGTGGTTATATAATATGAAACCATCCGAATATTTTTAGAACATATATATATATATATATATATATATATATATATATATATATATATATATATATATATATATATATATATATATATATTAAATTGTATTGCTTTGAGTAATCATCATTAATTAGGTTAGATTATTATATTTCATTCTCCTTCTTTATCTAGAACATTAATTTGTACTAAAGGCTGCTTATAGGCACATATTGTATTCAAATGGAACAATCAAAGTTATTTATTAAAACTCATGTCTTCTCTCTTCTACCTATCTATCCCATATTTGAGTAATCATCATTAATTTCATGTTATCCTTTCCAATATCATAACTTGTCGAAAGTGAACTCATATTAATTTCACATCCATCCAATCTCGAATAAAAACTGATAGCAACTACGTCAAGCAGAACCATACGTTCCACTCCCCACAACAACAACAACAAAATTTCGGATTTAAACAACTCCTCTTTGCTTAGAACATCCTCAAAATCCAGCTGACCTGCAAGAAATTGGGATTATGGATGACTTTCCAGAACATAAAGAAACATCTTATAATTAAGAATGTGGTATCTAAATATGTGTGTGAGCTGATGCACATGTGTTAGTATGAATGTTGAGGTCTGCAGAAAAAAAAACGTGGATTAAGGGGGTGACTGAACTGTGAGAAATGCACACTTGATTATGTATCAGAGTGGTTGCAATAGCAGATCGTTGGCAGTGTGTTGTAATCAAGGCCTTAGAAAGGGGGTTTCAACAGTAGCAGCAAACTGGGAATAAGATAACTGCAGTAGCAGTAGATACCTAGGAGCAAAGGGGTCTGTGTGATACTGGTGTGTATCAGTTCTCGAAGTTCAATAGAGTACAATGGAGTTGAGGGGTGTCCAGACAACCCATTGTTAATAATATACATGTATTAATAGCAGCAATTATCATTGTTCATAGCAACAACTAGTATATGTATCATTGTAAATTAGGATATGCATCAGTTAGTATATCAGTTAGTTGTAATATTAGTTAGATAGTTATAAATGATATGAGTTAACAGTTAGTTAAGTTAGTGGTATACTATTATAGTTAGTACAAGTCATTTGTGTGTGTTCATGTGTCCTGCTATATATATATATATATAATTTTAGATATTTCTTTTCGAAATTATGATCTTATCATCAATAGTTCATCTCTTAAATAAAAAATGAATTAACAGAGCTAAGATATGTGCTAATGATCAAATCATTGTGTTATAAATAAGTCTTTTATGCACATCAAGAAGAGGTAGCTGCTATGTTGTTAGTATCGTGTACAATACAATCTTATGGTACGATATGATATACGACTATTTTTATAAATATTGGTTTATTTAATAAAATACAAATTAGGCTGATAGTTTTGTAGGTTTGTCTATTTGAGTCATGATGTAATATATACTTATGAATTTGGATTCTAGAACTAGATTGAACTGTAAACGATGAAACAAGTAAAGGAATTATCAAAAAATTATATCAAAATTATTTTCCTAAGTTCTAGGATTACTGTGTCCTACGATATATGATGCATGATATTATATTAGAAAATCTAAGGTAGGTGTAGTAAACATTTTAATGTTCTTCATCTCCTTGCTCTGCACAGAGCTAAGTCATGGTCGTTCTCTCAAAGTTGTGTGCGACAAAGAGAAACCGGTAGTGCGAGAATTTTACCACTAGGATCATTCGAGATACGTCTGCACATAGACCTCGAACCAACTCTTAGGGCAGTGCTTCGTACGCGACTTCCTCCGAGGTCGGTAACATTAATTTATGTTTCTTTTGTTTCAAGTTTTTTTTTAAGATAAACCAAAAAAAGAAAATTTGTCTAACAATCTAAGAGTTGATCCTTATATTATGTTCAAAGTAAAGTTTAAAACAAATATTTGCGTTCTTCATTTTCATACTTGTTGTTTATTCAAATATGTTAGTACCACAGTAGCACAAACATGTTAATATTTGTCAGCACAAATTTTTAGTACTTGTTAGTATTAAACTTGTTAACCCTATTAATTAAAGAGATATTTGCTTATAACCATTTATTTAAGCACTGTGTATGTATATCCGTGTGTGTGTCCATGTGTTCGGCTCCATGTATCAGTGTGTCTCCATGTATGTCCGTGTTCACGTGCGTCCATATGTGTTCGTATGTGTCCGTGTCCATGTGTGTCTACATGTGGGTCCGTGTTAGTACGAATTGTGTCATGTAGGGTTGTGTCCCGTGTGTGTGTGTCCATGTATTCGGGTCCATGTGTCAGGGTTAGGGTTGTGTCCATGTGTCCTGATTGTGTCCAGTATGTGTCCTAGTTGTGTCCTATGTGTGTCCATGTGTCCCGATTGTGTCCAGTATGTGTGTGTGTGTCCTAGTTGTGTCTTGTGTGTGTTCATGTGTCCTGATTGTGTCCTAGTTGTGTCCGGATCTGGTTAGGGTTTACCGAGCCGGGAGGAAGGGAGGAGGAGCGCCTGAGAGAGGAGTCGACGAAGGAGGCCCACGTCGGAGGGGAGGAGCCGCGCCAGAGGGGGAGGAGTCGCATCTGGGGTTGCCTATGTCGGGGTTGGGGGGCGAACACGGCCGCGTCGTGGTGGGGGGCGAGGAAGGCAGTCGAGGGATGGGTCGCCGGAGCCGCGGAGGGTCGCCGGGGGACGATGGATCGCCAGTGGGGACGCACGTTTTCAAAAAGTTGGGGAAGAAAAGAAATAAAAAATCGAATAGACGAGGGAACCCTATATTCAGTAATTTAGCGACGTCCGAACGAGACGTCGCTAAACGTTGCTAAATAAAAACTTAGCAACGGAAAAAAATGATGTCGCTAAACGTCGCTAATTGAAAAAGTAGCGACGGCAGAAAAATACGTCGCTAATTGAAAGTTTGTGTCACGCCCCAGTCCCAAAATACCGAGGGACCGGATGCGTGATTATGGCCAGCAGCATGCAACGATGGACAAACCCAATTTAATGGATCCATCGGCATACTTAAGCTGTAAATAAGGTCTATATCAATAAGTCATAACTAATCTCATCCACAGAAAAGAATATAAATCAACAGCAATATGGAAATTAAATTAAACATCCAGTCTCAGCAAAGTATTCGGGGAACAACCCGATATAAGTCTGGTACAATGATCTCATAAACAGAAATTTAAAGAGTTTAATTAAACAGGAAATAACGACTGAGCATGGCGAAGCAATGGTTCAGGAGAAGTCCTCAGCGATCACCTCGTCTTCAGCTACGGGTACTGTTCCGTGAAGAGCACCTGTTCCGTAGACCTCTGGATAAACCTCGTCTGCAAATCCTGGGGAAATAATCCGGATCCAGGTCCTCAGGGGACATAGCAAAGTACAGAAAACACAAGCCAAAATAAATGCAGTAAAACAGTTAATGAAACAATAGGGTCAACTATAAATCCATCTATGTGAAATGCAAGTTGAGAGCATCACTAGAACTTAGGCTGATACCACTACAAGCTCTGTGTCGGGGAGCCGGTAGCAGCTATACTATGAATTTTACTATGTGTTTACTATGAATATATATATATATAATCAGCCTGTAGCCTGTGTGTCTCTCCCCACCCAATGTAATCATACATATCATGTCCACGATGCCTCATGTCCACGTCACGTACGATCATATCTAATGCAATAAGTCATACTATGTCTATGAACATAATGTCTAAGTCATAAATCCTGGAACCTACACAGAATCACCTTGAATATTTCAGGAAGATTCTGTCTCATGCTCTGTGTCAGGTGTCCTGGGTAATAAGTACTTGATAGGGCAAGTACAAGAATATAAATGTCACGATTTCCATCTCTAAATGACATTGCCCAACCCCGCGTACGGTGTTGGCACCCGACTATGATCGGACGCTAAGCAAGTCACACGGCCCTAGGGTTGAGCAAGTATAATAATCACAGGAAAATAAATCAAGAGAAATGAATCATTAAACTGCTTTTATGGCAAGGTACACTTGCCTGGATGTTCAGCTCCAATTGTAGCTCTGGCAATAGCTGGATTTGCAGGGACTGCTCCGGTTGCTGAAACAAACATCACCATTAGATCCAGAACACTTCAATCATCTAGGAACGCCTGTCCTTGAGTCCAATTTGGAGACAAGGGCAAAAACGACATTTTCGGGTCAAGGCGGGGTCCAAATGTGGGCCGCTTTGCACCGAAAAACGCGCCAGGATCAAAGGTCTCAAAAACAGTCCAACTTAGTGTCAACAGGTCAGGAACGATGATACGAACCCAACGGAACTTCCAGAATTGGATTCCGATGAGCCGTTCTCAAAATCGCCCGTCGAGTGGAGCCTGTGGGGCCCACGACACGCGATTTTGTCAACGTTCTCAGAATCGAACCAAACTTGACCCACAGGACCAGCGTATTGCTACGAGTCCGTTGGCGCAAGTTTTGTCCCGATCTGACTTGTGTACACTAAGTTACAGCGAGAAACAGAAAGTACGGATACGGGGCGGTGTCCGCGGATACGCACTGATTCCGGTGTGCACGCACATCCGAATCAGCTTCTGCGAAAGCCCGCACGTCCGTATCAACGACGCTGACGTATCGGTGAAGACCGCACGTGACCAAGTCGTCCCGTTTGGCGGGACGTACTTGATTCCGGGGTGAAACATGGTCTGATTTTTCCTGTTTTTGGATCGCGGTGAGCGATCACCACAGGACGCGATGCCCCGAGCGGTTTGTCCGGGCACCGAGAGGGTCATACAGGCTTCGCAACGCAAAAGACGGAATTGAAAACGGGATTACGAGTAAAAAGTTACGGGTACCTGAAGTGGGCTTGAAAACCGAATTTGAATCGTGTCCGACACGCGATTCACTGTGTCCGAGTACTGTTCACTAGGGTTAGGGTTTCTCTGTGTCCGGCCTTCTGTGTCCTGCTGTGTCCGATTGGAAAATTAGGTTTAGGGTTCAAGGCTTCCTCGCCGGAGCTGGGCGGCGCTGAGGCGGAAGGCGGCAGGGCTGGGTCGTGGCCGGCGTCGTGCTGAAGAGGGCGGTCGGTGCTGGAGGGCTCGGGGTCTGGAGGAGGGCGGAGAGAGGAGACCGGAGGCGGGCCGGGCTGCTGGAGAAGAGGAGGAGGAAGAAGAAGTAGCTGCGGCGGTTGCTGGCTAGGGCGGGCTGGCTTCGGCGAGGCGAGCGGCAGGCAGCAGCGCTGGAGGGTGGTTCGCCGGAGCTGGGAATGGCTAGGGTTTCGGCTGGAGGCGGGAAGGGATTTATATAGGAGAGAAGCGGAGGGGAAGAGGCGGACGGTGAGGGAAGAGGGAGGCGGAGGGTCTCTGGCGGTTGCAGGTAGGGGAAGCGGGGCAGTCGGCCGGCGGCGGCGGGCGTTCCGGCGGCGGAAGGGAACAGTCGGGGGAGGCGTTTGGGGAGATGAAGGAGTTCGGGTCGGGTTTTGATGGCGGGTCGGGTCGGGTCTACGGATCCGGCCCGATCCGAAATAAAAATGCGGGTCGGGTTCGGGCTATCGGGTTCGGGTCTGGGTTAAACCCGGATCCGACCCGATTGGGTTTAAAAATAAACCCGGTCCGGTTCAGTTTGGTTTGGTTCGGTTCAGTTAAATAAACCCGGTTTATTTGGGTTTAAAAATTGATTTAATATTTAATTAGTATTTAGGGCTTTAAAAATTCATCCGGGGTCCAATAAATTCTCGGAAAATTACCATATTTCTAGTTTTTCATTTTACACCATAAAATATTATTTTCATAATATTTTAATATAATTTATTATCAATTAAAAATCCTTTAATAATTAAAACACTGGTATTTAATTACAGAAAATCCAAGAAAATTCCAGAAAATCCAAATTAAAATTCTTTGAAAATCAGGGGATTACAATATACCCCCCTTAAGAGGATTGCGTCCTCGCAATCAAAGAATAACCGGTCAACAGAGATGACTCGGTTACAAATTTTATTCGAATCACAATACAATAAAGAAAATCATGGTTCAGGGCTTGAACACATAGGAAAAATCATTTCCCTATGCAATAGAAGTTATGCAATTTCCCAAATGTGGAAAATCTAGAAGATTACAGTTTTAGAAAACCAGGTTATATAACAATTAAAAAATTACTAGGTTATTATCAAGTTCAAAACTAGGTTATCAATTATTAGCAAGTTAAAATTATCAGGTTTTAAGGTTATCAGGTCAAGTCTGGGGTCACGAACCAGCAGGCACGATCTACAGAAATGCTAGAAACGAAACAACTACAAAGACTTACTCGCATTAGCAATGCCATGGTTCTGCGCGTCTTCCAAAGTCATCGCGAAGACTTGTCCACGTCCTTGTGGGGGATTCCTCTGCTGCTGCTGTTGCTGGGTTTGTTGGAAGAGTGCTGCTTGTGGTGCCAATGGTGGCCTTGGTTGATACCCTCCTGGTGCTGGTAGAGTTTGTTGGTTTGCTCTTGGTGCTCCTTCTCGATGATAAGGACAATCCTTGGCTAAGTGTTGATTGGTTCCGCAAATTAAGCATAACCCCAACTTGCGTCTGCAGTCCTTCTCAGTATGGCCTACCTTGCCACAGTATTGACATGTAGGTAATGTCTGCGGAGAGGCTCTGGGTGGCTGGTGTATATGAGGCCTCTTTGCAGCTTCTTCTTGTGGTGCTTTGGATGTTGCTGATGGGGTAGGCCGCTTTAGACTGGTTTCTCTCCTGGTGACGCGCTCCATGCGTCGGGCTGCAGCAAGGACGTCCGAGTATGAAGTGGGTGCGACAGATCCAATCAGTTTCTGTAGCTCGATGTTGAGTCCGTCGAAAAACTTCTCGGCCTTCTCTTCTTCTGTAGGGATCAAGGTAGGAGCGAAGCGACTCAGACGAATGAACTCGGCGTTGTACTCTTCAACCGTCATAGCTTCCTGAGTGAGGCGATTGAACTTGTCCCTCAGTTCTGATCGGGCGATGGCCGGAATGTACATCTCCTGGAAGAGTCTGGAGAACTCTTCCCAAGTAACTCGGTCAGGTCCGAGCCTGGTCTCCTCGGACAGCCACCAGTGATGAGCATTATCCGTCAATTGCATTCTGACGGCAGTCATCCAACGTTCTCTTGGAAGTTCAGCTGCTTCCAACTGGTGTTGTATGTTGGTGAGCCACTCATGCACTTCAGTTGGTCCTTCCTTGCCCGAAAAGGTACAGGGCTTGAGTTGACGGAAATCGGTGATAGATCCCGTTGCTGGTCGCCTAGCTTGTGGGTTCACTTGCTCCAATGCATTTACTAGGCTGGTTCTCAGGTACTCTGCCTCCTGACGATGCGCCTCCTGATGAATTTGTTGTTGGGCTTGCATCATTGCGTAGATCATTTGAAATATCTGCTGCCCGTCTATAGGTTGCCCTTGTGGGAATACGGGCATCGGTGGAACGAATTGCGGAGGCGGCGGGATGTCATCACGCCGGAACCTTGAATTATGCGGTGCTTCTTGATCGTTTTGAGAAGATTGCCCTCGGTCTTCGGGTGTCACTCCTTCATCATAAGTGACCACAGCATCGTGTGGTGTACTCAAGGGATTCTCGTCTCCACTTCTTGGATCCATTAGTCTGCATCAAAATAAAACATAAGAAGCGCACTGGATTCAAGGCAAGATGCAAGTCAAAAGTTAATTTGAATACGATACAGATATCAAGAACGTTTTCAAGCAAGTGGATGAGATCCTAAAAACTTTATCCTATTCTTATTGCAGGCCTGTTCGGTCCCTAAGTTGAAACCGAACAATTTAGTCGTTGACCTGCATGGGCCACCACAAAAACCATGTCACGCCCCAGTCCCAAAATACCGAGGGACCGGATGCGTGATTATGGCCAGCAGCATGCAACGATGGACAAACCCAATTTAATGGATCCATCGGCATACTTAAGCTGTAAATAAGGTCTATATCAATAAGTCATAACTAATCTCATCCACAGAAAAGAATATAAATCAACAGCAATATGGAAATTAAATTAAACATCCAGTCTCAGCAAAGTATTCGGGGAACAACCCGATATAAGTCTGGTACAATGATCTCATAAACAGAAATTTAAAGAGTTTAATTAAACAGGAAATAACGACTGAGCATGGCGAAGCAATGGTTCAGGAGAAGTCCTCAGCGATCACCTCGTCTTCAGCTACGGGTACTGTTCCGTGAAGAGCACCTGTTCCGTAGACCTCTGGATAAACCTCGTCTGCAAATCCTGGGGAAATAATCCGGATCCAGGTCCTCAGGGGACATAGCAAAGTACAGAAAACACAAGCCAAAATAAATGCAGTAAAACAGTTAATGAAACAATAGGGTCAACTATAAATCCATCTATGTGAAATGCAAGTTGAGAGCATCACTAGAACTTAGGCTGATACCACTACAAGCTCTGTGTCGGGGAGCCGGTAGCAGCTATACTATGAATTTTACTATGTGTTTACTATGAATATATATATATATAATCAGCCTGTAGCCTGTGTGTCTCTCCCCACCCAATGTAATCATACATATCATGTCCACGATGCCTCATGTCCACGTCACGTACGATCATATCTAATGCAATAAGTCATACTATGTCTATGAACATAATGTCTAAGTCATAAATCCTGGAACCTACACAGAATCACCTTGAATATTTCAGGAAGATTTTGTCTCATGCTCTGTGTCAGGTGTCCTGGGTAATAAGTACTTGATAGGGCAAGTACAAGAATATAAATGTCACGATTTCCATCTCTAAATGACATTGCCCAACCCCGCGTACGGTGTTGGCACCCGACTATGATCGGACGCTAAGCAAGTCACACGGCCCTAGGGTTGAGCAAGTACAATAATCACAGGAAAATAAATCAAGAGAAATGAATCATTAAACTGCTTTTATGGCAAGGTACACTTGCCTGGATGTTCAGCTCCAATTGTAGCTCTGGCAATAGCTGGATTTGCAGGGACTGCTCCGGTTGCTGAAACAAACATCACCATTAGATCCAGAATACTTCAATCAGCTAGGAACGCCTGTCCTTGAGCCCAATTTGGAGACAAGGGCAAAAACGACATTTTCGGGTCAAGGCGGGGTCCAAATGTGGGCCGCTTTGCACCGAAAAACGCGCCAGGGTCAAAGGTCTCAAAAACAGTCCAACTTAGTGTCAACAGGTCAGGAACGATGATACGAACCCAACGGAACTTCCAGAATTGGATTCCGATGAGCCGTTCTCAAAATCGCCCGTCGAGTGGAGCCTGTGGGGCCCACGACACGCGATTTTGTCAACGTTCTCAGAATCGAACCAAACTTGACCCACAGGACCAGCGTATTGCTACGAGTCCGTTGGCGCAAGTTTCGTCCCGATCTGACTTGTGTACACTAAGTTACAGCGAGAAACAGAAAGTACGGATACGGGGCGGTGTCCGCGGATACGCACTGATTCCGGTGTGCACGCACATCCGAATCAGCTTCTGCGAAAGCCCGCACGTCCGTATCAACGACGCTGACGTATCGGTGAAGACCGCACGTGACCAAGTCGTCCCGTTTGGCGGGGCGTACTTGATTCCGAGGTAAAACAGGGTCTGATTTTTCCTGTTTTTGGATCGCGGTGAGCGATCACCACAGGACGCGATGCCCCGAGCGGTTTGTCCGGGCACCGAGAGGGTCATACAGGCTTCGCAACGCAAAAGACGGAATTGAAAACGGGGTTACGAGTAAAAAGTTACGGGTACCTGAAGTGGGCTTGAAAACCGAATTTGAATCGTGTCCGACACGCGATTCACTGTGTCCGAGTACTGTTCACTAGGGTTAGGGTTTCTCTGTGTCCGGCCTTCTGTGTCCTGCTGTGTCCGATTGGAAAATTAGGTTTAGGGTTCAAGGCTTCCTCGCCGGAGCTGGGCGGCGCTGAGGCGGAAGGCGGCAGGGCTGGGTCGTGGCCGGTGTCGTGCTGAAGAGGGCGGTCGGTGCTGGAGGGCTCGGGGTCTGGAGGAGGGCGGAGAGAGGAGACCGGAGGCGGGCCGGGCTGCTGGAGAAGAGGAGGAGGAAGAAGAAGTAGCTGCGGCGGTTGCTGGCTAGGGCGGGCTGGCTTCGGCGAGGCGAGCGGCAGGCAGCAGCGCTGGAGGGTGGTTCGCCGGAGCTGGGAATGGCTAGGGTTTCGGCTGGAGGCGGGAAGGGATTTATATAGGAGAGAAGCGGAGGGGAAGAGGCGGACGGTGAGGGAAGAGGGAGGCGGAGGGTCTCTGGAGTTTGCAGGTAGGGGAAGCGGGGCAGTCGGCCGGCGGCGGCGGGCGTTCCGGCGGCGGAAGGGAACAGTCGGGGGAGGCGTTTGGGGAGATGAAGGAGTTCGTGTCGGGTTTTGATGGCGGGTCGGGTCGGGTCTACGGATCCGGCCCGATCCGAAATAAAAATGCGGGTCGGGTTCGGGCTATCGGGTTCGGGTCTGGGTTAAACCCGGATCCGACCCGATTGGGTTTAAAAATAAACCCGGTCCGGTTCAGTTTGGTTTGGTTCGGTTCAGTTAAATAAACCCGGTTTATTTGGGTTTAAAAATTGATTTAATATTTAATTAGTATTTAGGGCTTTAAAAATTCATCCGGGGTCCAATAAATTCTCGGAAAATTACCATATTTCTAGTTTTTCATTTTACACCATAAAATATTATTTTCATAATATTTTAATATAATTTATTATCAATTAAAAATCCTTTAATAATTAAAACACTGGTATTTAATTACAGAAAATCCAAGAAAATTCCAGAAAATCCAAATTAAAATTCTTTGAAAATCAGGGGATTACAGTTTGTGACGTTAGAGACGTCGCTAAAAATGCCGCAAAAGATCAAAAAAAGAAACGTTGATAAATATGTCGCTAAACGTCGCTAAATCAAAAAAATCAGCGACGTTTAGCGATGTTAAAGAAGCTTATACCAACTACTCTTTTAAAAACTGAAGTACAGTCGCTATGTGTCGCCAATAGCGACGTATAACGACATTTATTTTAGGAGTCGCTCATATCTTTAATATTAGCGACGTTTTATTATGACGTCGCTAAAAGCGTCGCTATTTTATCATATTTTGGTACTGACTGTTCTATCTTTAGCAATCATTTTTAATCAATATATATACAAAAAATTATAATTTTATATTAATTAAATGTAAAGATAGAACTTTAAAAAAAATTGAAATTTCGATACATATCGCCAACTGAGTTGACAAAAAATATGAGTGCTCGATTTTCGCCAACCCAATTGGCGAAAATATGAAAAAAATCGACACGTGTCAAATTTTGGACGAGAGTGGATGGATTTTCACCAACTGAGTTAGCAAAAATTTGGTTGCCCAAATTTTTGCCAACTCAGTTGGCGAAAATGTGGTGGGTTGGTTTTTTTATTTTTTTTGGATTTTTTTGGGGGTTTATGTTTAGGGTTTGATTGTGTTTGGTTTTTAGTGTAGATTTGATTTGTGTTGGATTTTTTGTTGGTTTTTTGTGTTATTTTTTTGTCGGTTTATTTTCTGGGTATGTTCATAGTAACTCTGGGTATGTTCATAGTAACGTTTATATTTTTACAACGGCTCTTTTTTTCTTATATCTATAAATTTGTTCTGCTATTCATTTCTCATTCAACCCACTTATACATTCAAACAAAAGCTACTTCAGCTCAATCACTCTGTATTTAGAAGCTCATTCTCATATGATGGATCCAAGCCTAACAATATTATGTTCGGTTGGAGGTGTGCTTAATAGGTTAGTTTATGAAGGAGGTTTAACTGAATTTTTTTTAATTGATTAAAATATTTCGTTTGATAGTTTACGTAATCAAATTGTTGAGCAATGTTCTATTGATTATGAATTTATATTGGTTCATGTTTATTTAACTAATTGTATAAAGTTAGTTAGCGAACAAGCATGTAAATTTATTCTAGAAGTTAATGTACAATCAACGTACATTAATATTTATGTAACTTCACCACCACCTAGAAATAATATTGTAAGTAGTATACGTGTTTCTAATCAAGTTAATACTGCTCCTAGTTCTTCTCATCATGTTATTTTATTTACTGAATAAGAACATATAGTAGATGATGGTAATAACGACGATGAAAACAGCGATGATTTAATTAAAAATTTAGATGATGAATTTGATGGCAATGTTGATAGTGTTAGCATTTCAGGATTAATCATTGGAAGAAAATTTGATAATCGTTCTGAATTTAGATGTTTTATTAGTGATATAGCAATTGCACATAATTTTACTTGTCATGCTACTTTAAACAATGCTAGTAAAATTGTATATAAATATAACGATTCAAGTTGTAATTGGAGAATATACGCTAAAGCAAGTGGTAAAGGTGAATGTTTTGTTATTACTACGCTAGAAAACATACATTCTTGTTTAGGGGTACTTACAACAGGTTCTCATCCATTAGTTACTACTGTATGGATTAAAAATAAGATTATTGATAAAATTTGAGATAATCAGTCGTATAGTCTATCGTATGTTGTAAATGATATATATAGAGAACATGAAATATATATTAAATATTGTAAAGCTTGGAAAGCTATGAAACT
This sequence comes from Iris macrosiphon, assembly GCA_036927795.1. Classification (NCBI taxonomy): domain Eukaryota; kingdom Viridiplantae; phylum Streptophyta; class Magnoliopsida; order Asparagales; family Iridaceae; genus Iris; species Iris macrosiphon. The sequence goes on along the minus strand of JAYESA010000002.1, from coordinate 206,686,442 downwards.
TGTTCTATCCGAAATAAATGGTAGTTATATTGATGCATATAATAGTCTTGAAGAGTATGGTTTTAGAATTATTGAGACAAATTCAGGTAGCCAATATTTTATACAAACTATAGAAGAAAATAGATTTAAAAGAATTTTTATTTGTTTTAAGGCATGCATTGATGAATTTTTATGGGGATGTTTACCTGTGATTAGTACTGATGCTACTTTTCTTTCTTCTAGATATCAAGATATTTTATTTATTGCTTGTGCTCATGATCCAAATTATCAATTATATCCAATTGCTTATGCTGTTGCTGAGAGTGAAAATACTGATTCTTGGACTTGATTTTTAAACGGTTTGAGAACATCTTTTGAAAAATATTTTGATGCATGTAATACAATTTCTTTTATATCAGTTAAACAAAAAGGATTGATAAGGGCTATGCATGATATCTTTCTAGAATCGCCTTATTTTTTTTGTATTCAACATTTTAAACAAAATTTGAAAAAATTCTACAGGTTTCCACATTTTCAACATAGTTTAGATTATCTTGCTAGATGCTATAATTAATGAAACAGATGCGAACTATTGTTTGGAAAAAATTAAAACTTAAAACATAGATGTATACAATTGGCTCGTTGGAGTAAATGATGAAACTTGTATTTTTTCACACTGGATAACAGCTTATTCTCCTTGTCCCAGATTAGGTATTCACACGTCGAATCTTGCTGAATGCTTCAATAACTGGATAAAAAATTTACGTGATAAACTAACTACCCACATTTAAACCACCATTGACTAAACCATATTTAAACCAAATACACAAACCAATACACCACAAGCAACCATATTTAAACCGGAGCCGAACATTTAAACCGGGGAGAGCATATTTTCGCCAACTCAGTTGGCGAAAATCCATGTGTTCCCGTCCAAAATTCGGATTCTCGCCAACTGGGTTGGCGAAAATCAAGTTCTCCAAATTTTTGCCATCTGGATTGGCGATGTGTATCAAAATTTTAAATTTTTTTAAACTTCTATCGTTATATTTAATTAATATAAAATTATTATCGGTACTGTAAATTTTCTGATATATATATACACACACGACAAGCAAGAAGTGAATGTCTTGAAGTCCAGAAGGACACAGAAGTATCAAAGAGCAGTTCCTCAGCAACTCATGACTCTTAGGCCAGCCTCTTCCCGATCCAAATCAGTCAAACTCATGTCACAGTCTACTGGTTCTAAGCTTGGCTTATTTTTCTGTTTGGCGATCTGTTACGCCATTTTGCTGGTCATTATTTCTTGTAACACGTTCGATTTTATTCAATAAAAAAGCTTGATAATATATATATATATATATATGAAAAGTGTACTTAATTAATTAACGTACGTGTCAAATAGCCATAGTTACCACTTTACCATAGAAACTCACAAGCACCCACAATGGTAATTGATCATTAAGTCCAAGAGATAATGTTAGTGTCTCACTGTAAAGCACAACTAACAAACCCACTACTAATAAGGGTCGCTATTAGTACATATATATATTTTTTAGAATTTAGGTTTGAATAAGTTATAAATTTTGTATTTTGATTTTTATAATGGATCTAATTAATGTTTTCAGAAAGCATACGAACTCTTAGTATTCTCATTAATTTGAAATTGAAAAAAGAATAAAATAATACTAATTAATAATGGCACATGGAGAGGAAAAAGCCGATCGAAAGGAGGTTTGTAGTGGGCAACTAGCTTCCATGAGTGACGAGAAGGAAAAGAGTTTGGCGTGCATATTTGCTGCATGTAAAGTGATAGCCAGCTAGGCGCAGGTAGACTAATTAGGTTGTAAAGTTTGGCAAAAGTCGGCAATGGATCAAGTCAAAGTCGATCTAGCATTAGGGTTAGGGTTAGGATCACCATGGATGGATATGGAATCATATTTTGGAAAAGTAAAATTTGATCAGACGTCCAGTCAGCATCTAATAAACACCGTACGATTAAATCTGGACGGCCATGATTAGGGCTGAACTATTTTAGACTTTTTTTTCTAAACCCTAAGTTCGATTTATCACTATATAAAATGGAGGTTGAGGAGAGTTGTCGATAAAAAGTTCATACGGGAGATTTAAAGGTGCATGTCCACAGAAATTTAAGAAAAAGTTCATGCTTTCCTCTTATGACTCGTTATTCGAGACAATTGGAAGAGAATATCTGTTCGAAAAGTCGTATTCTTCGTTCAAGAAGATCGTCACAGGATTGAGTGAGTGATTTTATTATAGTCTTATTCTTTGTTCAAAAATTTGACAAGAGGTTAAAGTTGGGGACAAATGATTCAACATATTGTCATCAATCTTGTATCATTTTTAGTTATATAGATTGAAATTTTTTCAGATAGCATAATCATATTTGATCTGCTTAGTGTTCGAGTTAGACGAAGTTCATGCTTTCTATTTTTTTTTCCCCAATAATTGTAGTTGTACACTCTAGAGGAATACATCTAATTTCATAACATTATTCCAATTTTACACTTTCAAATTCTTCTCTCCTTATTCTACTTGGTACTTAATTACAACCAACTCACATCATTAGCCAGAAAAATCTCAACTCTCCACATAGGAGTCCCATTGGTAGCTAACAAGGCCGATTATGAGCTCATAGGATTCGAGACGAACTTTCAAAATGATACCCCCATGCATAATGTTAAAAAAAAAAAAAAAAAAAAAAAAAAACTTCACTAAGATTTGAACTAGGAACCTCTTGTGTACAATCCTAACTTAATAACCAAAAAATTACAATTTATTTATAATAAAAAGGATCCATGTTACATACTAGTTCTATTTTCGGTACAAAATTATTTATATATTTAAATTGAATTTTCTGTTGGTCTTTTCTGATTCTTGAAATTCTGGACGATCGTCCTGATTATCTTGGACCAGGACCGGTCCTGGTAACTAATCACCTAAGTCAAAGTGATAACGTCGAACCCTATGATTATTACTTATCCACGCGTAGATTGGCCACTACTAATACAAAGTGTGACTGATTAGGCGTGCTAATAATGTTACATCACAAACTAACAACATTGGAAAGATTATGTCGACATTCATCAAGCGTGTGTGTGTGGTAGTAACATGTCACCCTTTTCAATTATTACATTACATATAATTAATTAAATTAAGCTACTTGCCATGCACGATGGCGTCACCGATGACGACGGCATCAACTCCTCCCGGAGCTTTTGGATTTTGTGGGGTCCGTTGCACCGTGTCGACACATCGTGTCTTCCCGTGTCCCGCAATTGGGACCGGACCGCGGTTGCGTGGTGCATATATATATATATATATTTGTATAATGTAAAGTGAACATAGCTATAGATTAGGTTGGTAATGTTTGGTTGTCAAGTTTGCGTCCAAGGACAAGTTAGGGTTAGGACCACCATGGGATCTCTTGCTGGTGGAAAGCTAATGATAGCATAGTCTTAACGAAAGATCTTAGTTAGTATTTACCTAAGAAGAATCTTAAAAGTAAATTAATATAATTAATGATTTACCTAATATGTTTTTAAGTGATATAAAAGGGGCTATATATCACAAAGACATGTTGGGTTCAAAAGAAAACATTACATTAGTACCTGATAGATGTGATTACTCTAAACTACGCCTAATCTTCCAATTAATATAAGGGGAGTCTTTATATCATTGAGGTGTACATGCATGTACACCTTTACTTGGAGCATCTCCAATCATATTGTCTTATTTTGTGTTGTGATTCTTATGTGACATGAGACACAAGACAATATTTTTCCTATGTGACAAGATTATATTCATACAAGACAGTGAGATATAAAAGTATTTTTCAATGCAAAAGTATTGAGAATACAATAAAAACTATATTTTTTCAACTTTCAAGATAATTTTTTCACTTCTTACTTTTTTTTTTATAAATATTTTTATTCATAATTGATGATGTGGAAGTAAAGCATTGTGAAAACTAATCGTTGGTAAAGCATAACTAATGTCATATCCAATGGTTTGTTTCTATCTCCCCTATTTATATGGTAGAATTTTTTTCCCTACGTGACGCTGATGTAAGATGGAGAATTTCTACGAGAATTTCTACCGTATGTAGAGAAATTCTTACATAATTTTTGTATCCCTCATAACAATTTATATTGGGCCATACTTTCAAACTAAATCATTTGATCATTTTATTTTCTGTTGCTTTCAAACTAAATCACTAAATTGGTCATTTTATTTTCTGCCACGTAAGATAGATTAATTTAAAAGATTGGTTATTTTTAAAATATAGATTAATTTTAATTTTAATTTTAATTTTAATTATAAAAAAATAATATATCTTTTAGAAATAATATAACTTTAAAAATCATCTATCACTTAAAAAATAATATACTTTTTAAAAGTAATCAAATTTAAAAATAATCTATCTCTAAAAGAAAGTCAATCTTTAAATAATCTATTTTTAAAAACAATCCATCTCTTTGGGGAGATTTAGATTTTAACTATTTAACTATGTTGTAAAGAATGCTCCATACGAACTATATATGGTCCCACATGAGCACTCGGCCGTAACGCGTCCTCCTCGCATAATTTTTTCACAAAACAAAATAATGTGCTTCTCCCGTTGATCGAACATGTTCCGCAATTGCACCCGCATCCGGACCATAACGCAGCCTCCTAGCATAATTTTTTTCACAAAAAAAATAATGCACTTCCTCCATTGCTTGAACTTGCAATCTCTGGAGGAATATGTCTCACTCTTGATCACTTGAGCTAGAGGTCCTTGACACACACACACACACACACACACACACACACACACACATATATATATATATATATATATATATATATATATATATATATATATATATCACGTAAAATAATTATTTTATGATATTACAATAAAATTATTTAAATAATTAAATATATGTAAATTAATATTTATTATATATATGTTTATATTTTAATTAGAATTTGTTATTGATTGAATTTTAATTTTAATTTGTTATTGCTATATCTCTACTCTTCATAAAGAGGTTTGAAAACGGATAGTCGTCTAAGTATATATCCTCACGTAGTTAAAATAAAAATAAAATAATTTTTTTTTAACTAATTGTTTAATTATGTAATATTATTTATTTATAAACAACCATCTTTTTTAACTCATGTGGTTAAGGTGAGAGGCATTATCCTTAGTTGGCTGGGTTCGAATCCTTGTAGTGTTGTTTAGAACAAATTTAAGTTTTTCAACATTTTTTTACATAATATCATTTTTTTTTAAATTGTTGAGGATTTACAAATGGCCTAGACGGCTTAATTTTGAACCATTTTGAAGCCTCATTATATATACTAGTAAATTCACGTGTGTTCCACGAAAAATAATTTTTTACTTCAGAAATTAATATAAAATTGTTTAAATATTTAAATTAAGACTATATATATATATATATATATATATATATATATATATATATATATATATATATATATATTAATTTTTTTATATTTTTTATTATATTTTAATTATAAAAAGTCTTCAAAACGGTTAGCTAAGTAATATTATTTAATTATAAACAAATATCTCTTCTAACTCATGTGGTTAAGATGTGATGTATTATCTTTGTTTGGCTAAGTTTGAATCATTGTAGTGTTATTTATAAAAAATTTAATTTTTTTAATAATTTTTTAACATAATATTACTTTTAAAAAATTAATTAATTGATGATATACATGTGGTGTCTCGTTCCCCCTTTTCGGGTAGCGCGGCTGGAAAATACTTTCGGTATCGTTAGATCGGGATAGATTGAATCAAATTTTTTTTCTCTTTATGGATTTGCTTTTTCGAAATCGATTCCTATATTCAGTGGACCGTGCCCCAAAGATGGACTTAGCGGTAGAGTCAAGGGAACCTCTCCGCTGCAAGTTTTCTTGTCTAGTTTTCGTTGTCGCCTTGTTGCTTTCGTGCTTTTGAGTTGGTTTTCGAATTTGCGTTTTCTTGAATGGTTTCGATGGATTTTATTGCTTTCGTTTGTTGAACAGCATTTTCATTCTGAGCTTGGAAAAAGTAGAAGATGTATTGATCATCTGTTTGTGGCAATGCAGGTGATCGTGCAGTAGACGTCGCGCAAGCGGAGTCTTGAAGCACCTCTTTACTTTCCTCTTTTCCACCAACTTGTGAGTGACTATAATTCGATTAGTTGACCCTTCTTCCAAGTCTTAACATCTAAACTCTTGCCTTCTTGATTATTCCGATCAAACGATACCATAATAACTAAAGGATGTCAAGATAAAAAGGAATAAACTTGGATTACTTTTGCTTGTAAATAAACTTGTGAAAGGTTATCTTGTTTCATGCTAGTTCGTTAAGAATGTTCTTTCAACATATTTTAATTCTAGTTAGAATATATATATACTTCTTCTATTATTGAGCTATGTATAAAACACACCTTGCTATGCAAAATACTGAACATGGAGACTATGCAAAATATATCATGCCATGTTACTTGTCTTGTGCTCGTGTTGCCTTGAACTGCATCGTTTGATAACTTAGTATTAGACGTCGTTTGATCACGGACAACTTGTGCACAAGGTCTTAGTTTCTGCGGACGGTCGCTGGGGCACTGGCACCGATCCGATCCGGACGGAACTTCATGTTAGTCTCATGTGCTGGACGGGATGGTTTGTAGCACCTCATGTGCTTTCGTTGCATACCATCCTCGACAATGACTATAACTTGTCCACTATGGCATCCCGCCAGTGATCCCCACGTATATTTAAACTGTGCAAGCTAACTATGTCTTCGTGGCAGGGAAGGTCATGATAAGTATTGTGCAGGTGGTTCAGACGGGCAGGTAAAAGTCACCGAACGGTCGCATGTTTATTTCAGTAAAATTTTATATCTATTGCTTGCTTGTAAATTTAACGAAGACAAGATAGAAAGACCATATAATAACTTGCATGCTCCACATAAATAACGTGTTGATTGGTATAGTTGGGTTAGCTCGCATTCACCAGTACATTTTGATGTATTGACCCTCGTTGCAACAGGTTCTCCGCGCCAAGGAGATCCTGAAAGAAGCTAGAGCGATTTTCCAATCCAGTCCACCTACCGGCACGTCCTGATTGTGCCTTCGAAGAGACGTTTTAAAGTTCCAGGATCTCGTGCACATACATTATATAGCTCCGTGGAAAGGCAATAGCTTCGCCCGAAGGTGTCTATAGCTTTGAAGTTTTAGTAAAAGGATGTAATGTACATGACGATTATCTCATTTTGCATCCACTTTTATAAGCCCGTGCGGCAACCATTCTAACTCGTTCAAGAGTCTGTAAAAGATGTCCATTATTAATAAAGAGAGCTTTTCCATGTTTTTAATATTGTGTTCAACTACCTGCGTACTCTGAATATGTGCTCGTTATATAAAATATCTTGGCCTTGTGCGTTGCGTGTCATACCCTGATCTTCCGCTGGCTAATTGGTCGTCCCCGCTAGGCGAGAATCACCACGCCAGCGCTCCCGCGGGATGATCGCTTGACCCATCTGGATGTGAGGCCGCACGAGCGTGAGCCGCGCCCGTGCAAGGCCGTGGTTCGGCTGGCTGTAAGAGGTCTAAGCCACAGAGTCGCACAGATTGTTCGAGTGCAGCAGAATTATAAACGCATAGGCGATTGGTAACAAGTTCACTAAGTCGTTAATAGCGGAAGCGTTGAATAACACAAGTATAGAAGTAAAGCAAAGACTTTATTGATATTGAAACAATGTGTTACAGGCGGCGTATAGCCGAGATTACAAGTCGCTCAAGCCTCTCTCTCTCTGAAATAGTAAAAGCGTGCCAAGTGGCTACATTTGTGGAATGATGTATAGTCGATGTTCCAACATTATGTCTTGTATATGTACTTCAGTTTCGAATCGCAACGCTCCAAGGCTCTAGAGTGAACTCCACGCCTTAGCACGCCCGAAGGAGGCATCCGCACCGAACGAGGTTCTCCCACACCCTGCCAACAATCTGGTGGATTATCAGTACATGAATGCACCGGTGGGGAGGCTACTCGCCCGCTCGACAAATCCAAACACGTTCAATAGGTTTCGTGCACCAACTATTAGGTTATCTTTCTAGTTTTGCCTTAGGATCAGTTTCATAGCAATGTTGAATAGCCTAACTCGTGTGGCAGTGTGCCGTGCGATATAAGAGAAAATACGGCGAAACTTACCAACTTACTATTTGTCCTTCCATGTCCAAGGTAAACCAAGTTAATTCAAGCACAAGCAGCATATATATAATGAATCAAGGGGCAATAACATGTGCAAACGCAGTATCGTGAGCGAGATTACATTTCGGGTGCACGAGTTACAGTTATTACAAGGCATTTGCAGAATATGTTGAAGTGTTCCATACGTACAAGTTATCCTCAAGACTCGTTCAAGTGTTTCCAATTTCCAGGCGCGATGCAATGACTCGCACGCGGATAGCCGCTAAACGAGGATGACTTATCTATATGAACAAGAAGTCGCTGGCATAGCCATCAATGACGGGTCATTGCGAGGATGGAATGCAACGAAAGAACAAGAGGCACTACAAACCATCCCGCCAAGTACAACAGAAACCCTACAATCATTTCCATTATGGATCGGATCGGGCCCCGGTGCCCCGGAGACCGTCCGTGAAACAGGATCCGAAGATCCCCCTCGTTTTCGAGTTGTCTGCGACATGCAAGTCTCTAAAGTTATCCAATTTCACATCTTGACAAGACAATCCATAACACGAGTACAAGAGGTATTTTTGCTCTGAACGAGTATTGCTCCACTAGCTGTGATACTTGATTTGCTTGACATGATTTCTGTTCAGATGTAAACTTGACATGATTCTCGTTCAGTGAACAACTGGCCTTGATGCATTCTCCTGGTACGGGGACTGCCTTAGCGACCCAACGGTCCCGGATACTTGCAGGTTCACATTGCAGAGAAAAACTATTTGATAGTCTCCTGGCTAACTAGAATGCATGCACGATACAGATAGCGTTCTTGATTGTGGCATAAGTTTCGTGTGGCAAACATTGAGTCGAGGCAACATTATAAGTTGACATATAATAGGCAAGCATGCATTCATAAAAAAACTTAAGCATTTACGTTGGCTCGGCCCGGAGGTAAACCGAGGAGTTAAACAGTAAAAGAACTTTCCGAGCGACATAATCTAGGATCGTGCTGTGTAGTAAGTAAAGAAGTGCACTACGAAGAGTGTAATGTTCATATCGTTCTACTCGAGACATAGCGGAGTCTCGTTGCACAAGGCAAAAGTAGCATGCAAGGATCCACATATATAAACAAAATTTTATTTCCATGTTCTAACACAACTCTCTAGTACATTTGAAAAAAAAAAAAATTGCGAATACGATATTCTCCATTCAAAATTCTCGTATTATGGTTGTGATTGAATTTTCTATTCAAACAATTGCAAGAATGTTTTTTTAATTTCCTAACCAATTAACTTGAAATATAGATATCAACAACGATGGAGCTTCAAAAAGATATGCAAAGGTCTTGGTTCTCCCAAGAATTCTATTTTTTTTGTTAATTAAGTATACTTTACAATAGTTGCATCATCTACTTCTATAAAATTTGTGACTGCACCTGTCTCTACCAAAATTAACGTTACCATTATTTAACTTCTTTAAAATTTTGTTTCAACATCCTTTATTGAGTGTATTTGTAGGATCGTCTTGCGTAGGTTATGATCGACGACTCTGATTCTAAAATTCTAAAATTTTCTAATATAAAACCGAATGAGAGAATGCAAATTTACTCGCACATCTTTTACAAATAGAATATGAAAAAAATTCGTATGCATTTAAGTATTTGTTAAGCAATTTAATTAACCTCCTATAAATCAGATCGGACGGTTTATTCGTGATTCGTGAACCGATAACTTTTTTGGTTCAATTAAATGTTGATCCATTGTTATTTTTTAAAATTTAGTTGTAAATAAATATTTTTGTAGAAATTAGTGTCCATAGGAGATTGAATTTGTGTCAGTTAAATTAATCCACTAGATAAACCACTGGTCAAATCGGTTTGATCTACATTATTTCGATCGATTTTTTGTTCCATTTTTAAAACACCGACTATAATAAATCCTGAGAAAAACCAAAAAAATTGTTGTACAGATTTTTTTTAAATAAATTAAATAAAATGAAACTATTTTGAAAAAAATTGAAGTCACGAAAAATTTCGCCATCTGGAATGGCGAAAATATGAAAAATTAAATTTTTTTATATTTACCAAAATTTTGCCAACTGGGTATCTAACGATGAATTTTTTTTAAGGTTTGTTTTTGTTGATTTTTTTGGATAGTTGGATTTGATTTTTTTTGTTGGTTTTATAAAAAAATAACAAATAGATTTTCTAAAGACAATTTAAAATTAACTAAAATATTTTTTTAAATATTAGATACCACATCTATTATCATTCAAAATATAATTTTAGAAATAGCGACCGTTTGATTATTATCTATACTAATTTGTTATTATGTATACTAATATAATTTTCAAATTTTAATTATTATCTATAGTAATTTGTTAAATAGTAACTGTTTTGATTAAAACAAAATCTATTATTAGTTAAATTTTTATTACAGAAAATTTGCTGTAAAAAAAAATATTTTTAAACAAATTAGCTAAAACGAAATAATTTTAAAAAAAAATTGAAATCACGAAAGGATTCGCCATCGCTGATGGTGAAAATCTGAATTTTTTTTTATATTTGTTAAATTTTCGCCAACTCGGTTGGCAACCAAGTTGGCGAAAATATGACATTGGTGTTTTTTTTTTTCTTTTCTTTTGGTTTGTTTTTGTTTGGTTTTTTATGTTTTTTTTTTGTGATGATTCTTTTTGGATAATTGGATTTGATTTTTTTTTTTTCATTTAAAAAAAATTGATTTTGTTTAGTTTTATTTAGGTTTAGTTCTTTTTAAAAAAAGTTATTGTAGCAATAATTTTTTAAATAAATTAGAAAATAAAATAAAATTTAACATCCAAAATAAAATATGCTATCATTGAACAACTAAAAATAGATAAATAAATCTGCCGTAAGAATATTACGTCTGCCGTCGAACAGATTTCGAGCGGGCATAACTATTTGTTTCAAAATCGTTTTTCGTCAAACAATAGGTCGATTTGTATGTTTTCGACGAGAGTAACACAATTCGTGTAGAAAATTTTTTTATCCGAAGCAAGACGCAGATGTTACAGACAAAAATATAAAATTTAAAACTTTAAAGTATCATAACTTTTGACTGAGAAATCGAAACAAGGTCCAGTTTTTGCTAAAATGACCGTATCGAAAAGTACTACGGGATAAACTATTTCACCATTTGACGGACTTCAAAATTTTTTAGAATCGCAAAAAAATGATGTTTCGACCTCCAAATTTTACTTTCGGTAATTTTATATACGAATATTTTTATTATCTATACTAATTTGTTATTATCTATACTGATATGCATGATAACAAAATCTATTGATTAATATTATTATCAATAGTATATATTTCTTTCATTTCACTAAAAGATAATTTGTTATTATTTGCACACAAAATTTATTTAAAATAATTAATTATATAGATAATAAATAATTAGTTTGTTATTTGTTAAATTGTGATATCTATTTTAATTATGATTTCTCATAATTATATGTTTTAAATTTGAATATGTGTTTAGTTAGATAATAACAAATTACTATAGATAATAATTATATTTTTAAAATTATATTAGTATACATAATAACAAATTAGCATAGATAATAATCAAATGGTTGCTATTTCTAAAATTATATTTTGAATGATAATAGATGTGGTATCTAATATTTGAAAAAATATTTTAGTTAATTTAAATTGCCGTTAGAAAATCTATTGGTTAATTATTTATAAAACCAACACACAAAAAAACTAAACCCAACTATCCAAAAATAATAAAAAAAAAAAACTGGAAAAAAAAATTATTGTCAAATTTTCGCCAACTTGGTTGACGAAAACCCAATTGGCAAAAATTTGACGAATATAAAAAAAATTTATTATTTCATATTTTCGCCATCAGAGATGTCGAAAGCTTTCGTGATTTCAAATTTTTTACAAATTGTTTCGTTTTACTTAATTTGTTTAAAAATATTTTCTGTAGAGCAAATTTCTGTTTTTATTATCTATACTAATATGAATAATAACCGTTTGATTAAATCAAAATATAATTTGTTATCAAAATATACTAATATGAATGATAATCGATTGTTATTATCTACACTAATTTTTTTTATCTATACTAATTTTTGAAATATCAATTGTTTGATTAAAACAAAATATAATTTTTGAAATATAATTTTAATATATAATTATTATCTATACTAATTTTTGAAATAACAATCGTTTGATTAAATCAAAATATATTATTAGTTTATTTTTTATTATCTATACTAATTTGTTATTATTATACTAATATGAATGATAACAAAATATATTGATTAATATTATTATCAATATAATATTTTTCTTTCATATCACTAAAAGATGATTTATTCTTATATGTACAAAAAAATTATTAGATAACAAATAATTAGTTTGTTATTTGTTAAATTGTGAATATTTATTTTAATTATGATTTCTAATAAATATATGTTTTAAATTTTGAATATGTGTTTAGTTAGTTCGTTACCCGTTCATAACCTCTACTTAAAATCACTCAAAATCGGATCACTCATAACTGGTACTGTAAAAATACCTCATAATCGCTACTCCCATAATTGCCAAGCAGATCCTTAAAGTTTCTACCGTAATCGAAAGATAAATCGATCTTATTACGATTAGTAAATTATTTATAAATAGGTAAATTTATTGTAAAAAAAAAAATTCTTGTCCCATTTTTAAACATCTTCACACTAATATATTATATGATAATGTCTGAGGGTCCAGAGACACCAATTTTAACTCGTTAACATCAAAATACCGAAAATAAATTCAAAAATAAAATTACCGAAAGTAAATTTTGGAGGTCGAAACATCGTTTTTTTGTGATTATAAATTTTTTCGAAATCCATCAAACGATGGAACTGTTTATCCCATAGTACTTTTCGTTACGGTCATTTTTGGCACAAGTTGGACCTTGTTTTGATCTCTAAGTCAAAAGTTATAATATTTAAAAGTTTTAAATTTTATACTTTTGCCTGTAACATGTGCATCTTGTTTCGTATGGAATTTTTTTCTACACGAATTATGATACTCTCGTCGAAAACATATAAATCGACTTATTGTTTGACGAAAAACGTTTTTTAACCAAATAGTTATGGCTGCTCGAAGTCTGCTCGACAACAGACGTAATTTTCTTACGGCATATTTTTTATTTTATTTTTGGATGTAGGATATTTTATTTTGGATGTTAAATTTTATTTTATTTCTAATTTATTTAAAAAATTATTGTTACATTAAAAAAAAAAATATTTTAACCTAAAAAAAGCTAAACAAAAGCAAACATTAAAAAAAAACCTGGAAACAAAAACTAAATCCAACTATCACCAAAAAAAAAAAGACATACAAAAATAAACCAAAACAAAAAAAACAAAAAACAAAAAGAAAATCCACAAACTTTCGTGATTTTAATTTTTTTAAAAATTATTTTTGTTTTAGTTAATTTATTTTAAAATATTCTTTTTACAGCAAATTTTCTGGAGGAAAAAAAAAAAAAAAAAAACCTGGTGGATACCTACAATGTACTTGGACCAAGGAACTCCTCACTTCCCATCACACTTCCGAAGACCCCAGTTCTAAGACACATTCATTTTGGCACATTAAGAGGAAAAGAAAGTGAGATCTCTACTCTATAGAATATAGCAAGAGTTGGTGGGACCCACCCCTGATAAGGACAGAAAGAGAAGAAGCTTCACAGCATGTTTGCCTAAACCATCAACACAAACACCTTTGCTTTACTTGATTTTTGGCCCTCTCTTTTCAAAACTCAGAAAAATAAAATTCTCACATTTTTTCTTCTTCTTCTTCTTCCCTCTTTCTTCTTTCTTCTCAAAAGTTTGGCAGATCTTCAAAAGAATAAGAATGGAGGTGTAGGTGGGAGATTCTCACAAGCGGGGAGGGAGCTCCTGAACCCCTGTTTGGAATATCTAGAAAGAACAAACAAATCACTTTTTTCCTCATCTAGATGGGAAAAAGTGATCTGGGCATCCTTTGATTCTTCCAAAGATCCCACTTTCTTGAATTTTCTGTTCAATTTTGCGGAAAGTTGATGTGGGCAGTGCTTTGATTTTTTTTGGGTTTTGGTTGGGGGGAGGGGTTTGGATATATAAAGTTTGGATTTTTGGTGGTAGAGTGGAAAAAGTGGGTGGCTTTCTTCTAGTTTAGATTCAATTGGTAAAGATCACAACTTTTGTGGGCTTTCAAAGCTGGAGCTTGGGGATGGTGGCAATGGTGGGCATTGGAAGTTTTGAGCCTTTGGGCCTATGGAGGTATGTGACATCTTCAACTTCACATTGTGTTCACTCTTAATTGTCATTCTGGTGTTTGTTATATTGCTGCTTAATTTATTACAGGGAAATGAGTTTGCTTTAGAGAAGATTGTCTCAATTTGATGCTGATATACTTTACTCGCTGAATAAAAAATGTTGAAAATTATACTAGCAACATGCTTACTGGTTTGTACTACTATGGGGCTAAACATGGAAGGACAGTACCTCTTGGAAGTGAAGAGCACACTAAGTGATGATTTTAATCACCTTGACAATTGGAACTCTAGTGACCAAACTCCTTGTCGATGGAAGGGTGTGAATTGCACATACGACTATAGTCCGGTGGTCTTCTCTCTTGATCTCAATTCCATGAATTTGTCCGGCACCCTTTCTCCCAGCATTGGTAGTTTGGTCCACCTGTCTTATCTAGACCTCTCCTACAATGATATTTCGGGAAGTATTCCTGCCGATATCGGAAACTGTTCCGGGCTAGAGACGCTTTACCTGCACGACAATAAATTTGAAGGCGAGATTCCACCTGAACTCGGTAACCTTGCCTCCTTGAGAAACTGTAACCTTTGTAATAACAAGATCTCCGGTTCTCTGCCTGAGGAGATCGGGAACCTCACCTCTCTTGTGCAGTTTGTTGCATACACCAACAACATCACCGGGCCTTTGCCTCGTTCCATTGGCATTCTCAAGAACTTGTCGATCTTTCGAGTCGGGCAGAATCTTTTATCAGGCAGTATTCCTGCCGAGATAGGTGAATGCCAGAGCTTGCAAATGCTGGGTCTTGCTCAGAACAATCTAGGAGGTGAGATCCCTAGGGAGATAGGGAAGCTCAGCTACTTGAAGGAACTAATACTTTGGGACAACCAATTGTCTGGGAATATTCCTGAGGAGCTCGGAAATTGTATGAGCTTAAGTACTGTTGCTCTATACCAGAACAATCTAGTGGGGGGAGTACCTGCTGAGATTGGCAACCTGCAACATTTGGAGAAGCTGTATCTTTACCGCAATGCATTGAACGGGACAATTCCGAAGGAGATTGGAAATCTTACTCTCGCGGTGGAAATCGATTTCTCCGAGAATTTTCTGATTGGAGGAGTACCTGCAGAGTTTGGTAACATAAAGGGCCTCCTTCTGCTTTACCTCTTTCAGAATCAGCTTAATGGTTCCATCCCCATCGAGCTGTGCAGACTAAGGAACTTGACTAAGCTTGATCTTTCAATCAACTCGCTCACGGGGTCTATCCCTATTGGATTGCAGTACCTGCCCGAGCTACTCCAGCTGCAGCTGTTCAACAACACGCTATCGGGTGTCATTCCTTGGAGGCTTGGTGTTTATAGCCCACTTTGGGTGGTGGATTTCTCCGACAACAACCTCACTGGTCAAATACCGCCCCATCTTTGCCGACATTCTAATCTTATTTTGCTGAACCTATGGTCGAACAAGCTGACAGGAAATATCCCGAGTAGGGTCACGAATTGCATGTCCTTAGTACAGCTTCGTCTTGGTCGTAACAACTTCACAGGTAGCTTCCCGGCTGATCTGTGCAAACTAGGGAATTTAAGTGCCATTGAGATAGACCAGAACAGTTTCAGTGGCTCTATTCCTCTGGAGATAGGGAACTGCACATCTTTGCAAAGACTTAATATTGCCAACAATTATTTTACGTCCGAGTTACCTAGAGAGATTGGTAATCTATCACGGTTGGTTGTCTTCAACATATCAGCAAATAAACTTGAAGGACAGATTCCACCAGAGATTGTTAGTTGCCGGATGCTTCAACGACTTGATCTCAGCCAGAATTGCTTCGAGGACGTGGTGCCTACTGAACTTGGCACGTTACTACAGCTGGAACTGCTTATACTTTCTGATAATAGGCTCTCGGGATTAATTCCTTCCATTTTAGGAAAACTTTCACACTTGACAGAGTTGCAGATGGGTGGTAACTTGTTCTATGGAGATATTCCGAAGGAGTTGGGTGGGCTTTCTAGTTTACAGATAGCTATGAATCTCAGTTACAATAATCTTTCTGGGGAAATACCATCGGAGCTTGGGAATCTAGCTATGTTGGAGTTTCTTTTGCTCAACAATAACAACCTAACAGGTGAAATCCCTTCAACTCTTGAAAATTTATCGAGTTTACTTGGTCTGAATGTTTCATTCAATGATCTCGATGGATCTCTCCCTCCTACCCCATTGTTCCAAAACATGCCTATAAGCAGTTTTTTGGGAAATAGAGGTCTTTGTGGTGGACCTCTTGGTGAGTGCGGCAGATCTCCATCAGTGGCTACTTCTCCATCTGCTAAAAGAGTAGGCAACCCATTGGGAAGGATAATCGCAATAATTTCTGCAGCTATTGGAGGTATCTCACTTGTTCTTATTGGTGTCATAATATATTTAATGCGGAAGCCAGTGGAGGAAGTCGCTCCTCCGTTGCAAGACAAGCAACTTTCTTATTCTTCAGCTTCTGGCATGTATATATCTCCAAAGGAAGGATTTACATTCCAGGACCTGGTTGTTGCTACAAAAAACTTTGACGAGGAGTTTGTAATAGGCAGGGGTGCTTGTGGAACAGTGTACAGAGCTGTCATGCAGTCGGGGCAGGTAGTTGCTGTAAAGAAGCTAGCTTCAAACAGAGAGGGTGATAGTACAGACAACAGCTTTCATGCTGAAATTATGACACTTGGGAAGATCCGGCATCGAAATATCGTCAAACTATATGGTTTCTGTTATCACCAGGGTTCCAACCTTCTTCTTTATGAGCATATGTCAAGAGGTAGTTTGGGGGAGTTGCTTCATGGTGAATCTCCCTGTCTTGATTGGAATAAACGTTACAAGGTTGCGCTTGGGGCTGCTGAGGGCCTTTCTTACCTGCACCATGATTGTAAGCCCCATATCATTCATCGAGATATCAAGTCCAACAATATCCTCCTTGATGATAAGTTTGAAGCGCATGTTGGGGATTTCGGATTGGCAAAAGTGATTGACATGCCTCAGTCAAAGACAATGTCTGCTGTTGCCGGATCCTATGGGTATATAGCTCCTGGTGGGTCCCTCTATCTATAAGTTCTCATATTGATATTTACTACTTCTACAGTGAGAACCGCTGCCTCAGCTCATATGCTTCACTTTAGATCATAATTAACTCACGCTTGATATTCACACAAAATACAACAAATGTATGAATTACTTACCGATCATATATGCTGTCTAACTATTTTTTGTTTTGTAATATACTTGAATTGACTACTGTTTTTTCCACTTGTCTAAGCAATAGACAAACTGGAACCTTACTGAGAACTGCTAGTAACTCCAAGTTAGCAAATATGGAAACAAGATGATCTGCAAGCAAACTAATGCTAGAATTACTGTTTCATTTCATTTGACTAACAAACAGCTAATTTCCTTGCGCTTATTTCATTAGAAATACCAGAAATAGTGTCTACATGCTTCATTTCATTAGATATACATATATTTCTTGCAAGAATCACGGTTATAGCATTTCTTATGTGTATGCTTTGTTTTGCTTTTGGTAGACAAACTCCTCTTTCTGTGCTTCTAATGAAAAATCTCACCAGTCATAACAAGTCTTTATATATCTAACCAGTAGTCAATATATTGCTAACATTCGCTGTTTTTCTTTTGTCTTCCAGAATATGCTTACACCATGAAAGTTACAGAAAAGTGTGATATCTATAGTTACGGTGTCGTCCTATTGGAGCTGCTGACTGGAAGAACCCCTGTACAGCCATTAGACCTAGGAGGTGACCTTGTTTCATGGGTAAGGAACTACATTAGGAACTATTCCTTGAGTTCTAAAATCCTTGATAATCATTTAAATCTAGAAAATAAGAATGTGGTCGATCATATGATCATCGTTATGAAAATTGCTCTGTTATGTACAAGTATGTCACCTTATGCTAGACCATCCATGCGGGAAGTTGTCTTGATGCTTATTGAGTCTAAAGAGAGAACTGGAAGCTTTGCTTCCTCGCCACTTTCTGATCTCTCATCAAAAGATGATGACTCGTATTGTACTTGATTATACTTCAATTAGTGATAACTATTTGTTGTTTCCCTTTTCTATTTAATATTGTATAGTTCTTTGGCAAAACCTTTTAACAATTTTGTAGGATAAATCCTGGAATTGATCTCTCTGACTATTTATGTTTCATAGATTCAAACTCCACATTCTTTGCTTAATTTGTGCCTTAAGAATATTTGATAAATATGTTCACCTTTTTTGTTTTGCAGTGACAATACTTAATTTTGTTTTATTCTGGATTCGATTTTCCAAGTGATTTAGTTATGTGGGTATTTCAATCTTATGATATAATGGGATAATTTGAAATTCCACATGAGGTTAGTAACCTTCTAGTATTGTTATTTAGTTTACATATACATGTAGGAAGGAATACCACATATTGTACTATGTTTTGTTAATGAAGGAAACCTTTGGACATTGTGCATTTCTGTCATTTGATATGTTAATGTTGAACCAAAGATGTCATATTTTCAGAAGAAGAACCTCCTATTCTTTATTTTCAAGACAAAAGAAGGGCGGGCAACTTTGTGACAAGATTGACCTCTGTGGCGCGCCCATCCTCTGAATTATGAGACCTCGTGTTGTCATCTTCTCTTCAAACCCTTCTGAGAGCCAATCTCCATTTCTAGATGACTTATCATCATCCACCTTAACTACCCAGATAGAGGGATAGGCGGAGGCCTCTAGACCCAAACCTATCTCAATTAGTTGCAAGGGTGTGTTGATAATGTGGGTAAATGTTAAGAGCACTACGACAATTACTAGAGGACGACATTTTTGGCAGTTCTATGACTGTCAAAATTTCGACAGTCCTCTGCATATCAAAATTTTGACAGTTCTGTGCATATCTAGGATTGCTAAAATTATGACAATCCATAAATCAGGACTAGCAGTCCTAAAATAGCAAGGACTGCAAAAAAAGAAGAAGCCTGGTATAAAGCAAACATTATCGTGTTTTCGTGGATTTTGTTTGCCATGATGTTAGTAGAATGGATGATTTGTCAGCAGAGGATAAAGAAGCAGTCAAATCAAATCCATGAAGCGCGGGCCCATAAATAGCCTGTCGATGAGTGGAGCCTTGCTCTTTTCCAATCAGGCGCTTGTTGCTTGTCTTAATTGCTTGACGTTGTCTTTTTTTAATTGTGATTGGACTATCTATTTTATATCCTACCTTATTAGAGAGAACATTTAGGACATCAAAAGGAAATTGAAAACTCATGCTTCCTCCGGACGCATTCAGTAAATCTAACCAGCTAAGCTACCTAAATAACCATTTCAGTGTAATCTTTGTTTGAAAGACGCTTCCGTCGTCAATTAGTCGGTTCTCAGTTCCACTCTAATGTCCCAAGCAGAAATATCACAAGTACCGTCACGTCCTGGTTCGTCGCAAGGAAAACTATAACCGAAATCATTTTTAATCCATGGAACGTTGAACTCTTGAGCCACCTCTCGAGTCCATCGATGACAGACGTCAGAGATAATGCAGGTTCGGTTTCGGATGTTCGTGAAGATGCGGTAGGTACTAGAGGCTCTTCCAGCATGGTAGTGGCTTTGACGGACTTTCCCAATAAGTCTATCGATCGCACCAGATCCAAATTCTCCGAAACCTCAGGCAAGCATAAGAGGGTGACAGTGGCACCCGAGTCGGTTAATAGGTGCGCCTTATCGATCATAGGACCATGTGGTCTTGTGCCGAATAAGTAACCAACCATAGTTACACTATCGGCCAATACCGATCCGATACGGTCGATACAGTTTGATATGTCCTAATCCGATATCGATCCGATACCAACAGATATCTATACCGACAATGGAGGTCTCTTTTCTAGTCAATTTGACAAAAAAAAAATGAACGAAAAAGACCAATCAACAAGGATGTAAAAAACAAATACGGGCGTAAAAGCATTGTAAAGTTGTAAAAAAAAAAAAAAAAAAAAAACTACTTATCTTAGATAAACCAATCAGCAAGGGTGACTGCTATTTCATTCAATTTTAAAATATTAAGAAACAACATATGAAATACTTGAAACTATGTCTAAGTGTATAAAATATTTTTCCAAAATTTTTAATAATTATCTGTTTCCTATACCAAAAATTTGATACTCTAATCCGAAACTGTCGAAACCAAATCTGATACCGATTCTTATAACGGTAGTCCGAACCTTGGAACCAATACAAAGTGAGGCTTCTTGTCATGAGAAGTATGGTTGGTCATGTTGTTAAAATTGAAGAGAGTAGTTTGGAGCCAGCAACTGTTAGGTTGTGATGATAACAAAGAGTATCGGTTGATTTATAGGAAGGATAGGTGGAAATATAGGTGAGCGTTCGATTTATTCGGTTTCAGCCGAATCGAAATAGTCAAAATCGAATAAACCAAAATTCTAAAAATTCAAAACCGAAACCGAATCGAAATTAGCCAAAATCGAAACCGAACCGAACCGAATAGCCATTCGGTTTATTCGGTTGAGTTATTTCTATTGTTTAATGGATAGGGTCCAAAGTTGGAGTCGTGGTTAAATAATATTAAAAATTAAATTTTTATACACTCATTTGTTGTATTTGCGTCCAAAGTTAGACTAGTTGTTAAATTATCAAAGTCGAACTTTAAAACGCATACGTAAAATTGTTATTTTCAATATATACACACTTTTAATTACAACATATGCATATAATTGAGAATATTTATATAATTGTATAACTCTTATTCGGTTTTAGGTTTTGAACCGAAACCGAAATCGAAACCGAATAAGAAAATTTAGTATTATCAAAAACCGAAATCGAATCGATTTTTTTTCAAACCGAACCAAAATTTTTAATCAGTTCGATTCGATTTTCAGTCCAAAACCGAATAATGCTCACTCCTAGGTGGAAATGATACCTACGTGTGTTTGTAGTGTTTGCTACGTAGTAGATATGCTGCCGAAAAGAGTTGTGATTTTCATTAGATGGATCAGCAGGTGATAATATACCACTAGAATAGTTTTATTAAGGGAATCAGCTGTACTCCTTTGATGTACTCGAGTCAACTCAAGTTTAGCTTATTTTGTTAGGTTAGGTGTCTGTTGTGTTTGCCGTCCCCAAAATATGGAATAAAGATTTTGTTGTTGTTGGTTGTAGGAGTATTTTATTATGTTTCGGAGGCCGGCGCGATCAAAACCATAATCCTCTTTGTGAACCCCGTCACCCTAAAATTCTAAAACTCAATTGAATTCGTGTTGAACATTAATTACAGAGGAATGATGCGAAGTGCTAAATATGAGAATGCATGTGTATATTGGTTTTGAGAAAAAAATGTATTTGTATGTTTATAATAGAATATCCTAGATGTCTGGTCCTGACTTCAATCCTTCAATTATTTTCGGAATCTAATCCGGAGAACCTAATTTTTTCTTTCCTAATGAGAGTTCGGACCTGTTGTTCGGAATACTGTCCTCAAACCTGTCCCCTTTCTACTTTTTTTTTTTTTGTTTTTTTTTTAATCGGTGAAATCTACAAGCCAATAGAGGAAGAACAGATTTAGGGACAGAATATTCCGGACAACAGATTCTGTAGGTATTTTCTACTTAGCTTTGGGAGTTTTAGTCTCACATTGAAAAACCACTAATGTGTATATCTCAATATATAGCTATACTTAGTATTGGTATATGTACATTGGATGATGGTCCATGTGGGTTGACTTTCCTAGAGGGATTAAGTGTGAACTTCATTATGACAATTTTTGTTTTGTCACAATCTTTGAAATTTTTTCCTTAGGAGCTAAGTCCTGAAGGGGCTTAGCGACTCGGACACAAGAGTACAAAGTGGCGCTTTGTTGGCGCACTTTGCACTTAGCACGTCAGCATCGTCGCATGGCGCTCGTGCGCTCCTTTGATGCGTGAGTTGCATGCACGGTTGCCAGCAGCACGTCATCATCGTCGCATGCACGGTTGCCAGCAGCATAAGCAGCAGCTTATAGCATAAGCATAAGCATAAGCAGCGGCCGTTAGAAGTTAGTGATGCACAATTGTATCCTAGTGTATGCATAGGGTTAGTGTGTGTTAGAGTAGGGTATTTGAGTGTGTTGTTATTTGTGTCAAGTGTGCTTTAGTGAGAATGTATTCTAGAGGGTATGCATAGTTAAGTGGTATCTTGATATCAATATATCAAGTACCAAGGTTGAGTGAAGGGTATTAGAGTGTCAAGATATTGATAGGTGTTAGTGAGTAAGTAGTGTGTTGAGTGAAGGTTAGTGTTGTGATATTTGGGTATTAAGTGTGTGCGTCGTATGGCGCTCGTGCGTTTCTTTATGCGCGAGTTGCATGCACGGTTGCTAGCTCGGGCGCATGCTTCGTGGCTCATGCGGCTTGGCGCTATGCGTCCCGGCTCTATACAGCCAAGGCACTATGCGGCCAGGGGTTATGCGGCCAGACGCTATGTGGTCAGGGTCTTTGTGGCCAGGCGCTATGCGGCCTGGTTTGGATGAGCGAGTCGCATGTGAAAGGGACATGGTCTGCTCTATGCAGCGCATGGTTTTCTGTTCCTTTCGGAATATGTGGCGCATGCTGCGCGAGCGGCTGCTTTATGCGTTTGGCGGTGCTGTCTATCTCGTGCAGTACAACGTGTCAGGCGGTGGAGACGGCGTATACGATGTGGGCGGCGCATACGGCTCTGACACCCAGATTTTGGTGGATCTGGTCGGTCAGCGCATATACGGCCTGAAGTTTCCTCAGGTCGCATAAGTGTTATTTTCTTCTTTATATAGATGACCTCCTGTTTCATTTGGAGATAGAAAAACAGACGAAAAAACCGAGAACACCATATCATATGCGGCCCCGAGTCTCCCTCTCACATGGTATTTTTTGAGTGTTTTTCGAAGGTGACATTGAGCGTTCCAGAAGTTCATTTATGAACTTGCTGGTTTCTGGGGTCAGATCGTCTGTACGGCGAATCTTGCTTTGAACAACGGTGGTTTTGACCACCCCAGCAAGGAACTTTTCTTTGCTTCGTTCTTTCTCATTGTAGCGTCTGCGAACGTAAAGAGAAGAACGTTTTAGTTGTTGCTTGTTGTAAATCTTTTTTTTTTTTCGAAGTCTGTTTGTAACCTGTTCTTGGTTTGTGCTTCGTTGGAATCGAAAAATGTCAGATGATGAACTCTTATGTGAAACTCTGATCTCGACGACAACTTGAATTCCAGTAGAGAGCGGACCTTTGGATCTCGCTAGTAGCTCTGCTATGGTCCGCGTTCTACTATCTTTGATCCGTCTCGGAACTAACAGATCCGAACTGTCCTAATCATGATTTGAATTAATAGTTCGAGAATTATCCAATCTGATAGAAATGTTTCCCTTAACTTTGCGTTGCACCTTAATAAACATCTTGAATCTGCTAGCTGCTTGATATTGTTTGCACATATAAGGTGTTCTTTTTTATCACAATTTGTAAGAGGAGTGCATAAATAGCACTTACAAGCCTACTTAAAACTTGTTTACCTTCCTATTCCTGTTGACTAATTTCTGAGTTTCTAAAAACAAAACTGACACTACCAGAGAACAACTAATCCATAATTTTACTTGGTTTTTCGAAATCTATTTACTGTCACTGCACTAAAATTCTAAGATATTGTTGCTGACTAAATATTGTTGATTACGGTGGATAAGCGTTATAATTATATTGTAACATGTCTCCGAAGACCCAATTTAATGGGTTGATAATTTCGAGAAATAGATTTATGATACGGCAACAATTTACTAAAATCCACTTAAACCACCTCGGTTAATTTATATTATAATATGTCTCAGAAGACCTAATTTTATGGATTGAGAAATGGATTGTTGACACCGAAGTTTTTACTAAAATACTTGATCAAATTTGAATGGTAAAAAAAGATAATCCACCCCTTAGCTTTGGATTTCAGGCTCTGAAAATTGATTTTTATTTTTTTCCAAATTTTTTATGTGTATTTGTTTCCTATTCCTTTGCTCAGTATTGATATGTTGAACCAAAAATGTCTTATTTTCAGAAGATGACCCTCCAAACACCATCCTTTTCCACCCCCCTTCTTCCTTCTCCCTTATCTCTTTTCCTTCGCCTCCTTCGTCCAATATCCGTCCATCAACTTGCTGCTGTTTTTTGGCTGCTTTTCAATTTCATTTTTTTTAAACTGCATTTATGTCGCCGGTTAGAATGGTGGCTCCAAGCCATGCTATGTGTTTCAAACTTGAAGAGATTCAAGTATTGTTGGGTGAGGGGAGTTCTTGTCGGAAATTAATTATGTAGGCCTTTTAGACAAAGAGTACTTGAAGCAATTTTTGTATTCGATCCTTACAGTATTTAATTCTTGTCCAAAATGCATATTACTAGCTAGCGAAATGAAACGAAATCGACCTGCAAACAAGAAATTACCCGTGTTGTTTATTAGGAGGAGAGCATTCGATGCACCAGATGATAACACTACAATGATAAAAGACTCTGTTCGTTGTCTCCACACCTCTAGAATTACGTGGGTATGTGATGTGAATAAACCTTTTTTCTCCTGTTATGTGCTTGAGTTGAGAATTATAGAGTCAGTTGCTGAATTTTCCTTTTGTTGGAACTTGTCAACCTCTGAAAACAATATGAAGTATCATCAACTTCATATTCCTTTTAACTGAGACTACATCCTGTTCAAATGAAATCTACAATATCTACGGATCCTGACCAACTTCATTTTTTCTGACACATTTCAGGGTGAAGTTAACTATACTTAAGTTGGTATATTAAAGCAATATTGTCACCTCTCTGAGTAGCCACCAGACTTGATGGAAACTGTATATATATATATTATCATGATCACTTAATTAGGGCTCTCCCTTACTTTGGTTGTACTGTTTTCATCAAATTTTCTCTGATAGAACATCGAGGATCATCTTCGCTGACCACTACAAAAATACTGTTAAATAGCGACGGATCTCAGCGACGAAAAATAATCCGTTGCTGAGTCAGCGACGAACTTTCGACGAAATTACGACTAATTTATTTATGTAAACAAATTATATTATTTTTCGTCAACAAGCCGTCGCTAATCCGCTGCTGTTACGTTAGCGATGGAATAGCTATGGAAATATCCGTCGCTGCGAAAACTTAAAATTCCATAGCACGTTTCATTTTTTCCATTCTCAATCTCTCTCTCTCTCTCTCTCCTCGACACCCCCATCCCCTCCCCCCCCCCCCCCCCCCCCCGGCTCCGTCGACCCCCTCCCGAACCCCCCTCTCCGGCGACCCCCCTCCGGCTCCTCGAACCCCCCCTCTCCTCGACCCCCTCTGTCCACCTCCACCCCCTGCTTGAACCCCCCCTCTCTCTGCCCCCCTCCGTCCGCCTCCATCCCTTCCTCGAACCCTCCCCCCTCTCCGGCCCACGCTCCGTCAGATCCCCTTCTCCTCCGTCGAAGGTAAGCTCTAACCTAATCCTCATTCGTATTTTGGTTAATTATTAATTAACATATATGATTTAGGGTGTTGGACACGTAGACACGAGACATTAACGACGAACTTAGCGACGGATTAGTGACCTAATTTTATGGGTTGAGAAATAGATTTTATCATGGTCCGTCGCTAATCCGTCACTGGGAGTGATGACTTAGCGACGAACTATGTGAGCCAAGAATGTGCAAAACCTTCTGAAAAATTTGATAATTTTTGGGGTTACATAATCCGTCCCTATTATGTCGGTAAGTAGTCAGAAAGTTTAGCGACGGAACTTATACGTCACTAATACGTTGTTGACATTATGTCGCTCATTCCATCGCTAAGTCGTCGCTTGAGAGACGGATTAGCGACAGAAAATCCGTAGCGGCGTTAGTATTTTTGACGGAAGAATTTCGTCGCTATTTGAAAATCGCGACGTAAAATTGTATTTTAGCGACGGATATTTCCGTCGCTAAAACAGTGTATTTTTGTAGTGGACAATCTCCCCCGATTTTTTTATGTTACAGAAAATCGTACAAAGTACGTATGAAACAAAAAACTTGAAGATTACAATGAATTTAGAAAGAGAAATATTGCAAGAACAAGTTGCTGGAAGAAAAAGATATTAAAAACTTTACAACAGAGTTGCTACAACAAGAATGACGAAGTAGGAACAAGAGATATAAACATTTGCTGGAGTGATAAAAATCAATGTTGCTTAAAGCAAGATTTAACCCTTTCTGTCAATCTGCTCTCAGGAACCAGCAAGCTCAAAGAGATAAACCTATAGAATGCTCCTTGTAACCCTCGGAATGGACCTTGCACGGACAAAACTTTGGATAGTACTTCGTGGCTTTTGGTTGTTACTAACTCTCCCCCCATAACATATAATCTCTAACTCTCTAAATAAATAAATAAAAAACTAGCGAATATATAGGGAAGCCAATCCCCTAGCAGCCCATTATCTATAATGGACAATAAATTTGGAGAGTAACTCCTAAGTGGGTGATTACAACACTAAAGTGGGTAGTTACTAAAATTGATACCCCCACATTGAAGCACACAAACAGCCACGCTGGAGCACACGTACGTCCTTCGAGAGCACAACCTCGTTGGATCACCATTCTCGCGAAAGCACAATCACGCTGGGACCTAAGTCCAACGGGAGCACAACCCCGCTGGAACCTAGGTTCCGTGGGAGCTTGTTTCCATTACAAATAGTGTAATACTTTTTATCGTAAAATTTTGAATCGTACAAAAGAATCATAACACTAGAACTCTAAGTACAAGAAAAAATCTGCGGAGTGGGAGCGATGGAGATCAAGTCTGCGATCGACTTCTTTACTCTGTTGACGATCTGATGTGAAGAATGCATAACTTTCTAATTCTTGCTCACCGGCACAATTGGAAAGCAAGTAGGCTCAACATTATAAGCTTTTGATGGTTTGGAAAGCACATGTCACAGCTATTTATAGTCATTCACGCTGTAACGACTATGCGTGCATAATAAACAAAAGTATACCGATTCTGCTTTTATGCGCACGGGCATAGAATTCTGCATTAACTCCAGCGCATATCACGGATCTGAATGCCTGCGCATGTCACGGGCTGCATGGCAGGTGTCATCTGTTACGAGGAATTAAAAAGCCACATTTAAACGCAAAGTCTGTTGTTTCAAATTTTGAAATTTTGAAATGTATGTGCATTAACATGCGCATTAAATGCAGATAATCCCCTCAAATTTGTAATTGTCCACACTCAGTTGCACATAAGTGAGGAGGGAGTGCCCTGTACTGCATGTGCAGGCTTTTGTATGCGTCATACTTGAAACGAGTGGTTGTGCATGATGCCACATGGCATTGCTCTGATGTAAACAAACAAAGTGCAATAATTACGTTGACGTATGCTCCATTGTCGCCTCGGTTTTGATGTAACCATCATACGTTTACCCATGCACTGGCACAACTTTTAATGATGTGCATTAAATGCTCTGTTTCCTGCGCACAGCTGTAAGTGCATGACTGAGCGCATGGTACTTTCCATGGACTTATGTGCGTAACGTCGAAACTCACTAGCTTTGACGTATAACTTTTGAAGAATGGCGCATAAAATTCTGCATACATCCCAAAGTTCACTGTCTTTGGTGCATAGCTTTTAGCGCATAGAGCATGTACTTCTGCATATAATTTCAAAGACTAGCGCACATAGAGTCCTGCACATGGAGTTTGCTTCACTGCTTCTTTCTGAAGGGTTTCCGAGTATAGCCTCTACGCATAGTCACCCTGGCATAGATAAGACATGTGCATGGATATTGAAAATTTTCATACTTCTACATAGCTGACTCCCCGCTAGAACCTAGGTCCCACGAGAACCGTCCTACACCCAATGTGTAAGTGCAAAATGCGCTATCAAAGCACCACTTTACACCATTTGCCCACGCCTAAGTCTGAGTCAATAGGCCCATTCGGGGCCTAGCTCCAAAGAAAATTTTTCAAGAAACGGTTGGCAAAAACATATATTTCTTGGAGGATTTGAACCTTACTCTCTAATAAAATATACCAGCATAACGATCATATGGGCTACCTCTCCCCATGTGTACAAGTCAATAAAAGAATAATTGTATACTTAAATACACATTTGGGTTTTGGCACATGAATGTGAGACAATTTGTCACGCCCCAGATCCAGAATATTAGAGAGCGAAAGAATGACTCAGCCAACCGCAGCTTACGGAATACCGAAGTAACCCGCAATGTGTTAAGGTTGTTGTAGAAGCATAAAAAAATATGTAGGCCGCATAGAGGTCATACCCCTTAAAAGAACAATCATGCCGCAGAGAAGCCACATGCGGCCTGAACAATCAAGCCGCAGAGGAGCCACATGTGGCATGAACAACCAAGCCGCAGGGACGCCACATGCAGCCTGAACAAACAAGCCGCAGAGAAGCTACATGCAGCCTGGTCAAACCAAAGATCAATGAGCGGCATAATATACTTTATGCAATCGGAACGATCGCAGAGCATGGAGGCCGCATAAAACTCCCTGACACAGCAGTCAGTGACTGTCAAACTCTGACACATCACTCATGACGTTGATGCTTCGAGATTCATGAAAGACGTCAGCTCAAAAAAAGATAGACAAAGTTACATCAGTGCATTAATGACCTCGTCAGATGTGTCATACCACGTGTTCTCTCATATGTGGCTACTCCCTATATGGCCTCGTCACCATGTGGCTTAAGTATTCGACCAAAGCCCGATGAGAGCTTGCATGCAGCCGCAACGCCATGCGGCCAAAGTGTCCATTCGACCAAGGCCAGACGAGAGTTTGTATGCGGCCACAATGCCATGCTGCCAAAGTGTCCATTTGAACAAGGCCAGATGAGAGTTTGCATGCGACCTCGTCAACATGCGGCCAGAGCGTCCAGACAACCAAGGCCAAATGAGAGTTTGCATGTGGCCACAATGCCACGCGGCCAAGACTCACAGGATTTTTTGTTACAACCGAAAATAATTTTTCGCACATTCAGTACTGACTAAGTGTCCAGTTGACCAAGTCACGCACGGAACAACACCGAGATCTCTTCAGAAACATATCCTAATAGAGACCACATGGCAGCCTGTCCGCAGCATGCGACTGCGGTTACAACCGAATTCTGTTGAAGGAGTCCTATGCGGCCACCAAACAGAGCCTTATGCGGCCACCAAACAGAGCCATATGCAGCATCGACAGTCCGTCAGCATGACGACTATAAATAGCATGGGTAGCATCCCCTACAAACCCCCCGACCAGCTCAGGAAAGAGAAGAAAGGAGAGCATCCCCATTCCCTTATCGGACCGTCAAAGGAGTAAAGAAGCCGCTACAGCGTTCTTTGTCCATCGTCACTACCCAGATCAAAATATTTTACTTAGATTTTTTGTCTGGGATATCTTTGTACTTCTTTGTTTGTTATTTCAATGTCCAAAACTTCCGATGGTGAACAAGATGGCGACTCTGCTGGAGAACAACTTCTCCTCTGATGAGAAGGTAGTGACACAGTCCGATGCGACAAAGTATGATAATGTTGTTCTTTTACTTCTTCTACGTTTATCTTATTTTCTTCTTTCAAAGAGTACCTTAACATGCTAATTTTGGTGTTATAAGGCCAACAATTCTTAGTAGTCTGATTACTTATGCAAGGTTGTTTTTCACTATCTAATCTTCGTTTTATCTTATTAATGTCAACCCTAATATTCTCAATAAGATCTATAATATAATTATATATCCCGTGTTCTGGGTGTTCATTCGTAGGCAAGTGTATGATATGCTCATAATTATCATGAAGCTCAAATTAACACTGATGTGTATCAACATAAATAAGCTCTTTCCCTTTTAGGGAAGAAACTTTCTTATCGTTCATAAGTGATTGTTCTTGAATACGTTCTTCACATAGCCAGGGTTCTAATATGTTATTTATGTCATACGTCCGTCCGCTTTGACCTTCAAATTTGCGGCTTGTCACAGTATCCCCATAAATCGTGATTTTATGGCAGACCTTATATTCGTTTAGTTTATACAGATCTTATATTATATATGATCGATTCACTATGTACCATCCGGCAGACCGTATTCTTCTACAATTCAGAATGAGTCAAATAATTTTCGATGATCCACCGACTGTCGATTATAAGCCAGGAAATGCAATACAACGAATCCTTGGTCTCATTGCTGATTGGAATAATCGGTTCGAGAATTATAGTGTGAGAGAGATGTCTCCCGGACTAAGATCTGCTGATGAATGTAAGTTCTAAGTTACTCATTATTCGTATTAATTTAGTATATATAGTTTGCTAAAATTTTGTTTACAGTATGCAGACATTGGTAACTTGGATTATAGGCAATGGTGGGGATGCCCTCTTATGAGCAACCGAGTATTACAAATATGAGGAACAAAGGTTCAAGAGTATATCCGTAGATGATTCTACTTTGCGTACTTTTGTCGATGGCACGCATAATTTGGTATAACTTCATTACACTTTCAAAATTACATATAAAAAGATATGATAAAAAAATTAATTTACATCTTTCATATTTCAGAGTGATGTATACCAACAATATTTGCAACAACCTGAGATAAATCTTCCCTCACAAAGTCGATTTCTTATGGAGGAACTTGTGACTCGTATTGATCATCTCGGTATTGGGCGAGAACCTGAAATACCTCCAGTACAATCACGTCTTCCACCAGACTATCCGATCGGCATTGTACGACAGAGACTCTCGTCGTCGTAGGAGGGATGGTGCAGAGGGACTTATTCACCAGTATGCTGGAGACATCCCCAATATTATGCTGGAGCGAGCCCTATTCACCAATATGCTGAAGATATTTTCCAATATTATGCTGGAGCGGGCCCTAGTCACGAGTATGCTGGAGCGGGACCTAGTCATGAGTATGTTGGAGCGGACATTAGTCACCTGGACGCTGGAGATGAAAGCTACCAGATATTCAAATAGTTTTTTCGACTCCATAAGCACCGCTGTCTACCCAGACTCAGCAAGACAAAGAGGAAAATGAGTAGATGAATGTTTAGAAGTATGATTTGTAACAATGTTTGATTGCAATATTTGTCAACTTTCATTATCAAACTCACTATTACAATATTTCTAAGTTTGTATTGAACAATTCTATTTTACTCTCTCGATTGACTAGTACATCTTCTTCGGTTGTGTCCCATCGTACCACAATTACTGCAACGAAGATCTCTCGTCGATGAATCTCGGGGTTTGATGCGGTTCTTCTTTGGTTTTCCGGCTTTGCGTCTTACATCTGGTACTCCAATTTCTCCTCTAACTAAAAGAGCTTGGATCTTGTAGGAAACTGAAATTGGTTCCATTTTTAGCGTGTATACACTTCTCAAGGTCTCCGTCGAAAATACTAGAGGATAAAAACTATCAATACTAATATTGCAATATCTACAAACAAAATATGCATGTATACATGGTATATAAGTATGGTACCATCTAAAACATTTACAAGATATGTCAGTTATATTAACAATATAGGTTCTACTTGTTGCACAGTCTATTATTTTAAACTTATAACTATCAATAGCTAATATTTCTAGGTGATTCTTCTCTTTGATAATACAAGCCATGGTCTTTAACATCTTCGGACAATAATCTGTGTCTATATTTTCAGCATTCTTTCTACGATTATCATGAAGTGTAATAATCTTGGCTCTAATACCATCGAGAAGTATTGTTATTGGCTTATCTCATAATTTCTTAATCCATCTATTGAAACATTCAGCAAGATTAGAAGTGTTAATATCTAATCTAGGACAAGGAGCATACGCTGTTATCCAATGTTCAAATCGACGACTTTCATCGTTTACACCAATAAGCCAATCGTACAACATTATGTTCTCGGCTTTAATTATATCAAACACACTCTCTGCATCCGTTTCATTATATGATCTAGCAAGCGAGTCTAACAAGTGTTGAAATGCTGGCTCTTTCGTAAATTTTTTCATGTTTTGTTTAAAATGCTGAATACAAAAAAATGAGGAGATGCAGGAAAATTAGCACGAATAGCATTTATTAATCCTTTTTGCTTATCAGATATAAATGAAATTGTACTCCAATCATTAAAAAAAAATTCAAAAGATATTTTAAGAGAGTTTAAAAACCAAGACCAAGAATCACTATTCTCACCTTCAGCAACAGTATAAGCAATAGGATATAATTGATAGTTAGGATCGTGAGCACAAGCAATAAATAAGATATCTTGATATTTAGACGAAAGAAATGTAGCATCAGTACTAATAACCGGTAAACAGCCCCTTAAAAACACGTCAATACATGACTTAAAATAAATAAAAATTCGTTGAAAGCTATTATTTTCGACAGTTTTATTAAAACATGTACTACCTGGATTCGTCTCCATAATTCTATAACAATACTCATCAAGACTAGCGTATGCCTCATCATAACTACCATTAATTTCAGCTAATGTCGTCTCTCGGGCTTTCGAGGCTTTGGAATAACTAACCTGTATACGGTGCTCCTTATATATATCTTTAACAATTTGTTATGGACTATATGACTGGTTATCTCTAATAATGTCAATTATCATGGTCTTAATCCATGCAGCGGTAGCTAGTCGATGACGTCCTGTACTAAGTCTCCCTAAACAAGAATGACGATTTTCTAATGTACTAACTTTAACTATATCGTCATTTCCAATGGATTTGACATATACTCTCCAATTACAATTCGGTTGATCACAACTATATATAATCCCACGAGCATTATTCATAATACTAGCTGAACAACTAAAATTATATTTAATTGCTAAATTACTTATAAAGCTTCTAAAGTGAGAACGGCTAGGAAATGATTGTCCCTTAAATACTTCATCAGTGATAGCTTTTACAATATCATCATCTACCGTATAATCTACATTTTCAACTAAATCATCACTATTTCCATCGTTCGTTGTCACTATCATCATCATGGTTAGATTCATCTGATGAATGACCTTCTTGGAAAAATAAAATAATTTGTTGAGAAGGACTAGCACCCGAACTAACATGCTGGTATTCAGAAAAATATTCACTATTTCTATTATCTAATGTTGCTGCTACTTTAATAACATATATTTTTATATACCGTGATTGTGAATTAATCTCAAGAATATAATTTCATGCATCTTCACTATCTATCAAAAAATAATTAGAACAAAAAATAGACTTCAGAATAAAATCGTAATGAATAGAACAACGTTCAATAATATGATTACATATATTTTCAAAACTAATATTCGGATAAGTTAAAAAAATTTGGCTTTCTCCTCCTTCGTAATTTAACCCATTTACTTTACCGCCGTGCGAGCATACAATTCTTACACTACGATCCATGACGGTTGAGAACTTTTGTTACAAGAAACTGAAACGAATTTTGGCTGCAGGCAGAATTTTTTTTTTTAGTGTTGGAAGCTTTGGTAGAGGCAGAGAGACAAAGAGAGTGCTGGAGGCTTTGCTAGAGGGAAGAGAGCGAGAGTGCTGGAGGATTTGGTTGAGGCAGGAAAATATATAGAAGCTTGAATTAGCCGTTGTGCAACGACTATAATTCCTCCCCCCCCCCACCCCTACACCCCCACACCCCCACAAAAGCCAACGGCTATAATTTTCCCCCGCCCCTTCCCGAGAAGCCAACGACTATAATCTCCTCACCCCCCATGCCAACTCGGTTGGCGGCCCACCCACCCGCAAACTGAGTTGGCAGACTCTCCCCATTTTATGCCACCGCTCGCCAACTAAGTTGGCGGGCTCCCTATTTTGTCCCCCATCACCAACTTAGTTGGCGAGTCATCCATTTGTTTGCAATTTTTGTAAAACTATCCCTTTAGCCGCAATTGCCTCAAATTCGTTCCTTTATATGGAAAAATCCGAAAAAAAAGTACTCTGAATATAAGGTTAATCCTCCAAACTTGTCATGGGAAAAAGGAGGAAAAAAAGGCCACTGCTAAAGGCACAACACATATTGTTATAGAATATCAAAATTTGGCAGTCCTTCAATAGGACTGACAAAATTTTGGTAACCTCTTGTTATGTTTAGGACTTCCAAAATTTTGACAGTTCTGCTACAAGACAATTAAAAATTTAACAGTCATTTTTTAGTAATGTAAAAAAATTTGTAGTCCTAAAACTGTCAAAATTATGATGGCCTCTAACTATTTGTGTGTATCTTTAAAAATGGTAAAAAAAAAAAAAAAAAAAATCATAGAAAGCATTTAACTTAAAGAGGAATTTGACTAAAAGCACATAGTTTGTGAGAATTATAAATTGAGAATTAAAACGCTGTACCATTAGAAGTTTTCCAAACAAACGTCCTACCCTTGAGCGAGAATGAGGATTGGGGATATTCTTTAAAATGCCCTACGATTGGGTAATTTTTAGACAAAAATGTCCTACGATTATGCGTTTCTTTGACATTCTTTTCTATGATTTCTTTTAATTATCCAACGGTTGGATATCAACAAATATAAAATGTCATACCCAAAAAATATCTAATAAATGTGTTGTTTATGTTTAAAGAACGCAATATTTCTTCTTCTTATTTTTTAATATTTCTTATATATATAAGAAAAAAAGTTTTTTTTTTTAGAAAAACGAAAATCTATTTTTTTTTAAAAAGGAACAAAATAGACATATTGATTCATTTTTAGAATTTTATTTTTGAACTTCGATATACTCTTATATTCAATAGCTGGTCCGACATTCAATGCAGGTCGAAACGTATGGTTACACGGTTTGTTGAATGCTATTAATGAGAATAATAATGAATAATATCAAGATATATTGTTTCCTACTTAGACTGATGGATCCAAAAAAAGTTGTTATATACTCAATTAAAAGAGGAGAGAAACATCTGGATCTAATGTTGATTCGAGCTGTATGGCAGCTACAAAATAGGAGTTCAATAGAATATAGAATAAGGATATACAAACCAAGAACCAATCCTAATGAAAAGGCAGAATAAACTGGATTGGTAAGTAACACTACGCTCGGACCTCCAAATATAAAGAAATGATACTAGAAATACTACAAGTATATCATGTATTGGTTCAGGTAAATGCATTATGTATAAAATAAGAGATAAATAAGTCAAAATAATTTATGATCCCATTAAATGGTCTAGGAATGAGAAAGGGATTTTCCTTTTTTTCATCTGAAAGAAAAAAAGAAAAAACTCTGAATCTAGAGTTGTTTGACGTTCCAACCCAGTTTCAACAATGCATTTCTCGTGTCGAGAAAAAAAAAATTAGATGAAAAATAAGGACAATGTGAGGTGGAGAAAAAATATCGGATTTATTCAATCAATAGAGGTCCAATAAACAAGATTTACTACATATTTGTTGGCAGATTCCACAATAAAAAAGTTGTTGTGATTATTCCAGAAGAAATGAAACAAAAGATACGGTAGATCCAGAAATGTTATTGTATGAGGTCTACCCAATGCTAGATACATAGATGCATAATAAATTGATTGACTTGAATTCGGTTGGTTGGGTGGTACCAATTAAATCGAGTATTAACTCTCATTTATTTCGTATTGAATTAACAGAAAATTTGTTGTACAGAAAATATTTTTAAATAAATTAACTAAAACTAAAGTAATTTAATAAAATTTGAAGTTGCGAAAGCTTTCGCCATCACAGATGACGAATATATATATATATATATATATATATATATATATATATATATATATATATATATATATATATATATATATATATATATATATATATATATATACCTTTTTTTTTGGAATATTTTTGAACCGATTGTTTATTTTTGAAATTGTAACGAAACCTCATAACCGGTATTCTAAAAATACCTCATAGCCGCTATATTCCCACAATTGCTAAGCAAACATTTAAAGTTTCTACCGTAATCAAAAGTTAAATCGATCTTATTACGATTAGTAAATTATTTGTAAATAGATAATTTTATCGTTAAAAAAAATAAAAATATATATTCTTGTCCCATTTTTAATCATCTTCACATTTATATATTATATGATAACGTTTGAGGGTCTGGAGACACCAATTTTTACTCGTTAACATCGAAATACCGAAAAAATCAGAAAATAAAATTATCCAAAGTAAAATTTGGAGATCGAAACATCGTTTTTTTGCGATTCTAAAATTTCTCGAAGTCCGTCAACGGTAATACCGTTTATCCCATAGTACTTTTCGTTACGGTCATTTGGGCACAAGCTGGATCTCGTTTCGATCTCTCAGTCAAAAGTTATGATACTTTAAAGTTTTAAATTTTATACTTTTGTTTGTAACATGTGTGTCTTGCTTTGAATGATTTTTTTTACACGAATTGTGTTACTCTCGTTGAAAACATACAAATCGACCTATTGTTTGACGAAAAATAATTTTCGAACAAATAGTTATGGCCGTTCGAAGTCTGCTCGACGGCAGATGTAATTTTCTTTTGGCATAGTTTTTTCTAAAATTTTGGATGTTCAATGCTGCATATATTATTTTGGATGTTAAATTTCATTTTTTTTCTCTCTAATTTATTAAAAAATTATTTAAAAAGAAGAACAAAAAAAGCCAAAAAAAATAAACCAAAACAAACCTAAAAAAACCAATAGAAAAAAAAAACAAAAAACTCTAAAAAAATCGATAGTCATATTTTTGCCAACTGAGTTGGCGAAAATGTTGAAAAACAAAAAAGATAAATATTTTTTCATATTTTCGCCATTTGGGATGACGAAAGCTTTCATAACTTCAAAATTTTCTAATTTACTTTCGTTTTAGTTAATTTATCTTAAAAAAATTATGTACAACAAATTTTTTGTTGAATTAACCGAACAACTTGCTATCAGATATTTATTTTTGATTCGGTACTATGTACTATTTTAATCTCCAATCCAAAAAAATGACATATTTCAATCATTTTATTATCAGAACCAATCTTACTACTTTGATACTGTGTTTTCCTTCTGCTTCTTTTTACAGTTTTCCTTCATAGAAACAACTCAATCAAAATCTATTTTTCTAATCTACAAGAATGAAATGTTTGTTATGCTAAATATCTTTATTTGAATATCTATCTGTTTTAATTTTACCTTTGATTATAATAGTTTTTTTTTCGCAAAATTGCATGAGGCTTATGCCTTTTTCAATCAAATGATCAACTAGAACAGAAATAAAGTATTGGGTCGAACTCTTCTTGGTGTCAAGGTAATAGCTATGAATAGTCATCGACTCCCGAAAAAAGGGTAGAAGGAATGGACCTATTATGGGACATATAATGCATTACAACGT
The DNA here is from genome assembly GCA_036927795.1 of Iris macrosiphon. Lineage (NCBI taxonomy): Eukaryota > Viridiplantae > Streptophyta > Magnoliopsida > Asparagales > Iridaceae > Iris > Iris macrosiphon. Next base: position 206,648,646 of record JAYESA010000002.1, on the reverse strand, counting down.
ATGATCATTATGCTGGAAATCAACACTTCTCCAAATCTAGAAAACTGACGGGATTCTAGGATTACTCATTGGGACAAATACTCTTTGTGCTTCAGGCCTCATAGTATCAACAAAGAATGTGTAAACTATTCGCAAGAGTAGAAACTACAACGGTTAAGAAATTACAACCCTCCTTGTCCACAACCGGCCCAAAAGGGAAGGACCTTTACCCCTAGGGGTAAGAAAATTATGATCATGATAGCGTACGCAAAGTTATACATTACTTTACTTTCCCATGGACGGATAAAAGGAATCAAACTCGTATCATCTCCTTGGTAAGAAATTTTTTTTACCATTCAACCATATTCGTCTTTTCGATCAATGCAAAAAAAATTGTTGGGAAAGAGATGGCTTTTCGGATGAAATAAAATATTTGATTCCCTCTCTATCCAAGAGATGGAAGGACGGAAGTTTTGGTGTCCCTTCAAGTCAAGAATTGGGACATCACTATCACTACCGTCCGGTGTGTCTCTCAATCAGCCTGTATTATATGTATACGTACTTGTAACAAATATGTGGGACTTGTGAGGTTGAGGTTGAAATTTTATTATACTCACTTTTTCTTGCAAAAAGAAAGACTAATGATAGGACGTTTCTTTGATATATATATATATATATATATATATATATATATATATATATATATATATATATATATCAGATTGTTCATTTATAAGCACCCACGCTTAATGCCTAAAAAAAAAGTCCACGGTAGGATCTGTTCAAAAAAATGTCTAATGGTTGGGTGTTTCTTGATCATATTCTTTTGACAATTCAAGGAAAATGTTAAACGGTTCGGCATTTTGATTATCATTTTGCAAAAAATTTAGACTTTGTATTCTTTCTAAAATTAAAATATATTTAAAGTTTAGTGTTTTTAGAAAAGAAGAAGAAGAAGGATGATGAAGAAGAGACGCATGCACCGGCATAGTTTCAATCATGGGTGAGCGTTCAGTTTATTCGCTCTCAACCAAATCGAAATAGTCAAAACCGAATAAACCGAAATTATAAAAATTCAAAACCGAAATCGAACCGAAATTAGCCAAAATCGAAACTGAACCGAATAATCAATTCAGTTTGTTTGGTTGGAATATTTCTATTGTTTTATGGGTTGGATCCAATATTGAAATTGTAATTAAATTATATTAAAAATAATAATTTTTATACACAAATTTGTTGTATTTTAAATTGTGTCCAAAGTTGAACTAGTTGTTAAATTATCAAAGCTGGACTTCAATGCATATAAATATTTTTTTTTCAAAACATACACATTTTTTATCACAAAATATGTATAAAATTGAAAATATTTATATAATTTTACAAGTCTTATTTTTTTAAAAGTTTTTTTTGACTGAAATAGAAGAAAAAATTTACTGTAGTGAAATTAAATTATATTAAATTAATGTAAACGAAACAAGTTTACCTTAATTAAAAACAAAAATACTGTCCGCCAACTCAGTTGGCGGAGAACAGACCTCAGCTGATAAATGGACAGCAAAAGGCCAACGTGGGCCCACTGCCTAAAATCCGCCACAACTGAGTTGGCCGATTTTGTGCTTGCACAAAATTCGCCAATATGCTCGCACAAAATCAGATAACTAAGTTGGCAGATTTTGGACAGTTGGGACCCGCGGGTTGGTTTGAGATGGTTTAATTGGTTTGGTTTGATTTGGTTTGTTTAATGAGTTTTTTTTTTAATTAGTTATGTTTTATTTAGTTTTGTTTTGGATTTGGATTTTTTTTTTTACTTTAGTTTTGGATTTTTATTTATTTTTATTTGGGTTTGAAATTTGGATTTTGGTTTGGTTTGATTTTGCGCGCGTGACATCCTCCGACTCCGACTTTGCGGTGACGTTTCTCCTCCGTCACTCGACCAAATTCTAATCTTTTTACGCTGGTACGTTCACAACCTTACCATCTTTAATCCCCTTCAAGTATTTTAATTTTAAACGGATTATTTTAAGAGAGAATCGAATCGAAAGTTGGACGAAAACTTATTTTTCAAAACTGTCAGATTTTAGTCCAATTACCCTTGTTCACGTCCAGTTTTCTACCAACTCGATTAATGTTTTACAAATCCACTTCAATAGACTTTTAGAAAACATAATAAAGTTTAAAACTCATTTTTTAGCTTATTTTTATTTGCCCCCAATTTCTGCAAAATTAACTTCCAAAATCAAGAAAAATCTGTTTTCAAAACTCTAAAAAATTTCGATATGGTGTGCGTCCCGCCATACGAGGCGACTTCGACGCATGAGGATTATACCGAAAGACGCATATAGTCAACGCAGACGTGTGGGATTTCACGGAACTTGATTTGGATGTGCGTGCACACCAGAATCAACATGTATCCGTCGAAAAATATCGTATCGGCATGTTCCGACACTTGTCATAACTTCGTGTGTGCTACTCGTTCGCATCGAAACTTGCGCCATCGGATTCGCAGCATTACACTGGTCCTGTGATCCAAGTTTGGTTCGATTCTGAAAACGTTGACGAAACACCATTTAGATGACAAAAAAATACTAGTTTTTTTTTCTTTTTTCTTTATTTAGCTTTTTTTATCAAACATTGCAAAAAAAAATATTTCTTTACAATTTTCTGAAAATATCAAACCATTTTTAAAATAAAAATTCTAAATTTTTCTTTACAATTAATTTATTTAAATTTTATTTCGTTAAAGTAAATTTTCTTAAACCAAATTCCAAAACTAAACTAAATCAAAAAAAACCAAAACATAACTAATTAAAAAAAAACTCTTTAAACAAACGAAATCAAACCAAACCAACCAAACCAAACCAAACCAAACCAAACCATCCCAACCCAACCCGCGGGCCCCACTGTCCAAAATTCGCCAACTTAGTTGGCTGATTTTCTGCAAGTACAAAATTGACCAACTAAGTTGGCAAATTTTGGACAGCGGGCCCAGTTTGGGGCACACGTTTGCTTTTTGCTGGCCACGTGTCGGCTGCGGTTTGTTCTTCGCCAACTGAGTTGGCGGACTGTGTCTTTATTTTTAATTTAGGTAAACTTGTTTCATTTGCATAAATTTAATTTCGCTACAGTAAATTTTCTGGAAATAGAAACCTGAAATCCAAAATTAAAATCAAAACTGACTAAATTTTTCGGAAAATTTCATACAGAGCAACAAAATTATAACAAATCCAACTGAAAGCATAAAATTAAAAAAAATCACATAAAACATCATAACGCCTATCTGAATGACGTTTTACAACTTCCCCAATTTTTTTTTTTCATCTGTTTCCGTTTGCTGCCGTTATATATATATATATATATATATATATATATATATATATATTCTCTCTCTCTCTCACTCCCTAACACTCTTTCTCTCTCTTACGTTATGCTCTCTCACCCTTGCTCTCTCTCTCTCTACTCTCTGTGAGAAGAGGTTGTGCGCGACATCCAGCTGCTCCAGGCTCGTCGTCCCGCCGATCTCTGCCGGGAGCGGACCGACGATCTCGTTGAAGTTGACGTCGAGCACGGTCAGGTCCTTGAGCAGCCCGATCTCCTTGGGCAGGCAGGACCTGATCCCGTTGTTCATCAGCAGGATCTCGTTGAGCGTCCTCGACATGTTGCCGAGGCTCGCCGGCACGCGAGGACAATGACGGAGACCAGCGAGTTATGTTGTCCGGGATCTCAAACGCGAACCAATTGTGGTTGATGAATATCGCGTCGAGGGGCTTGTCGAAGAGCTCGCTCGGGACGCCGCCTTCGAACTCGTTGAACCGGATGTCGAGGAACTTGAGCGAGGGCAGCTTCAGGACGATGACGGGGAACCGACCGGCGAACCGCTTGTTGCTGAGGTCAAGCTCAAAGAGGAGCTTCAGGCGGTTGAACCGGCGGAGAACGGTGCCGCAGAAGCGGTTGGAGTTGATGTGGAAGAGAGCGAGGTCGGTTAGCATACCGAGCTCTTCGGGGAGGTAGCCGGCGAGAGAGAGCGGAACGTGAGAGAGAGAGAGAGAGAGAGAGAGAGAGTGTTAGGGAGTGAGAGAGAGTATATATATATATATATATATATATATATATATATATATATATATATATATATAACGGTAGAAGACGGAAAAAGACAAAAAAAATAAAAAAATTAAAAAGTTGTAAAACGTCCTTCGGATAAGCATTATGATGCTTTATGTGAATTTTTTTTAAATTTTCTGCTTTCAGTAAAATTTGTTATAATTTTGTTGCTCTGTATAAATTTTTTTGTAATTTTTTTTAGTATTTTTAAAATCGAAATCGAAATTGAAAACAGAATAAAAATAATTAGTATTTCCAACATCGAATAATGCTTACCTCCAGTCTCAACCCCACACGTGTCCCGCCATTCCCAAAATGCCCCTCCACCAAATTAAAACAACGGGGCAAAATAATTTCCCTTCCTTTCCCAGAATCTCCCATGTCTTCCCCTTCCTCTCCCAACAACCGATGTTACTCTCTTCCCCAAAAGGACACAAACTTTTCTCTGTCCTCCTCTTTCCTCTTCCCGGAAAGGACACAAACTATTCTCTCTCTCCCCCTCCACCTCCCCTCGGCTGCCATGGCCGATCCTCCTCCTCCTTCCTCCTCCGACCTGGATCTAAACATCGTCCCCTACCAATTCCTCTCCCCCAAGCTCGAGCTCGAGCCCAAGCCGGAGCCCATCGAGCTCCCAAACCCTAACCCTAACCCTAACCATATCCCCGAAGTCCACACTCCTCTCCAGCAGCTCCCTCCTTCCGGCGGCGAAGACGACCTCTTCGCCGAGTACTTCCGCCTAGCCCAGCTCTTCCTTGCCAACTACCGCTCCTCCTCCTCCTCCGCCGCCCCCAGCGGTGGAGGCGGAGGAGGAGCTATAGTTCCCGACCTGGATCCCTCCTCCGCCGGCACCTCCACTGCCGTCGTCGTCTCGAAGAAGAGCCGCGGCCGCTCCGGCGAGATGGTCCGGGTCTCGAGCCTCACCCCCCAGGACCAGTCCTACTTCCGCGACCTCGTCCGCCGCACCCGCATCACCTTCGAGTCCCTCCGCCTCGTCGTTCTCCGCGACGAGGACCGCTCCGGCGCTCTCGGCCTCCTCGCCAAGCGCGGCCGCCCCGACCTCAAGTCCTCGGCTCTCATGAAGAACCGCGACCTCTGGCTCAACCGCGACAAGCGCATCATCGGTTCCATCCCCGGGATCAACATCGGTGACGTCTACTTCTTCCGGATGGAGCTCTGCGTAATAGGCCTCCACGGCCAGGTCCAGGCCGGCATCGACTACGTCCCTGCCAGCCTCTCCTCCAGCGGAGAACCGGTCGCCACCAGCATTATCGTCTCCGGCGGATACGAGGACGACGACGATAAAGGCTACGAGTTGATCTACACTGGCCAAGGCGGACAGGACCGAAATGTACATAAACATTTCGTCGACCAGAAGCTCCAGAGGGGAAATCTCGGCCTGGAGAGGAGCATGGCTTACGGGATCGAGATCCGTGTCATTCGCGGGATCAAGTGCGACAAGAGCCCCACCGGGAAGGCCTACGTCTACGACGGCCTTTATAAGATCGTTCACTGTTGGTTCGACGTCGGGAAGTCGGGGTTTAGCGTGTACAAGTATAAGTTGTTGAGGATCGAAGGGCAGGAGGAGATGGGTAGCTTGATGATGAAGCTCGCAGAGGAATTGAAGACGAATCCTTTGATCGTGAGGCCGAAGGGGTACATTAGCTTGGATATGTCGATGGGGAAGGAGAACGTGGCAGTGTCGCTGTTTAATGATATTGACGACGATCGTGACCCGTTGTTGTTTGAATACCTCGCCTGTCCAGCATACCCACCCGGATTCAAGGAGAAGATATTTGGGGATCGGGGAGGTGGATGCCAGTGCATGAGGAATTGTACGTTGGATTGCTATTGCGCCAAGTTGAATGGCGGCGAGTTTGCTTATGATGGGAATGGGATTCTTTTGAGAGGGAAGCCGGTGGTTTACGAATGTGGACCTTTCTGCCGCTGCCCGCCAAGTTGTCCGAACCGGGTGAGCCAGAAGGGGGTGAGGAACCGATTGGAGGTTTTTAGGTCATTGGAGACGGGGTGGGGGGTTCGGTCCTTGGATTTGATTCGAGCTGGGGCTTTCATCTGTGAATTTAGCGGGGTTGTCCTTACAAAACAGCAGGCAGAAGCAATTTCCATGAATGGAGAAGGTTTTGTCTGTCCTAATAGGTTTCCTGGGAGGTGGGTGGAGTGGGGAGACATATCTGATGTCTTCCCGGACTATATGCCACCCACACTCCCTTCTCTGCCTAGACTAGACTTTTCGATAGATGTGTCAAGAGCTAGGAACGTGGCTTGCTATATTAGCCACAGTTACAGCCCTAATGTGTTTGTGCAGTTTGTTCTTTATGATCATTATAATGTGGCGTTTCCGCACCTTATGATCTTTGCGCTGGAGAACATCCCTCCTTTGAGGGAGTTGAGCATTGATTACGGTATGGCAGAAGAATTGGTGGGTAAATTGACCCTCTAGCTGTGGATCTCGTAGAAGCTGATGCATTTTAGAGGCAGCATAGTTCATTGTTATTTGGGTATGCGGCGTTGCCAACATGTTTTTGTGGGCTGTGTGTTCTACCTTAGGTAATATTCTGAAAACTTTTTCACTATGTAATAATACTTTTTCTTGTACAACATTAACATATACTGTGGTTTTGTAAATTGTGACATAGTATTTGTTGTTGAGTCAAGATTTTGTTGTTAAAAAAACCTTGAAATTGTTAATGGAACCCTGCATTCCTACAGCATGCACAATCATGTTACAATTTTAGGTGTTAATGTTTTCATATTTATTTTAGTTTGCTCAAATTTACTTGCCCATGGTTATCAGTTACAATTAACTTGTTTGACATGCTACCTGTTAGCATTGATGCTAGGACTGCATTCATATAAAATGCTGTTCATGAACATCAATTTTCTATTGAAGCTTACCATTCCAAATATTCTTATATCAACATCTCATTATATCCGGTGATTCTCTGTCTTTAACTATGTATGACCGTTAAACAATATGAGATTGATAGCTCCCACAAGCTCAATATCACTTTCACTAAATTACTTTCATAATACTCCTATGTATTTTGTTTAGCATCTCTGATTGCAATCACAACTAACCATATCCTTCCATTCTAGTCATGTCTTATCCTTCTGTTATCTGCCATGAATATTTCTGCATCCTGATAAGGGCCTCTCTGGCAAAATGATTTCTTCCGTCTTGCATGGTGTGGATATGTATATGGTGTTTGTTCGTTTCTCTGTACTATTAGCTTGACATCATTGTAGACTACCACATCCCTTGATTCTTATCACTGAAAATATAGTAGTTGATCTTTGTGGCTTACCTTTGTTAACTTATTTCTAGTAAGGATGTTACTTTAATTGTTACTTGCAATTGTCTGGTACTTATTCCTGTCTAAATGAAAACAAATTCTCAAGTGAAATTTTTGTTCTTCTTACTTGGTTTCCGTAACACCAACTGTTGGTGAAAGTATTAACTTGGTGTATGGAAGGGTTCCACATGGTGTCATTGCTTCCAAGTTTCAAGTTAGGTAAAAAAAAATCAAAATCACCGGTGTTACGGAAACAAAAAAATACTATACTCCAATCCGAAACCGTCGATAGTGTTGATACCGCCGATCCCGATACTCATAGGAAGGGTCCAATACCGATAAGTGCGAACCTTGAATTATACATACAAGAAATGCATACCACATGCAAACTGGAGGAAATCTTTTGATATTATATTTATTTCCTTCCATGTAGTATATCAGAACAATTAACTTTAATTTGTTAGTTATTCTTCTCTTTGACTTATGATGGCAAAGTTAGAACACCTCTTGTTACGGCAGGCCAATTGCGAGCACCAGTTAATGTTGGATCAACTGCAATAGGAAATCAAAATGGTGGATCATGAATGAGTGCAACTGCCATTTACTATTGTGGCACTGCAAGTGATGGATCTGAAGGTGTAGTCATTTGCTAAGTTGGGTAGTGGTGAAGGAAAGGAAGAGCGGAACGGATAGGTGTTGTTGGCTGTGGTGCGTGTATGGGAATTGTGAGCAAAACTCGCAAATGACCAAGTAAGTAGCCATCCAAGGGCACCTTCCTTATTTAGAATGAAGGGAGAAGTTCTTTTTAATCCTATTATATTGGAGGCGGTGATTCAGAGAGATTTATGCATTGCCCCCAACTTGACCCTTAATTGAACGCTGGGTTGCTTGCTAGTTTTACCAGTAAATTTGGTTACCTGAAAACATTAAAATCTTACACATGATGTGCATTGTTGTGAGCCTCGTAGTGAATTGTTGTCTTTAGATATAGAACATGCTTGTGTACATCATGATATGTTTTGAAATATGAGTGCCAAATTACATAGTTTACCATTCCTATAATCCAATGGAGTATGTTTTGATGTAGTTAAAGTTTAAATTGATAACATCCTGAAGTAATTAATGGCAGGCCATCTAAGTTTGGTAAAAGTAATTTATGGGTAACTTTTTGGACGGTGCATCTTACTCGCATTTCAGAGATGTAAAGGTAATAATAGATTTTTCATTTATGCTTTGGTTGAAAACAAATCATACTGATAGCAACAAAAGATTCTTCCCTAGTAGGAATTATGAATATACCTAATTTTTTAATGGAGAGAAGTTTTTCAGCCATTTTATCTAACTACCTTAAAGATTTCATTAGGTGCTGTATTGCCTCCCATTATTAAAGGAAGTCTTCAAACATTTTGTCTCATCACCTCTTTAGATTTTGTAAGATTTGGGTATCATGTATTAAGTTTGGTACAAGCTACCTTCAAAATGTCCTGAGTGATAATCTTATTTTCCTGTTCATTTCTTCCAGAGGTACACAATACTATATTAACTAAACCACTTATTTACAGTTACATAATTATTTTTCTTTCAGAAAATAATTTTCTACAACGTAACAAAATTAGGTTAAATTTGGTGGAGGATGCCAAAATTTTGAAAACTAGATGGAGAGGTCCAAATTGCCAGACCGTTTGACATTTACACTGATTGTTTTTTAATCAATGGATACGGCAGACCATATGGCGTTTTTGTAGCACGTTTTTTCAATTTCGCCTATGACAAAATAGTTTTTGCAATAAAAACCTACAACTCTCCCATTGATTTTTTTTCTTATTTATTTATTTTTGTATTTATATATTTTTTATTTAAAAATAATAATCTATTTTTAGGGATAATGTTAAGATCTCTCTTAAGTCCTAACTCATTTGTAAGTTAATGATTCAATTAGCCAGCAACTTGGGAGCGTTGGTAACATCAACCCCCACGATATCACTGGATCTGATGAGGAAGAGAGAAGGGGTGGGGTGGGGGGTATTAGGGAACGAAGTCCCCGGAACCTAATTAGTTTTTGGGTCTGGTGTAGCTGAGTTTTTTATGTGCCTGTATTATGTTTTAAGGGTATTTTAGGGATTTTCTCTGTAAAGAATATGTATATAAACTCCATATGTCTAGGGTATAAACTCCATATGTCTAGGGTTGGGCTGTGTGAACATATACAACCGTCTCCTCTTATTATTTATCTAGTGAAGATCGATCTATCGCTGTCCGTAAAAGTAGTTCAATTTAGACAGCCAGAGGTTGAGAGTTAGGTTTTTTTCTCTCTCAGTTTTTGTTTGTTTTATTTGTCATGAAAAAATTGCAAAAACATGCAACGATAAAGCCATACTGTTTGGCGTTTCTAGCATTTCCGTTAGATTAAAAAAAAGAAGCGAAAACGCAATATTGTCTAGCTGGTTGGACCTCTCCACATAATTTCCGAAAAGTTGACATCCTCCACCGAATTTCACCTAGTTTTGTTACTCTGTAGTCTGTAGAAATTTTCTGTTGTTCTTTTACAAAAGATTGCGCCTCCGTCTAGCTAGCTATCTGACTTTATTATGCTATATGGCATGATATTCTTTACATTATACAGATATTCTTGAGACCATCAAAATCTTGTGTCGGTATCAATGTTGATTTTGGCTTTAGAACTGCTATCTTCTGGTTCATCTGCTATTGAATTATAACTGTCTCACATGTCATGATCACCATACTAAGTTTAATTGGCAGTCCTGTAAACATTACATTCACGAAAGTGTTCTATGGTGCACCTCGCCCATTTTACCGACACTCTGGTTAAGCCCACACTACTGAACTCGGCACAATAAAGTGTTTCATGTGAAGGTTTCACTTGTGATATGCTACTCTGCAGTTGTTTTATGCCTCTATATATTCATCAGTGTTTCATGATCGTTGTCCTCTTGTTTCTTTCAGGTACTAGTAAGTGCATTTTTCATGCTACACGGGCCTCTACTTAGAGCAGCGTGGATGGCACCCATCATCGTCATGCCTGCCTGATGGTCGGTTGGTGCAGCATGCAACTGTTGATGGTTCTGGAAGTCACTTGGTAACTATATTTCATGCATGGGTGGTACTGTAAGAATCTAAATTCTGTGTGCAATTTCAGTTGTTCATTGAATCATGTATATTATCTGAGCAACCTTGTTCGCATGTGTACGGAGTATTTGAGGTGGCTAGTCATGTGAAGTCATGGGAAGTAGTCTTTAGCTCATTAGGAGAACTTACCAGTTTTGAAGCTGTTGTAACTGAGAGTGCAGGAATCTGCAGTTGGTCAATTTTCCATGACCACTTCCAGAGACGCCTGACCATAATAAGGAGAGCCTCGATGAAGTTCCTCCCGTGCTGTACTCGTGTCCGCTTTATCCAGCTCCTCAAGTTTCGTGTCAAATGTTTCTAAAGTAGTTTTTATTTTTTATTTTATAGTTTCTTTCATGTATGGGATGTATGTGACTATAGATCTTTATTTTCTGAAGGCTTTGTATAGTGTAGAATGGATAATTATATCAACTTATTGTCAAACCTTTTTGTGATAGTATCAAGCATGTGATTGTTATTAGGCCCCTAAAGGCCTAATAATGCAGGGACAACTAATGTGAATATGTAAATTAGGCCCAAAGTTCACAAAGTTGGGAACTCCCATCCCAAGGGGGCCTAGTCATGACCCCACCATAGTTCCACCACATCATTTTCCTGTATTAATATCCCATCAAGAGAGAAATGTGATATCATTCTCATGCCACTTCTCATATTCTCTTTCTTTTCAATATTTTCTCGTAATTGTTTTCTTTGCGATACTAGTTTCTATTTGAAGATTGTATGTAATTCGAAAGGACAAATATCTACTTTTAATTTTTTTACGATATCTAGTAAATCAAAATATTAAATTTTTTAAGATATATAAGAGGTAGTAATAATGCTTGCTTATATATAACTTAGATAGTTGTTAGAAGATTTCGTCGTGGACAAACAAACAAGTGAATGTTAAAACAACGTACATGTTGGTTTTAAAAACAAAGATTGTTTGCCCTAGCTACGTTTATGTTTTAATTTTATTATACAAAATATTCATACTTTTAAACTAATTATATTGACCGTCCCTACTTTTTTTGATTTATTATACGAACTTTAAGATAAAAAGAAAAAATTATAATACTAATTATCCATATTTTTTTTTCTAAAGAGCTGGTCAGTGTTATTAGTTGTGTTATTAGTTTAAAAGTAGAAGTATTTTGTATTATAAACAAAAAATTTAGGAATACTTAGTGTAAATAATTTTAATTTTAATTAAATTTTATCAACCAAAGTAATTAATGTAACTTAATGAGATATTTTATCAAATTGTCACCATTAAAAATATAAAAACTACTATATACGTCATCTATTTAGCAAAAAAAAACTAAAGATATTCTCGTTTTGTACAAAACTGTCAAAATATATATTTTAATATTTTTAACTATTTCATACAAAAAAATAAGATTTTAGTTTTTAAAATAGTAGAAGTATATGTAGCTTCTATATTGAATAAAAATATTTGTTAGAATATTCCTAACTTAGTTTCCGACAAACACCTGATTTTGTCCTAAACTCGCTAATTAAACTAATCACCGACCATGGTTATTAGCGCATCACAGAGCGTGCTGGCATACTTCCAGAAGCAATTACGTGTCACTCGTCTGCATTACTCACCCAGTCTCTGATATGTGGGCCACTAGATGTCCTAAGTATGTGGTTACACGAAATCATCACGCTTGCTTTTACTATTTTGTTCCCGCATTTCCGGCCGTTGAAGTGGGAAAGTAGCAGTCAAATGTAAGTTTTGTCTAAAATTTGGAGGGAGGTGACTGGCACGTCACCATCCCATCCGACGTGGCACGAAGTCACCGGCTACCGACGGCCGAAGTTTCTAGTATTCCAAATCTCTTTAAGGTCTCTCTTCCTTCCTCGAATTTTCTAACGTTACTCAAGTGATTTTTGATTCTAGGGTTTATATACCAATCTCCCCCTTTGTTTCTGCGCTTGAAACTTGAAATTAGGGTTTCTGTCGATCGATTTTCGTTCTTAATCCGAGCTACGGTTTCAAGGATTATCACCCGAGTGCTCAAAGGTGACACCTTTGCTTGATCCTCGTTCCAAACTTCCTCTTTTACGGATCTAATTTTTCTTTTTCTTGTTGAATTTGGAGAAATTTAAGTGTGCCCATTTTGCAGTTGGTTTTGTAATTGATGAAAAAATGTGAAAAGTGTCATCTTCTTCTTGATTCCTTTCCATTGCTAACAAATTTCCAATCTTAGGCGAATTTGGTGACTTGTAAGTGTGCCCATAAGGTATTTGATGTTGTGATTGATGAAAATTTGTGAAAGGCGTCATCTTTTTTCCTGATTCTTACTGTTTGATTAGAAAACAGATGAGAAGGCGCCCAATCTCATCCAATTCCCAAGAGGAAATGGAGAAATCCAACTATAAACCCCCTCGATCCCGCCTCTACTTCCTCGCCACCCTCTCCGCTGTCTTCTGGTTCTTTCTCTTCTACTTCCATTTCACCGTGCTCGGTTCCGCCCCCGTTGTACCCCAACCAAAGCCCTCCATCTCCATTGTCTCCTCTAAGACCGAACATCTTTCCGAAGTAAAGAACCCGGTCGGCCCGAATGCTCATCAAGAACCCAAGAATCACCCAGAACGTAAGATTCAACACCAAGAACCCAAGAAGGATTACGCTTTTGTTCGGGCCCTTAGGACCGCGGACAACAAGAGCGACCCCTGCGGCGGGAGGTACATTTACGTCCACAACCTCCCTCCGCGGTTTAATAAAGACATGCTTAGAGATTGCAGGAAACTTAGCCTCTGGACCAACATGTGCAAGTTCACCACCAATGCAGGCCTCGGCCCTCCCCTCGAGAATGTCGAAGGGGTGTTCTCGAATACTGGTTGGTACTCCACCAACCAGTTTGCGGTGGATGTGATCTTCAGCAACCGAATGAAGCAGTACGAGTGCCTGACTGAGGACTCGTCAATTGCGTCTGCGGTGTTTGTTAATTTCTATGCTGGGTTTGATATCTCTCGGTATCTTTGGGGATACAACATCTCGGTCCGGGATGCGGCTTCTCTTGATTTGGTGGATTGGCTTATGAAGACGCCGGAGTGGAAAGTAATGGGTGGGAGGGACCATTTCTTGGTGGCAGGAAGGATTACATGGGATTTTAGGAGGTTGTCTGAATCTGAGTCAGACTGGGGGAACAAGCTCTTGTTCTTGCCTGCTGCCAAGAACATGTCGATGCTTGTCGTGGAGTCGAGCCCATGGAATGCTAATGACTTCGGAATACCCTATCCGACGTATTTCCATCCAGCGAAGGATTCTGAAGTGTTCCTTTGGCAGGATCGGATGAGGAAGCTGGAGCGGAAGTGGCTCTTCTCGTTTGCAGGGGCTCCACGCCCTGGCAACCCGAAGTCAATCAGAGGGCAGATTATTGATCAGTGCAAAAATTCTCCGTTGGGTAAGCTTTTGGAGTGTGATTTTGGGGAGAGCAAGTGCCATTCCCCTAGTAGCATAATGCAGATGTTTCAGAGCTCTATATTTTGCTTGCAACCTCAAGGTGATTCATATACGAGGAGATCTGCTTTCGACTCAATGTTGGCTGGTTGTATACCTGTCTTCTTCCACCCAGGATCGGCATATACACAGTACACTTGGCATCTCCCGAAGAATTTTTCAACATATTCAGTATTTATTCCAGAGGACGACATTCGGAAGAAGGGCATGAGCATAGAGGAGATATTGAAGCAAATTCCTGATGATGTGGTGAAGGTGATAAGGGAGGAGGTAATAAGCCTCATACCAAGGCTTATTTATGCAGACCCTAGGTCGAAACTGGAGACTCTTAAAGATGCATTTGATGTTTCAGTACAGGCTATCATCGACAAGGTTACGAAACTGAGGAAGGAGATTATTGAGGATCGTGAAGACAAGGATTTCATTGAAGAGAACAGTTGGAAGTATGCATTGTTAGAGGAAGGGCAGCGTACTGTCGGGGCACACGTATGGGATCCTTTCTTTTCAAAACCAAAGGATGCCAGCAGTGGGGATGCTGAAGCTGCAAAGAATTCTTGGAAAAATGAGCAAATAACTCAGTCTTGATACATATTGTAGTAAATTTGGAGGATTACATGTGAGGATCTTGCAGTCCTCGTTTCAGCTTCGGGTTGGAGCTGGAGCTGTTGAAGGCATTCACATCGCAGGCAGTTATGAAAGAAGGCAGAGTTTGGTCATACAACATTGAGCTTAATCAGGAATCCCATGTTTCCCTTGTCTGCCATTTGTTGGATGCTTGAAGGTTGACATCAGTTTTCCGCCTTCAGATATATCAAATTTTCATAGTCCAGGTTTCCATTATTTCCATGTCATTTTTGGTTAATAAGTCTGACATCTTGTCGTACATTTTTACAAAGATAGAAATGCCGTTGTTGTATCTTTTCTTTGGTTTTTTAAAGCTAGTCACATGAGATGAGTGAAGTTTATTATGAAATAGATTTTTTTTTCCCTCCCTCTCCTTAACAAGCTATTCTGGAAATTTTGGATATTGCATTGTCATTTTAGTTGATGGAAATCATTTCTGTAAGTTGTGGCAGCGATTTTTTTATTCAAAATTTTATACAAGGTGCTTGTTGTTCAGCTAGTGGATTTTAATAGTTATAGGATTAGGATCAAGTAGAAACATGTTATTATCGGAGTCATTCGGGGATCATGAAAGGTCATAAAAATAGCTATATGAAGGGGTTATAATTTACAAAGACGGGTCAATTGAGTAGAAGTTTGAGTTATAATTTACCTTCTTTTCTTCCTCTAGTCAAGACTGCCACCACCTCAAGCTGCTAGATTCTGAGCAGAAGTATAATGTCTGTGGTAACAATTAGAAGTTTTGAGTTGTAATTTACCTTCTTTTCTTCCTTTAGTCAAGATAGTCAACACCTCGAACTGCTAGATTGTGAGCAAAAGTATAAGGTCTGTGGTAACTATTTTCTCTCTCTTAGCCACTAACAGAAATTTAAACTTTGAACTTCCGGATAGCATCAACCATTATGGTGTTTTCTGTTTGAACCTGTCCTTCCACCTGTCTTAAAGAGTTGCTTGTCACATGGGTGTCCTTGACAAAATCATATTTTCATAATATTTTTGGGTGAGACACCCCAATCACATCTAGTAAACATGTCCTCTATTCCCAATTGTTAGCAATATTTGTATTAAATAGATTACAAAAACTTATGCTCGATTACTGTATTTACCCAATTTGCGCTTTGTGTGCCTTCCTTCTAGATAGAAATGATAATTTCTTGATAATCTCTTTCTTTTCTATAGTTATTAAAGTCCATATTCCCAAAGATAGGTTTTTGGGACCTCTAATCATTACATGTATATATGTAGTATCTTTGCAAAACTACTCACCAGGTTGTTCAGACATGATAATTATGCATTTGGCTTTTACTTCTGAAGGCTTTGAGGAATCTGCTTTTCTGGATCTCTATCATTTGTCCTCCGTTTGTATTTTTAAACTTTGTAAAATGAGGCTGCTTTTTATCACTCAGAAAGTAAAAAGATATTGACAATGATAAGAATCATTCTTTGTTTGACGGAGTTCATTATGATGTTAATAATTAGTATGACTAGTATACGTTATTGTAGAGCAGTTAATTTGTGATGATCGATTTATGGAGATCCTGCATTGGATATAAAATTGCACATACAATCTTTTTTTTGCTTATTGGATTAAATCCTTGGCTGCACCAAATGATTTCTCAGCTATAAGCAATACTAGTGAGATAGCTTGGAAGTTCTAATATGTGATACTTTGACCAGTTATACGTGAAGAATATCTTAAACTTGGTTAGCAACTATATTGGAGGTCTGATGGATTTTCTCACTTCCTATTGAAGAACCAAGTAAGAGGCCTTAGATTCTGAAACTTCTCGTCAAGCTCGATATCTGTCTGTAGAATCGTTTGATTTCTTCTCATATTTATCTTATTATAAGCTTTTCTCTTCCATAATGCTGGATTTGTGTGATCTTTTTACATGTTTTTTTAATCTTTCAGGATTTTTTTACTTTTTAGGTTATGCGACATTAATTTAAGAGTGAACTTTTTCATCAGAAGTAGGAGGGAAAACAAGAATAACTATGTTTTTTCTATGGACCACAGTCATCTATATTAGTTGCAGGAATGTGGTCCATTTCATTTTTTTTATATTGGATTTAGTTACTTTTTCATGTTCCATTCAGAGCTGGCCTTAGGTTTCTTTGATGATCCAACCAATTAACATCTATGAAGGGTTGGGTCCAAAATCCAAATGCCTTTTTTATCTGGTTATAGCTCTATCATTCATACCTCTCACCAGATTAACCTTCAGTTTGGGAGTTTTGCTGGATCATTTTGTTGTGAATTATTTCTATATTAACAAAAAACTCTTTGAATTGTTCAAAACCCAACTTTGATTGTCTGCTTCATTAATCCAATCTAGTTTTGACGATAAGTAATGTACTGGCTGATATGTAATGTACTGGCTTATACGATGTCCTTTGTCGTTCTTTAACAGGTTGTGATGTCCTAAAATGATTGAAGATGAGATATTTACAGGGTTCTTATGTAGATTTTAGGCCATAGTTATTTTATGTTGGTGTTTTTGATTTTGAACTCTAGAAAATAGTCTCACACCCATGTGGTAATTCTAAATGTGTATTTCAATATAAGAATTTTGTTTTGTTTTTTTTTGAGTTGTACACATGAGGTGTCATGGGGTGTGATAGTCATGTAGATGAATGGGTGTTTTCCTAAATGGCGTTTTTGTGCGTAATTGTA
The DNA here is from genome assembly GCA_036927795.1 of Iris macrosiphon. Lineage (NCBI taxonomy): Eukaryota > Viridiplantae > Streptophyta > Magnoliopsida > Asparagales > Iridaceae > Iris > Iris macrosiphon. Next base: position 206,631,359 of record JAYESA010000002.1, on the reverse strand, counting down.
TCATTCTGTGTGAGTTCGTAATAGCCATGTGGTTGAGATGGAGAGATGTTTTCCAAAATGGTGCTTTTGTGCGTCATTGTGTCATTCTGTGCGAGTTTCCAGCTTATGGCGCTAAATTGGACGCATGTCGTACACATTTTTGTTCAGTAGCTGTTGGCGCAGAAATTGTACGTAACAACTATTTTTAAGTGAATTTTTTTGTTGTAACTAATTCTTATCCTACATTTTTTGTTTAGGCTAGTCCATTTTTTTTTTATAGTTATTTACATGTTTGTCATCAGAAAAAGTTGTTCTAGGCTAGTCAAATTTTTTTTTTTAGGACTGTCACAATGTTGACAGTCCTAGAAGAAGAAGAAGAAGAAGAAGTGGCGGCGAGGGGGCGGGTGGTGGGGTTCTCCTCCTCCATTCTCCACCTTCCTCCGCCGCCGCCTCCTCCCTCCTCCTCATCCTCCCGCCGCCGCGTCCACCTCCGACGACATTAGGGTTATGGTTTGGGTTTGGGAAGGGGGAGATTGGACTGTACTGATTAAATTTTGGGATGTTCTGAGTAAAAATTACAAAAATCTGGATTGTCCTAAAGTAATGAACTGTCCTAAAAAAAATCTGTAGTGTCAATAGAAAAAACCTAAATTAGCACATGTACCATGTTCATCCTTGGAGTTGAACTGTGTTAGCCATAGTCTGAACTCTCTTTAATGCTGCTGAGTTTGTCATCTCTAGCAATTACAATGAACTCTGCGCGTCTATGAATTCATAATCTATTTTGGAACTTTCGGATTTAGCTCAGAAAGAAGAGATTACTTATTAATAATGTGTCTTTTCCTCTGTTACGTTAGTATTGCACAGAAGATTACGACTAAATGATGACAGCAAAAAAATAAAATAAAGGACTACATACAAATATTAACATATTTATCAGACTACATATAAATCATAGGAATTCCGATTCCGGAACCGGAGTGAACACGGGCTTTTCTTTGACGACAGCAGCCACCACATTGGTCGTGCTGCTGCTCTTCCGGCGAGGCTTGGCCTCGCCCAGCATCGTCAGCACGTCTCTCATCGACGGTCGGTCCTTGGGCGACTGCGCCGTGCACAGAACTGCTATCCGCAGCACCAGCAGCATCTCCTCCCTGATGTGCACGCATTTGCCTCCGATGCTAGTGTCGAGCACGTTTTCCACGCGTCTGTTGTTACTGTTGTTACGCAACTTGTCGCGGACCCAGCCTACGATGTCCTGACACTCGCCGAACTCCGACTCGATAGGCCGCTTCCCTGTCAACAGCTCCATCAGTACTACTCCGTAGCTGTAGATGTCACTCTTTTGGTCTACCTTCAAAGTGTAGCCATACTCTGCAACCGAAAAAAACGTATAATATCGTGACTGAAAGTCGCCACTGAAAATAATATGGTATAAGTCTAATTTTTTCTTTTCTTTCCAGAACAGAGTATCAACTGACCTGGAGCAATGTATCCGTAGGATCCGGCGACCATCGAGACCGTCTCATTCTTCGTTACCATCGTCTTGGCCAGCCCGAAATCTGCAATCCTCGCCTCCAGATTTACGTCCAGCAATATGTTGTTCGACTTCACGTCTCTATGAATCACCGGAGGATGACAGTCGTGATGCAAGTACGCGAGCCCCTGAGCCACGCCGAGTGCCACATTGTACCGTGACAGCCAGTCCACCAGCACCCTTCCGATCTCCTCTCCGTGCAGCGCCTCCCACAAGCTCCCGTTAGGCATGTACTCGTAGAGTATCATCGAGTCCATTTCGTTGTGGATGTATCCCATCAGCCTGACGATGTTCCGATGCCTCAGCTTTCCCAGCAGGCTGACCTCTCCGATGAGATCTCCCGCTTCGGAGCAAACTCCGGCCTCGCTGCGCCACAGCTTCTTGACCGCAATCGGTGCGCTGTGACGGGCGATGTTGCCCTTGTAGACGATCCCGGTTGCGCCCATGCCGATGATGTTGGACTCCTTGACACAGGCCAGAACGTCCGCGCTCGTGAAATTGAGCCGCTGGAACGCGGTCAGCCGCCACGGCCATGTTCCATTCTCTTCGTCGAACCAGGCCCACCATCTGTTGTACAGCCGGTATCCGAGAAGGAAGGTAACTCCCATCGTAAGCACGGCCGATATCCCGATTAGCCATCCGACGATTATGTGCTTGATATGAGGCATGTTCGAAGTCGATGCAAATTTAACCGAAGAGTTCGATGCACACGGAGGCAGGACACCGCCGCAGAGGCCCGGATTGCCGGCGAGGTCGTCGGCGTTTATGGTTCTCAAGATGCCGTCGGACGGTACTAGGCCGGAGAGGTTGTTGAAGGAGACGTTGAGCATCTCGAGAGCCATCGATCCCCCGAAGTTGGGCGGTATGGAGCCGGTCAGGAGATTGTTCGATAGGTCGAGGATTGCGAGCGTCGGCATAGTCGATACCGCCACCGGGATCTCTCCCACGAGCTTGTTGCCCTGGAGATTCAGGCTGACCAGCCTCTCGCATGAAGCGAGGTTGTCGGGAATGCGCCCGGAGAGATGGTTGTTGGAGATGTCGAGGGCCGACAGCATCGGGAAGTCTTGAAACTGGTCTGGTATCTCTCCGGTGAGCTGGTTGTCGGAAGCTATGAAGGTCTGTAGGGAAGGGATGGAGAGGATGTTTGAAGGAATGGCTAGTTGTAGGTTGTTGTTCGAGATGTCGATGAACGAGAGCGAGGCGGACAGGGAAATGTCGTCGGGTATCTGTCCGCTCAAGTCGTTTGCCGCAATCTCGAGCCGTTGCAGCCTCGGCAGCCTCCCGAGCCCGACCGGTATCGTGCCGTTGATACGATTGTTCTGTATCCGCACCCGGACCAACGACAGGCAAGTCGAGAGCCCGACCGGGACTTGCCCGGAGAAGGCATTGTTGAAGAGGATGAGCTTGGTCAGGTTTCCGCCCTCGCAAAGGCCCAGCGGGATACTCCCCGATAGCGAATTGCTCGACACGTCGAGCCACTGCAGCGACGAGTTGCGGCCCAGATTGGCGGGGAGGGCCCCCGTCAGCGAGTTGTTCCACAGCTCCAGCACCTGCAGCTGCTGCAGCTCGCCAATGCCGGGCGGCACGGGCCCTTCGAGCTGGTTGCACATCACGTTGAGCAGCTGGAGATTGCTCAGTTGGGCCAATTCCGGAGGGATTATGCCGGAAATCTGATTGTCGGAAAGGTCTAAGAACTGTAACGAAGACGCATTGCCGATCTCTCTTGGAATCGCGCCTTCGAGATTGTTCTTGTACAAATAGACGGTGGTTAGGAGCGGAAGTCTGCCTAGCTCGGCCGGTATCGCACCGTCTAGGTTCCCGACCGCCATGTCGAGGTATCGGAGGCCAGTCAAGTTGCCGAACTCGGCCGGGATGCTCCCTTCGAACTCGTTGTATCCGACGATAAGCTTCTCCAGCGCGGCGAGCTGGCCGAGCTCCGGGGGGAGCTCTCCGGTGAGGTTGTTGCCCGAAAGTCCCAAGAACTTCAGCTTCTGCAAGCTCCGATACGACTTGGGTATCGATCCCGTGAAGAAGCTCCCACGGAAGTCCAGCGTCTCGAGCCACGTCGCGTTGGCGATGTCGTCAGGGAGAGGCCCTACGAAGTTGTTCCCCGACGCATTGAGGCTATTCAGCCACCGCGATGCGCCGAGACCGTAAGGGAACTCGCCCACGAAGTTGTTGTCGCTGACGTCGAACTCTTTTAGCACGGAGAGGCGAGGGAGGGTCTTAGGGAGGGAGGAGGAGAAGGAGTTGCAGCAGAGGTTGAGTCGTGCGAGGTTCGGGAGGCGTTGGAGGCCTCTGGCCGATACCTGGCCGCTGATGTTCGAGTGGGAGATGTCGAGGCCTTCGACATAGCCCAGCGAGTTGCATTGCACCCCTGTCCAGTTGCAGTGGCTGTCCGGGGGCATCCAGTCCCTGAGCGAGTCCAGCGGGTCGACGAGGCCCGCTTTGATCAGGAGCAACGCGTCGGCTTCGTCCCCGACCGCGGCATTGGTGATGGAACTGCAAGAGAGCAATGTTGCAAGGAGGAAAAGAAACTGCATTCTTCCTTTTTGTTCCTCGTCCTCCTCCTCCTACTATGTTTTGTCTCAGTTTTGTTGCATGTTCATATGTAATTGAGGAAGTGGAGGGAGAGAGCAAAGAGTTTTATATGTTAGTGATATGAAATTGTGAATATGAAGTGAATGATTGGTTGGTTGTGGGGTTGCTGGTGAATTTTTGGTGGTTTGTTTTGATGTTTGGTTCACTGCAACAGGCCTGGCCTTGCCTTGCTGGTGAGGGTGGAAATGAGCTGGGGGAGTCTTTGGATTATTGAGAAGGTGCCCCGACATGAAACATGTGCAGAATAATTTGTTAGGACTTATAATTGAGGCTTAGGTACTTAATCTCTCTCTCTTGCAGATGAAATGAATTGATTAGTATTAATGGATGTATGTGATGAGAGTAGGAAGTTTTTGGAACCTGATGGTTTGACTGAGAAAGGAATGTTTGAGGTTAGCAGGATAAATTAACTGCAGAAGCACTTTGTTGTGTATTATATAATATGCTGAGATTGTTCAGGTCTGAGTAATTTGCAGAGGGGGAAGATGGACAGTACACCTGGAAAGTTGACATAATCTGAAAGTGTTTCGTCTTGAAGTTATTTTCTGCCACACAGACAACTTCATAAAGATTATTTCCTAATGGAGTTAATATACTCATAGTTTGCAGTATCGGACAACACTTTAGCATGTCACAATACGATACCGACCGATATCGCCACCGGGATCTCTTTTTCAGTCAATTCAGTTTAACATGTCACAATACGATACCGACCGATATCGCCACCGGGATCTCTTTTTCAGTCAATTCGGCAAAGAATACTCAACGAAAAAGACCTACCAGTAAGAGTATAAATATATAGTAAGTTTGTAAAAGCATATAAAAGAAAAAAAAAATTATCTATCGCAGATAAATCAATCGACAATGATGACTATTATTTTATTTAATTCTAAATTTACTAATAAACAACAACAAAAATTCTTAAGATTATGCTTTAATATATATAATATTTTTTACTAAAATTTTAATAATTCATTAATAATTATTTGTTTTTCAATAAAAAAAATTGATACTTCTATCCAAAATCGTTGATACTGCTGATACTGACGTATCGTCGATCCCAATACTCATAAAAAAGATCCGCTACTGATTTCGATACTGATACTGCGAACCCTTAATATACTAGATGTTGAAATTGGTATCACAATACCAAAAATTTCTAAAGTTTTATACTTTTTTCTGTATTTTTATTATACCAATATATCCTATGCAGATCTGATCGAATGAGAGATGGATTCCAATGATATGATTTTTTCTATATAATCCACTTAAAGACACAGTCACTGTACCAAAAGTCTGGAGAGGATTCTGCCGATTTCCAATCTCAGGCCCCATGATTGATGATTCATGAAGTGATAATTACAATGCTGCAGTTGGTTTTCATTATCTTGATCTTCGAGTATATATATCATATATGTGCTAATTCTCTTTTGAGCAGCTAAATATCCTTCTTAAACTTAAAGTTACATTTGAGGATGCCTGAATATTTTACTTATCCAAAGTGAGCATATATATATACATATATATATATATATATATATATATATATATATATATATTCATTTTGGATAACTAAAATATTCAGGCATCCTCAAATGTAACTTTTATATATATATATATATATATATATATATATATATATATATATATATATATATATATATAAATTTTTTAAGAAAGAACATACATACTAAGACTCTGGAGATGAATTGAGATTCGAAGAAAACAAACAAATGTATTAGAGAAAACTAAATCGGGAGAAACATGTATTTAACTCTTCCCAACTTGAGATCTTGAAAAGACTTGAAATTATTTCTCTTTTGAAAGTCTATTATATAGTTATGTTTCTCTAAGAAAAGAGCCATGTCCAACTTTGTGCTAATTCTTTCTGAATCGAGTTAGTTATCCTTCTTCTTTCATGATTAAAGTTCAACCATCATATGTAGTCATGATGACCGGAACTGAATATTTTAGTTAACTAAAATTGAAATATATCTTAAATGATAATAACATACATATTAAGACAGATGAATTAAGCAACGAAAGAATAAACAAACAAAAATATTAGAGAAATAGTACCATCTTCTTCTTCTTCTCATAACCTGTTATCCTAAAAATAAAAAAGGTCAGAGCTAACCAACTCCAGTGCACTGTTGGTTCCTTTCATACTTTCTAATAGCTAAGGTACTACATACAAGCATTAATCCAATTAAAGTAGCTGGAGCATGTAGATTTGTTAGTGAGCCACTCTGCATAAGTGCACGAACTAAAGCATATTAGCTTCATCATTGGCTTCTTTTGGAATCTTCCCATGTTATTGTATAGAGAACCCAAATTAATTAGAAAGAAAGCCTTATACATATAGTGTTGGTTTTGATTTTGCCTTGGTTTTGTTTTCTAGCAAAAGCTCAATTCCTCTCCCTTTCTTTAGTCCCACATCGGGTGCACCAAAGCCTTCCTATGTACATATATTACTTTCTACTCTTTGCTCTATTAAGTTGTTGTGTGGGGAACCCCTTGGGCCACACGCGCGCGCCGCCGCCGCCGCCCGGCCCGGCTCGGTTCGGTTCGGTTCGCGTAACGGGTGCGGGTACGCGCCCACATCTGCGGGCGCCGAATGCCGATCCGATTTCCTCTTCGGGTTCGGGCTGGGACCCTAAAATTCTTTTTGCTCTTTCTTCTTTCTTTCATTTATTTTTCTTAAACGTTGGAATTAATTTCTGAAACGTTACAAGTGTTTGAACGTTACAAAATTTTTATGTCCAGATTCATCCTTTTAATTCTCTTGTGTAACGGCTGAATTAATCAGAATTAATTCAGACCGTTACACTTCAGTCTTATATATTCAGCTATGTTTCTTTGTAAACAGATCAGAAAAAATTCGTACTCCAAACCCCTGTCAATATTCTATTCAATTTCCGTTGTCTCCGAGCTCTGGGCAGAGCTAAGTTCTGGTCGTTCTCTCCAAGTCGTGTGCGGCAACGAGATACCGGTAGTGCGGGGGTTTTACCACTAGGAGCTTCGGGAACGTCTGCACACAGATCCCGAATAAACTCTTAGGGCAGTGCTTCGTGCACGACTTCCCCAGAGGCCGGTAACATCTGTTTAAATTTTATTTTGTATTCTGAAATTTTACAAAGAAAAATACAATATTTCTAACAATCTAAGAGTTTATTCGTTTTTACTATTCATTAACGAAGCACTTCTAGCAATTCTACCCATTTGTGTTGTTCGTTATATTTAAGAAATAGTCACTGCTTTGTGCTGTTTGTAAAAAAAAAAAAAAATTAACGAAGCAATTCTACCAATAGTGTTGTTCATTATATTTAACAAATACTTACTGTTATAATAGTTTGAATAGTTTTGTTACAATTTCTAAGTTTATATATATTCTAAGTAGCCACTGTTACAATTTCTAAGTTGATAAATTTTCTAAGTAGAAATATTACTTCTCAAACATTCTGTAGCAAATACTGACTGTAGCAATTATGGTCTTCGTTAAGTATCTGGAAAAAATTGTTTCATATTTCATTCTGTCAACCATTAGTTGCTTTGTTACAATTGAATTTACTATGGATTAAATAGTTGCTGATTAAATAGTTGCTAACAAATATTAAAATATTGTTAATATACTTATTAAGGAAATTTGCTTAAAGTTGCTGATTAAACTTGCTTGTTAAGAATATTTGTTAGAAAACTTCTGATTAAAAAGAATTTCTAAATTATTGTTAATATACAATTGCTACAAAAACTTCTACAAATTTTAATTTGCTTAATATTTGTCATAACAAATTTCTGTGCTTCAATAGTTACTGTGCTTCAACAGTACTTAGTATTTTGAAACTTCTAACTAATAGTTACTGTAACATACTGTAGCAATTTATTTGTTACAATTGATTTCTAGAAATTTGTTACTGTAGCAATCTGTTTCAATTCCTCAATTGATTTATTTGTTTACTTATCAAATTGCTTATTATATTGTCAAATTACAAATTTGCTTAAAGTGTTTTAAATATTGTTAGTACATTTGATAACTTTGTAAATTACATTTTTGATCACAAAATCTCTTTCAATTACAACATACAATTTGCTTCAATTTTAATCACTTAGTATTTTGAAAGCAATTTTTGGACCAAAAGAAAATAGTTTAGTAAAAGGAAATTGCAAATAAAATCTTGAATCTAAAGTTTCAAAGTAGAGACAAACTCGGGCACAAGCCGAAAGGGTCCTTCTGTCAACCGGGTGTAAACAACCCTAAGCGACACGGTATTTAAGAGTCTTCGGACCACCGCTAGCTGGGAACCGGCCCCTACAGCTAACCTGAGTTGATCAACACTTGAAAAACTAAAGATTTTAAGATTGATTAGCAAAGACCTCCTAAATTATTATCTTAGACATTGTTATTAAATAAATTTATATTTTCAGACCGCAATCATGACTGGAAAGGAGGAATCCTCTACTGCAAAACCTGCTAAGTTTGATGGTTCATATTTCAAGAGATGGCAGAGCCAAATGAAATTTTGGCTCACGACCTTAGGTCTTATTTCTGCCATTGATGGGTCCACACCTATCACAAACGATTCTGATGATACTGAGTCTGACATAGCAGTGTCCACCTCATCGAAACCTAAAACCCCTAAAGAGATAGACTTTCATTGTTTTCATAGAATTCTAAGCGCATTATCTGAATCCTTGTATGATATATTTTTTGAATACAAGAGCGCTAAAGAACTCTGGAAAGCCTTGGAAGATGAATACGGCTGTGATGATGCCGGAATAGAAAGGTTTAATTCTTCAACCTTTAATAGGTATTTCATGGTAGATGACAAACCAATGAATGACCAACTCCATGAATTCCAAGAATACCTTAGACATATTCAAGCAAAAGGGACATCTTTCTCCAATGAACATAAAATAGCATGCCTAATAGACAAGCTACCTCCCTCTTGGTCTGATATGGCTAAGGATCTTATCCATACACAAGGAGAACTTACCTACAATCAAGTCCTAAAGAAAATTAGAACCGAAGAACAAATTAGATTGAGGTCTAAGCCTAAGACTGAATCTAAAGCTAAGGTAAACCTTGTAGAAGACCAAGGAAAACCCAAGTCTAATTTTCCTTATAAACCCAAAAAGAATTTCTTCAAGAAGAAGAAAAACTTTCAGCCTAACCACCACAACCATCATCAACAAAACCAAATACCTAGGAACTTCAGTCAGACTCAGGATCAGAAGAGGTTTTGTTTTGTGTGTGGTAAAACAAACCATATGGCCACCAACTGCTACCATAGGAAGAAGGAAGCTGTCCAGACCTCCTACAAAGGAAAGGACTCAGCTAGACCAGAAGCGAACATGCTTCACAAAGGTTCTTCGAGTTCCTTCAGGTCTGTAAGCCTTCAACCTCTTTTAACCTCTCTTACCATTCTGATGATTGGTGGTTGGATTCTGGAGCTAATGTTCACGTTTCGTTTGATCGCTCCTGTTTTTCAAACTATCAGGAATCAAGTGGAGGAGGTGTGACCCTAGGAGATGGCTCAACGGCACAAATTATTGGAAGAGGAAAAGTTAACCTGAAGATAACATCAGGAAAAAATCTTAACTCTTCATGATGTTCTTCATGTGCCGTCTGTCAGGAAAAACCTAGTTAGTGGATCCCTTCTTGTAGCCTCAGGATACAAATTTGTAATGGAGGCTAATAAAGTTTTTTTTTTTTTTCTTCTAAACATGACTCCTTTATAGGGAAAGGCTTTGTAAAAGACGGTCTTTTCATTTTAAGTACAATAAATAAAATTTCTGTTTGTTCTCTCATTGTCTCTAATATAGAATCTTCAATTGTTTGGCATGGCAGACTAGGTCATGTGAACCTAGGTTCTACTAAAAGAATGATGACCTTAGATCTTATTCCCAAGACTGTAGACGCTGTTTTTATAGGATATACCTTAGACAGCTATGCCAATAGATTTCTAGTGACTCACATGATATAAAATTCCACTACTGGATATATATTTACTCTAGGAGGAGCTACGATCTCCTGGAGCTCTTGTAAACAAACTATCAGAATGGCTTAAAAATCTTATTATGCATATACCTGTTTCTCTTAGTCCTGTTCCTGCAATTTCAATAAATTGTGATAATAAATCTGTTATTGAACTACTAAAGCATGATTCTGTGAATGCTAAGATGAACAGGCACCTGCAGCTGCGCTTCAAGTCAATAAAAGGCCTACTAGGCAAATATGTGGTTCTTGACTATATAAAGTCAGAAAAGAACCTTGCAGATCACTTGACGAAGGGTCTGTCTAGGACTTTGATCCTAGAATCATCGAGGGGGATGGGGTTAAGCCCATAAATTAGTCACCAGCAGTGGCAACCCAACCGAGTCTGACTGGAGATCCCAAGAAGCCGGTTCAATGGGTAGAAACAAGCTGAACTTAGGTGACTTTATGGAACACTGACTCGAGATTAAAATCTCATTAAAATAAAGCCCAAGCGGCTGTACATGTGTACAATAACTCCCCATCCCTATGGTGACAGTGTTCCTGTGTGATATGGTTAGGATGAGTTTAAAACTCTTAATAGGTCCAAGCTGTAATGCTAGGTTGATTCATATCACCAACCATTAAGGACTTACCTATATGAGAGGTCGTGAAGGCCGCGACTATGGGACAGGGCGATCCCAGACAACTCTCATGAATGTAGAAAGTGCGCATGGCCATTTAAAAGCGCCACCCGATAGATCAAGGACCTCTAGCGTACTATGTGTGCTATTTTTCTAAATCTGGTTCAAAGAAGTCTGATTCAAGGCATAGTCCATCAAGCACTTCTTCAGATTAAGGCAATAGTCACTACGTGAGATTCAAGGCTGTAGTCCATCTCATCTATGCATAGTATTTTACTGCCCAGATGCTCTCTCTCTCTCTCTCTCTCTCTCTCTCTCTCTTCTTTACTTCACTCTTATCTCTGTTTCGGAACTTGACCTTTTGGGGGGGGATTGTTGGTTTTGATTTTGCCTTGGTTTTGTTTTCTAGCAAAAGCTCAATTCCTCTCCCTTTCTTTAGTCCCACATCGGGTGCACCAAAGCCTTCCTATGTACATATATTACTTTCTACTCTTTGCTCTATTAAGTTGTTGTGTGGGGAACCCCTTGGGCCACACGCGCGCGCCGCCGCCGCCGCCCGGCCCGGCTCGGCTCGGTTCGGTTCGGCGCGCGTAACGGGTGCGGGTACGCGCCCACATCTGCGGGCGCCGAATGCCGATCCGATTTCCTCTTCGGGTTCGGGCTGGGACCCTAAAATTCTTTTTGCTCTTTCTTCTTTCTTTCATTTATTTTTCTTAAACGTTGGAATTAATTTCTGAAACGTTACAAGTGTTTGAACGTTACAAAATTTTTATGTCCAGATTCATCCTTTTAATTCTCTTGTGTAACGGCTGAATTAATCAGAATTAATTCAGACCGTTACACTTCAGTCTTATATATTCAGCTATGTTTCTTTGTAAACAGATCAGAAAAAATTCGTACTCCAAACCCCTGTCAATATTCTATTCAATTTCCGTTGTCTCCGAGCTCTGGGCAGAGCTAAGTTCTGGTCGTTCTCTCCAAGTCGTGTGCGGCAACGAGATACCGGTAGTGCGGGGGTTTTACCACTAGGAGCTTCGGGAACGTCTGCACACAGATCCCGAATAAACTCTTAGGGCAGTGCTTCGTGCACGACTTCCCCAGAGGCCGGTAACATCTGTTTAAATTTTATTTTGTATTCTGAAATTTTACAAAGAAAAATACAATATTTCTAACATATAGATATAAAACTCATCATCAGCATAGTTATTATTACTTTCTGCATATCTGACCCTCTAAAGAAGCAACTTGTGTTGGTATTTTTGCCGGACTAGTAAAGATAGTCCCACATTGACTACACCACAAAGTGGGTATCTCAATATAATACTTTGTATGAGTTGAGGTGTGCACATGGGGTGTGATGGGGCACATGGATACCATGTGGGTGTTACTAATTCTGATAATAAAATATATATTATTTGCTAAGATTTATAACAGGACAGAGAAACAAAAGAAAATTGTTACCGGCCTCCGGGGAAGTCGTGCACGAAGCACTGCCCTAAGAGTTGATCCGAGGTCTATGTACAGATGTTTCTCGGAAGCTCATAGTGGTAAAATACCCTGACTACCGGGTTCTCTTCGTTGCATACAACTCGGAGAGAGAGACCGAACTTAGCTCTGCCCAGAGCAAGGATGTAGAGAACATAATGGTTTGAGAGAGAGAGAGAGAGAGAGAGGTTTCACCGTAGGAGAGTTTTCTGTAAAAAACAAAGAATAAGAGACCACAGTATATAGGTAGTCCCAAGACACAGCCACGGGACATATGGCAGTTAAGACTCATAAACAGGTCATTATGGAGCAATTTCAAAAGAAAAAAACGTGGAGAAAAGCTGTCAAAAGAGCTATTACAGAAGCTGTCACTAGGTTCAATGAACCTGGACATATAGCCTCAATGTTCAAAATTTGAATGAGCCAAATGAGTTCAGAAATAAAGAGTAACAAAAAATTTTTTGGATCCCAGCCCGAACCCGAAGAGCAAATTGGATCGGCATTCGGCGCCCGCAGGTGTGGGCACGTACCCGCACCCGTTACGCGCGCTGAACCGAACCGAACCGAACCGGGCGGGCGGCGCGCGCGTGTGGTCCAAGGGGTTCCCCACACAGCATCTTTAAGAAAGCAATAAAGAGGAACTAATATATACATACAAGGAGGGGTAGGCCCATCCGATGTGGGACTAAAAGAAAGAAGGAAGTTGAGCTTTTGCTCAAGCAAGGCTAACAACCCCACCCCCCCCAAAAGGTCAAGTTCCGAATTAGAAGTGACAAAGAAATTAAAAGGAAGAGTGTCTGGGCAGGTATATACTATGCATAGATGAGATGGACTGCAGCCTTGAATCTCACTTAGCGACTATTGTCTTTGTCTGAAGAAGTGCTTGATGGACTATGCCTTGAATCAGACTTCTTTCACCAGATTCAAAAAATAGCACACATAGTACGCTAGAGGTTTTGGGTCTAACGGGTGGCGCTTTTTGTTGGCTATGCGCACTAATCCAAATTCATGAGAGTTGTGTGGGATCGTCCTGTCCCATAGTTGCGACATTCACGACCTCTCATATAGGTAAGTCCTTAAGGGTTGGTGATAGGTTTCAATCCCGTATATCAGCTTGGACCTATTAAGAGTTTTTAAAACTCATCCTAACCATATCACTCAAGAACACTGTCACCATAGGGATGGGAAATTATTGTACGCATGTACAGCCACTTGGGCATTATAGAATGAGATTTTAATTTCAGGTTAGTGTTCCATAAAAGTCACCTAAGTCCAGCTTGTTCCTACCCATTGAACCGACTTCTTGGGATCTTCAGTCAGACTCGGTTGGGTTGCCACTGCTGGTGACTTTACTTATGGGCTTAACCCCATCCCCTTCGATGATTCTAGGATCAAAGTCCTAGACAGACCCTTCGTCAAGTGGTCTGCAAGGTTCTTTTCTGACTTTATATAGTCAAGAACCACATATTTGCCCAATAGGCTCTTTATAGACTTGAAGTGCAGCTGCAGGTGCCTGTTCATCTTAGCATTCACAGAATCATGCTTTAGTAGTTCCTGTAACGCCCCGCAACCGATCGGAGCGTTACGCTGAGTCGGACTGAATAAATCAAATGCTGGTTACATTTGAAATGTTGGATTTTGGGAAGAAGGATTAATCGAGTTGGTTTCAATGTGCAGATGGCTAGCGGGTTCGATGGAAATCAGGTTTTCGTTCAGAATATTTCTGAATAGCTGGATGGAAGCGATAATGCCATCTTTCTTAGTCCGATCGGTCGGATGATTTGGAGAGCACGGCCTGCTCGCACAGTCATACCAGTTGAGTAGATCGCGCTTGCATCGGACCACGGGTTCGAGGGATTGGCCGTATCGGCAGGACATGATGCCTAACGGGATCAAACATTGTGAGTGGGCTCTTTCCCTTCTCCTCTACTCCTTCATGCCTAATAATATGGAAACACGTAAAAGGCTTGAACACTTGGGCTGAAACATTAAGAAATACTACACTGAGGCGTGAGTAGAGTGTGCGTCGTTGGCTTGGTAGGATTGTGGCTTGAAATGATTTACGCGTTGGATAGTTGGAGCGATAGTTGGATTTTACATTTGAGGCAGTCGGTTGGATAATTGAGATTATGCTTGGATGAGTTGGAATGATACTTTGAGGCAATGGAAATATCGGAAATTTGGGCGAGCGAACGTGCATCCGTGCGCGAGTATCACTTGGTCGCTTTGTCTTGCAAAGCGAGCAGTTGTGGTTCAAAACCGAACAACTGCATCGGCGGGGGCGTTGTGCCACTGTTGGGATATTGTGCCACGAAAGCGGCATTGTGCCCCGGTTGGGGCATTTGGCCATGGGTTTGTCCCGAGTTGGGGTGTTGCATACAATATGAAATACTGTGTTGAGAAGAGGCATCGTGCCTATGAAACACTTGATGTTTTGGTGCCTTGGGCGATATCTTGAGGTCGAGATTTGGAATCCTTGGTTGGATATGTTGGAAGAATGGTTATGGATATTTGGTTGGATATCGGTTGAACGAGTCTAGGATCGCTTGGTGGGGCGAGAATATTCAATCCTCTCGTCATACCTACTGTGTCTGCATAGTCACGAACAACCTGCGTGGCACAGGATTTGGTTTCCTGGAACGGGATGAGGCACTGGGGCACCGGGACCGTTCCACCATGGAGGAAACAATGGGCATCGCGCGATTGGGCGCAATGCTGGTAGTCCGATACCACCAGGCGGGAGTAGCTGTCCAACCCTGGATCGGGTAGGATTGCCCTATTGATCTTGGTCCGATCAATGTCCTTCGTGGCTTTTAGCCAGTGACTTCATATAGTATATAATTTGGCTTGCTTTTCTTTTGTTGGTTTGGCTTTCGTGTAGGTGCGGCCACCTTGCCTCGGCAAGAGTGTGCACTTGAGATTGGAATATATAAACTTTGGTTGAGGATGGATATTGAGGCGAGACTGATAGTTCGATATGTTATCGTGCAAGCGATGGCATTGAGTAAGACGGGTCGGATATATATAACTGCTTGTCGTTTGGTTTGAGTTGAATGCTTGCATGCTTAAACTGCTTTACAGCTTTCCTTAACATGTCATTCATATGCCATGAAACGAATCTAGGATTCAACTAGAAAGATCACCATTTAACTGTGTGCATTCACTATTTTACTTAGTGTCGGCTTAGGCGAGTGGGTTACCCCGCTCACCAGTACGATTGTGTACTGACCCACGTTTGTGGGCAATATTTCAGGTACACAGGCGTAGTGGCGCTGCTTGGATATACGGGACAAGATGTATGAACTGTAAGTACTTTTGTGGGCTAGAGAAAAGAGCAAGAGCATTTCATCGTCTCCATGGCATCGCCTTTGTGGCATTGCCTTCGGGGCATTTCATTTGGACCCTATCGTGAGCTTCGCTGCGTATTACTCTGATGTGTGCTTGGTACATAAATTGGCTTCCGCTGTAACTTGGTTGTTTCGATGATAACTTTTGTGTTTAACAACATCGCCTTGTACGAGCGCAACTCCAGGCTCGTACGGCATCACGTCCCGATGAGAATGATTGTCCCGCGGGAGAGCTGCAACGTGGTGATTTCACGTTCAGCAGGGACTATCGAGCTTGCGGGAGATTGGGGCGTGACAGTTCCATAACAGATTTATTAACACAGTTTATAGAAATTGCAGGAACAAGATTAATAGAAACAAGTATATGCATAATAAGGTTTCTTAGTCATTCTGCTTCTGTACATGTAGTGTCCAAAGCTATCATTTCGGAGTCCATTTTACTCCTAGCTATGATAGTTTGTTTACATGAGCCCCAGGAGATTGTAGCTTCTCCTAAAGTAAAAATATTTCCAGTAGTGAATTTTACATCATGTGAGTCAGTAATCCAGTTTGCATCTGAATAACCTTCTATGATATCAGGGTGTCTAGTATAGTGCAACATATAATCTAGAGTACCCCTAAGATATCTAAATACTCTTTCTAATATTGTCCAATGTAACTGATTTGGGTTACTAGTATATCTACTTAGTCTCCCAATAGCAAATGCAATATCAGGTCTGGTCCTGTTTGATATATACATGAGAGAGCCTATCATCTGAGAATATCTATGTTGTTCCATGGGAGAACCCTCATTCTTCTTGAGAACAACACTACTGTCATAAGGAGTAAGAGCAGGTTTCTTATCAAAATACTCAAATTTTTTTAGCATTTTCTCGATAGAGTGTGCTAATGATAGAGTATAGCCCTCCTTGTACTTGGACAGTTGCATACCTAGAATTAAGTTGGCTTCACCTAGATCTTTCATATCAAACTGGCTGGATAAATAGTCCTTGGTATTAGTAATCAATTCTAGTGATGATCCAAAAATAAGGATGTCATCTACATACAAACATAAGATGACACAACTTTCATCTAAAATTTTGGAGTATATACATTTTTCATACTCATTTGGCACAAAACCATATTCTGAGATGACTATGTCAAATTTGTTGTGCCATTGCTTTGGAGCTTGCTTTAGGCCATAAAGAGATTTAACTAATCTGCAAACTTTCTTTTCTTGGCCTTTAGTAATGAAACCTTCAGGTTGCTCCATGTAGATTTCTTCCTCTAGCTCCCCATTTAGAAAAGTTGTCTTTACATCCATTTGATGGATTATCATATTATAAATGGATGCTAAGGCTAGAAGGGTTCTAATAGAGGTGATCCTAGCTACAGGAGAGTATGTATCAAAATAATCTAGTCTATTTTTCTGGGTAAAACCTTTGGCTACTAATCTAGCCTTGTATTTCTCTATGGTACTATCATCTCTTAGTTTTTTTTTGAATATCCACTTACAACCTATGGGTTTACTACCTGAAGGTAGGTCTGCTAGATACCAAGTATTGTTCTCCATGATGGAGTTATACTCACTGTTAATGGCTTCTTTCCAGAAGGGGGCATCAGGAGAATATATTGCTTCTTCATAAGTTGAGGGATCACCCTCTATCAAAAAGATAAAAAAACCTTCTCCTAAGTTCTTTTTAATTCTTTCTCTTTTACTCCTTCTAGGTTCTATATTTTGTTCGAGTTGTGAACTAGATATTTGAACATGAGAGCTAGTAGGGGGAGAGAAAGAAATTCTATCTTTGAAGGGATATATATTCTCAAAGTAAACTGCATCTCTTGCTTCTATAATAGTATTGTTAGAGATTTTATTTACTTCTGAGTGAGTAACAAGAAAACTATTAGCATTGCTATCTAGGGCATATCCTATGAATATAGCGTCTACAGTCTTAGGCCCAATCTTTCTTTTTTTAGGTTCAAAAATTCCTACTTTAGCCAGACATTTCCAAGCTTTGAGATAATGGATCCTAGGAGCTCTACATTTCCATAATTCATAGGGAGTCTTGTCATTAGACTTATTAGAAATTCTATTAAGGATGTAACAGGACGATAATAGTGCTTCTCTCCATAAATTATTGGGAGCACCTGAGCTGAGGAGCATGACATTCACCATGTCTAACAGAGTACGATTCTTTCTTTCAGCAACTCCGTTGGACTGTGGTGAATATGGAGCAGTTACCTCATGGATTATTCCGTGTTCTTCACAGAAATTGGTCATATCATTTGATGTATACTCTCCACCACGATCTGATCTAAGAATCTTAATCTTTCTCTCTAACTGGTTCTCAGCTTCAGATTTATAGACCTTAAATCTGTCTAGAACTTCATCTTTGGTTTTGAGAAGATATGTATAACAATACTTTGAATGATCATCTATAAAGGTAACAAAGTATTTTCTACCACCTCGGGGCAAAACCCTATTTGAGTCATACACATCACTATGAATTAGCTCTAGAAGGTCAGAGTTTTTTTCTACAGATTTGAAAGGTAGCCTAGTATGTTTGGCTTGAACACAGATCTCACACTTATGTTTATCATCTATTGGAGTCTTAGGAATAAGATATAAGTTCATCATCCTTCTTAGGAAACCTAGATTAACATAACATAATCTACTGTGCCACTTATTTGAGGATTCTACATTTGAAACAATAAAGGAAGGATCTGAAATTTTATTCACGGTACTCAAAATAAAAATACCATCTCTTACAAATCCTTTTTCCAATAAAGGAGTCATTCTTAGAAAATACTACTCTATTTGCTTCCATAACAATCTTGTACCCTGAAGCTGCAAGGAGAGACCCACTAACTAAATTTCTTCTGATAGACGGCACATGTAACACATCATGAAGAGTCAAAAAATTTCCTGATGTCATCTTTAGATCTATTCTTCCTCTTCCTATAATCTGTGCCGCTGAGCCATCTCCTAGAGTTATACCTCCTCCACCTGATTCCTGATAGTTTGAAAAACAGGAGCGATCAAAGAAAATATGAACATTAGCTCCAGAATCCAACCACCAATTGTCAGAATGGTAGGAAATATTGACTAAGGGTTGATAGCTTACAGACCTGAAGGAACTAAAAGAGCCGTTGAGAAGCATGTTTGCTTCTGGTTTGGTAGGACGTTTTCCTTTGTAAGAAGTCTGGAAAGCTTCATTCTTCCTATGAAAACAGTTGGTGGCTATGTGGTTTGTTTTACCACACACAAAACAAAATCTCTTCTGATCCTGAGTCTGACCAAAATTTTTTGGTTTATAGTGGTGATGGTTTTGGTGGTGAGGCTGAGGGTTCTGTTTCTTCTTGAAGAGATTCCTTTTGGGTTTGTGGTGATGATGAGGCTTGGGTTTGCCTTGGGATTCTACAACGTTTACCTTAGCTTAAGACTCAGACTTAGGGTTAGACCTTAGCCTAATTTGTTCTTCTGTTCTAATTTTCTTTAGTACTTGAGCAAAGGTAAGGTCACCTTGTGTATGAATAAGGTCTTTCTTAACATCAGACCAAGAAGGAGGGAGCTTGTCTACCAAACAGGCTATTTTATACTCAGTAGAAAAGAAAGTACCTTTGGCTTGAATATGCCTAAGATATTCTTGGAATTCATGTATTTGGTCATTCATGGGTTTATTATCTACCATAAAGTATCTGTTGAATGAAGAGAAATTGAATCTTTCGATTCCAGCATCATCATAGCTATATTTATCTTCCAAGGCTTCCCAAAGTTCTTTAGCACTCTTATATTCAAAGAATATGTCATATAATGATTCAGACAAAGCACTTAGAATTCTATGGAAGAAGTGGTAGTCTATTTCCTTAGGTGTTTTGGGTTTAGAGGAACTAGTGGATTTGGACACTCCTACGTCAGACTCGGTGTCATCAGAATCATTTGCATTGGGTATGGAACCATCAATGGCTGAGATCAGCCCTAAAGTTGTGAGCCAAAACTTTATTTGACTCTGCTATCTCTTAAAGTAGGTCCCGTTGAACTTAGCAGGTTTAGCAGTGAAAGTCTCATCCTTGCCAGTCATGATTGCTATTGAGAAAAACTGAAACTGAAAGATATGTATTTACTCAATAACAACGTCCAATGATTTAGAAAATGGTTAAAGTGATTTTGCTAATCAATCTTAAAATCTTTAGCTATCAAGTATAGATTAACTTGGGTTAGCTGTAGGGGCCGGTTCCCAGCTAGCGGTAGTCCGAAGACACTTAAATATCGGGTCGCTTAGGGCTATTTACACCCGGTTGACAGAAGGACCCTTTCGGCTTATTCCTAATTTATCTCTACTTTTAGAATTAAGACTCAAGGAATTTGCAGTTTCACTTTAACTATTTATTTACTTCTAGAAAATAATTTGTATTGTTCTAAGGTGTAGTAGAAATATGCTCAAAAATACTATTTTTACAAGGCAAGGTATTTAAGCAACTTGATATATAAGAACTTGTTCAATTATAATTTAAAAATGATACAAGTTGTTCCAGAATCTTATTCAAATGAAAAACTAGTAAAGTTATTTAATTATTTGTTAGTCACAAAATTGCTATAGTGTCTTTAAACGATTATGAACAATATAGTTGCAAACAACCAGATTTAGCAAGTAAGGTATAGCCAAAATAATTTTATTGCTAATTAACTGTATTGCTACAGTAGAAATAATTTTATTGCTACAGTAGAAATAGTTTTATTGCTAATTTTATTGCTTCAGTAGAAATAATTTTATTGCAGATAATCAAATTAAACAACTGTGAATTTTTTTTTCTACGATTAACAAATATTTTACGTAACAGTAAATCAGAATCAACTCTTAGATTGTTCCTAATTCTGATAATAAAATATATATTATTTTCTAAGATTTATAACAGGACAGAGAAACAAAAGAAAATTGTTATCGGCCTCCGGGAAAGTCGTGCACGAAGCACTTCCCTAAGAGTTGATCCAAGATCTATGTGCAGACGTTTCTCGGAAGCTCCTAGTGGTGAAACCCCCTGACTACCGGGTTCTCTTCGTTGCACACAACTCGGAGAGAGAGACTAAAATTAGCTCTGCACGGAGCAAGGATGTAGAGAACATAATGGTTTGAGAGAGAGATAGAGAGAGAGAGAGAGAGGTTTCACCGTAGGAGAGTTTTCTGTAAAAAACGAAGAATGAAGAGACCACAGTATATAGGCAGTCCCAAGACACATCCACGGGACATGACAGTTAAGACTCATAAACAGGTCATTAAGAAGCAATTTCAAAAGGAAAGAAACGTGGAGAAAAACTGTCAAAAGAGCTATTACAGAAGCTGTCACTAGGTTCAATGAACCTGGACATATAGTGTAGCGCCCCGTTCTCCCGGTGCGGAGAGCGCGGCTAAGAAACACTAACGGTATCGTTCGATCGGGATAGATTGAATTAAGAACTCGTCCTCGTTATGGATTTGTTTCTTCGGAATCGATTCCCATATTCAGTGGACCGCGCCCCAAGGATCGGCTTAGCGGCAGAGTCAGGAGGGACCTCTCCGCTGCTATCTTTTATTGCCTCGGTTTTCGATGTCGCTTGTTGCTTTCGTGCTTTGAGTTGGTTTTGGGATTTGCTTGTTTTCCTTGAACGGTTTTGATGGTTTTCATTGCTTTCGTTCATTGAAATACACTTCTATTCCGAGATAGAAAAGAGAGGAAGAAGTATTAATCGAGCTGTTCGTGTGCAGGTGAACGAGCAGTAGGCGGCTTGCGAGCGGAGTCGTGAAGCGCCTCTTTCCTTCTCCTTTCCTTCCAACCAAGTGAGTGGCTACCAACCCGATTAGCTAGCCCTGCTTCCAAGCTTCACAGCTAAAACACTTGTATTCTCTTCACCCCGATCAAATGATACCAAGTAATAACTAAAAGAAACCAAGATAAAAGAGAATAGACTTGGTACATATGCTTGTCAATGAAACTTGTGAACGGTTATATCTTTGCATGCTTGTTCGTTCGGAAATGTTCATCAAATGCATAGATACAAGTTTAAACGTATATCCTGATGCATGAATATAACGTAGTTGCAATGTAAAATGAATCATGCAATACTGCTTGTCTTGTACTCACGTAGCCCCCGGGCGAATGCTTGTTAACGTAGCCCCCGGGCGAATGCTTGTTAACGTAGCCTCCGGGCGAATGCTTGTTAATGTAGCCTCCGGGCGAATGCTTGTTAACGTAGCCTCCGGGCGAATGATTATTAGTGTGCGATCACGGACAACTTGTGCACAAGGTATAGTTCCTGCGGGCGGCTGCTGGGACACTGGCACCGTTCCGGCTCCGGACGGAACTAACGTTTAGTCTCACGTACTAGGACAGGATGGTATGCGGCGCCTAACGTTCTTGCACGTAGCAAACCATCTTCGTCACAGACTAGTGTCCATTATGGCAATCAAGCCAGTGATCATCTTGTATATTTAAACCTGTTGCATACTAACTTGTGTCTTCGTTTCAGGGAAGGCATGGTAAGTATTGTGCAGGTAATTCAGTCGGCAGGTAAAATCCACCGAACGATGGCACGTTCATTTCAGTAAATTCTATATGCTGCTTACTTGTAAATGAACTAAGGCAAGATAAAAACCGATAAAATATGCATGCTTCACTAAACAACGTGTTGATTGGTATAGTTCGGCTAGCTCGCCTTCACTAGCATATTTCGATATGCTGACCCTCGTTAAAACAGGTTCTCCACACTAAGGCAAACCGAGCTAGGAGCCGAAGTCGTCTTCCCGATCCAGTCCAGCTGTTGGCGCATCTTCACCGTGCCTCGAAGCCTTTTGAAGTCCGAAGCTGCAACTCTTCATACACAAATGCAGCTCCGTGGCAAAGCCGTCCTCCAGCCTGGAGGTCGTTATCGTTTTGAGTTTATAAAGGGATGTAATGTACAGGACTGCTATCTCATTTTGAGTCATCTTTTTTGTAAGCCGTTCGGCATATTAGCTAACTCGTTCAAGAGTTTGTAATAGATGTTCATTATCAATAAAGAGAACTTTTCCATGTTTCAAATCTGTGTTTCAATTTATCTGCGTACTCTGAATATGTGCTTGCTATGCAAATCATTAAAGCCTTGTGCGGGCGCAACCCCAGGCCCGCACGGCGGTCACGATTCGGGGGACGGCTCAATTGATTCTACGGAATTGGGTCGTGACATATAGCCTCAACGTTCAAAATTTGAATGAGCCAAATAGGTTCAAAAATAAAGAGTAACAAAAAGATTTTTGGATCCCAGCCCGAACCCGAAGAAAAAATTGGATCGACATTCGGCGCCCGCAGGTATGGGCACGTACCCGCACCCGTTACGCGCGTCGAACCGAACTGAGCCGAGCCGGGCCGGGTTGCGGCGGTGGCGCGCGCGTGTGGCCCAAGGGGTTCCCCACACAACATCTTTAAGAAAGCAATGAAGAGGAACTAATATATACATACAAGGAGGGGTAGGCCCATCCGATGTGGGACTAAAAGAAAGAATGAAGTTGAGCTTTTGCTCAAGCAAGGCTAACGGTGGGGGTATTTTCCTAGGAGAAAAAATGATTAACTCTTCATGAAAGTATTTGTGCTTTTTGTCATGCTCTTAAAATTATTTCCATAAAAGTTAAGCCCAGACTCGGGCGCAAAGTGGCGCTTTGTTGGCACACTTTGTACTTAGCAGGTTAGCATCGACGCATGGCATGAGCTGGACGCATTAGCGTATGCGGCCAGCATGAGCGGGTGCATAGGCTGCCACATGAGCTGTTGCGCGAGCGGTTGCTGCGCTTATGTATGAACGGCCGCATGGACGGTTGCTTGCATGGCCGCTGCTATCGGATATATATGAACGGTTATGAAAAGATATTGTCGGTTATTCATATCCATTTTTTGTGAGATTTAAATTAATTCGTTCCTATCTTTGGGGGATTTGAATTAAAGTTATTCATATATTTTCGTAACTAATGGGCGGCCAGACTCCTGTATAAATATTCTTTTCGTGCCTCCATTGAGGACTTACTTCAAAAAAGAGGAGACGAAGAGAGTTGCTGCAGAAGCCATTGCAGTCCAGAAAGTTCGTGCGAGTCCAAGTAAGGAGGTGACATCGAGCGTTCCAGAAGTTCTACGTGAACTTGCTGGTTCCTGGGAGCAGATCGTATTGGGATGAATCTTGCTTTAAGCAATGGTAATTTTTATCACAAGCAGATTTTCTACTTCTCCTTTCTCTTCTCTTCTGCTAGTTGTAATTCCGTTCTGTCCATCTGCATCTGCGAGTGCAAGGAAGAACGTGAAGTTTATTTTTCTGATTCTTTTGTAATCTTGAGAGCAAGTCGTAATCAGGATCTTTTTATTGCTCTTCGTGGAAATCGAGAATAATCAGAGTAAAAACTTTTGTGTGAAACTCTAATCTCGACCACGCTTTCTTCCATCTTTGGTTAAGCCTCAGGACAAACAATCTCAAAGCAAGATCCGAGAAAGATGGAGAACAACCGTGCGAAACTTCTCGACACTAATTTTAACAAACTTGAGAAGTTTGACGGGGATCATTACAACGCTTGGAAGAGGAAGGTCTGCCTTAATCTTCAACTCGCAGAGGTGGACTACGTTCTGACAGAACCGGAACTGGTTGTTCCAGACGATGATGATGCTACTGTTCGGACAATTGCTACTGCAACTGCTAAGCGGAACAAGTGGAGAAGAGACGACAACCTTTGCAAGCTGCTGATTCTGAACTCTATGGAGGATACTCTGGCGAAGTCATACAGCAAGATGGACCATGTTAAGGTCGTCTGGGAGTCTCTAGACAAGCATTATAAGGCGGATGAGAACCGTAACAAGATTCATGCGACTGAAAAGGTCTGAAAGATGCATTTTGAGGACGACAAGAATAAGTTGCTTTAATTCAAGGAGTTTCTCAAGTTACGTCAAAAACTTGAGGATGATGGCATGCCCTTAATCGACGCCTTTGTCGTGGGGGGCATTGTGGCCAAGCTTCCGCCAGGATGGAGCAATTTTATCTCGGACATGCACCGAAAGAAGATGCAAGTTAGCCTTGATCAACTACAGCACAATATCCATATTGAAGATGAGTTAAGGGCTCAAAACAAAGTGGACACGTTGTCCAAGTAGTTGGCAAAAGCCAACTTGGTGTATGCGGGCAACTCCAAGGGGAAGCAAAAGGCTTCTCACTACAAGAAGAAAGATTTCAACCATCTTAAGGTGAAGTCGGCTTCATTCAAGTCGAAGCCAAAGCCCAAGTCAGATGTGACTTCCTTTAACTGTGGAAAGAAGGGCCACTATCGGAGAGACTGTGTAAACTCACTCACCCAAAATAAGTATTTTGTGTATATTTTATATTATTATATTTATTATAGATGTTGAATTTATTTAGAGTATTCTCTTAGTTAATTAGAAAATAAATCTTTTTAGTATATTTACTTATATAAATATTTATTTAGAATTATTTTTAGGCTATTTTAGATTATTTGGATTTTTCCATAATTTTTGGTTAATTAAAAACTAGTAACACTAATTTTCTAGGACTTTGAAGAATTTATTTTATGTTCAAACTTAATTAAAAATATTCCAAACTTTTATTTTAGGTTCTAAATAATAAAATATATTTTCTAGAATTTTTTGAGAATTTTCTGATTATTTTTAGCATTTATTTTGAGTTAATTATGAAAAACTGAATTAAAAACTAATTTCTGAAAAAGAAAACCCAAAAAGTAATTAATTCTGCCCAGTCAGCAAACAGGGGGCCCACCTGTCAGCCTCCCGCAGCGAACAGTGCCGGGCCCGCCTGTCAGTGACCGCGGGGTGAAGCCGAGCCGACCTCGAGCCGAGCCGAGTCAGAGTTCGACTCGGACTCAGCTGAGCCGAGCCGCGTCAGTTTCGGACCGTCAGATTTGGGTGGGGCAGCGTGGATGGCTGCCATGTGGCGCTTTCCGAGCCGCGGCTGCACTCTCTCTCCTCTCTTTATATATAGTAGTTTAAGTTATTTTCTAGGGTTTTTCTTGAGCCGATTTTTGGAGAATTGCCATCTAGGGTTCCTTCATCTTCCAGAAGCCATTACGCATAGCTCCGGACTCCAAACGAGGCCTAGTTTCTTGCATTAGAAAGATATTGAGATTAGCTTCCTGATTATATAAATTTTGTTTCTAAATTATTATTATTAAATTCTGGAAAATTCATAGAGCACAGCATGTCCAAAAGTAGACGTGTTTCGATATTTTTGCAATTCCGGGAGAACCCGGAATAAAAATCATGAACCGTTTAAAGTTTCAGAAAGCTAATATCGATATCATCGACATATATTTTTCCCAAAATTTAATACTAAGTATTTACATACTGTTAATTCTGTAGAACTTCTAGGTTAGCATTTAACCATCGGTGCACAATACAAAATTTGTAAGTGCCATAATTCCCAAACGAATTTGAATTCGGATGAGCCGTAAATTCCAGCATGTTTTTGACGCTGAAACCTACAGGAAATCATGCATAAAAGTTGAGTTTGTGTCGGTTGACTTTTTGGTCAACAGATCGCCTCGATTTGCGTGCCATGAGTCTCGAGTTGATAAAATTTAGTTTCTTTAGAACAAAATTTAGGAATTAACATAAAAATCAGAATAATAAGATTTAAATAGGATTTTAGAGTAATTATTCCAGAAATAAATAAATTAAAATAAATTATCTTTTGACGTGATAAATTTGTAATACATAGGCTATTTGGACTGTGACTTGGACTCTGATTCATACCAGCAGCAGGACCCCAGGCGAGTACATTCTCTGACAGTGTTCCAGTAGGACGTAGTATTTAGCCACCACGGTTAGTTTACATCAGAGCCTGAGTCGGAGAACCCAACGTGCGTTCGTACATTTACATGTACGCAAATATTATTCAGTTTGGTATATATATTTATGTACATAATTACTATATGTATTCCAATAATTATGTAAATAAATTGATGGTTATATTATTATATAGTTATATAAATATATATGTAAGTAAATGCTAATTGATAATTATGACTAAATATTCAGACTGTACGACCCTAGGACACCGTGGACTATCCCATACTTACCTTGACCATGTTGACCCTAAGAACTTGTGAATTTGTCCGCCTTGCGTACATTAACGTACTGGCATAGACACCTGTCAGTTGACTGACTGATTTCGTACAGTACTTGAAGACGCGTCGCGTAATTCAACGCGTAATTGACCGTGTTAGATGACTAGTGTTACCCCTATTATACCCCCTGAGTCCAGTGTAAATGTAGTTGTGTATGTGCTAGTGTAAAGACTAATGATTCTATTGTATTATATTTATGTGTACATGGGATATTGGATTTGTTCTGCGCGATTTCTGGAGCAGATTATTGGTACATTACAGCTTTTTTGCCAGGCAAGTATACCTTGCCATTATACTGTTATTTATATTCCATATGTTGCATGCATCTTTATTTCTATCTTTAGTTCATATATTTTAATTGTTATATAAAATGCGCGCGACGGTGTCGTCGCGGTATGTTTTTATTTATGTATTTGCATTAACCTTGTTTATGAGACTACCCTATTATCATATAGCATCATTAGGTTCATTGGCCGTGACACAGTTGTTACACGAGTTGTGAGTCTCATGTAGATCACGGACTTGCGTGCAGGTTTGGCCTTCTGTACGTGTGGGCCGTGCGTTAGGAATAACTGCTGTTAGAAACTTTGCATGCTAGTAGACTTAGCAGTTATTAGAGGTCTAGGGATATAGCCTATTGTAGTACGGTGGTCCCATCCTTATCCTTGTTTGGTTGCAGGATTGGGCTAGGGTACTAAGAATAGGCTATAAACCAAATCGTGTCATGGATGTGACATGCTTAGAGCATGGGGTGGGGAGAACAACAAGTACTGTAAACTCCCTCGACCAGATTTCAGTAAATTAGAATTATTTTAGCTAATTAGAATTTCTGTAACTTTTTAAAATTTATTTTGTTTACATATCCTTTTCAAATTACACCTGTACTTCACATAATTAATTAGAGCATTACACTAGCTGTACTTTCCAAACAAAATTCACATACCTGCCCTAGACATGTTAGGCTATTTTTCAGAATTTTGTGCAACTCCCAGATGAGTCATTTTGAGCCTCGTTTGAGACGCACAAGTATCGTTACAAAAGTTTGTATTTAATTCCTATTTTATTTCTTGCTCTTTTAACCATCTCTGTACCCCTAGAAATTTAGAACCAACAGGCACCTGTTTTACACAAACAAAAATACGATAATATTCTACTTTAAATATACTACAATTAGTATATTGACACCGTAGTAAAATTATGATCCTACCTGCCTCTAAATAATTAGAGAACATCGTGCGCAGTATTTATTAAATAATAAATACGGTGACCCGTATCACCTAAAGAACCAGGCCCTGCCCCTGCCCAGACTCACCTCCACACCCCCCAAGGCACTCCCCCAGGTTTTCCCTTCATTTTGTGTAAATCAGTATTTCCAGGAATCAGTATTTTTAAATAAGCAAATTACGTAATTACGCAAAATACCCATTTTAGGACCTATTTGCAAATTAGGAAAATTCAGGGGTTTTTATGCAAAAATGCAGTGCTAGGTGGCATTCCCCCATTGGCTGGTGAATGTGGACAGTCCACGTGTCATGTGGGGCCCACAAAAATATCCAAAAGGCTGCATAAATATCTAAAAACCCAAAATTACCTAAAAGCCCCTAAACTTTCACTTATTTACAACTCTGCCACTCCCCAAAACCTCTATAAATACCCGAGCAAACCCCCCCCCATTCCGACTATACCTCACCACCGCCCCGGCCACCCTCCGCCCACCGGACCACCGCCGAACCCGTCGCCTTCCCCATGCCCTTCCCTCCGACCACCGCCACCCCTCTCCAGCCACCGCCTCCGCCGCCCTGAACCACCACAGACCCTACCCCGACCTGCACACCACAGCACCACCACCACTCCCATCCACCCCCAGCGCCGCCTCCGGCCGTCGTCGACCACCGCCACCACCCCCAAATGCCTCGCCGCCACCTCCTCCACCATTCCGACCAACCCCCTGCCACCCCCGACCACCTCAGCCGCCGCCCTCACCTCCACAGAGCCCCGACCCCTCTCCCCGACTACACCACCACCCCCATCCCGACCGCCTCCAGCCACCACCACCGCCACCCCTGACCTCCACCACCACCACCAGTCTGCTCGCCACCCTCCCCTCCGCCGATCCCCCGCCCTGCACCGACCGCACCACCGCCACTGACGCCGTTGCCACCGCTGCAAGCCGGCACTGCTGCTCCTGCTGTCAACTGCTGCTGCTGTTGCAGTCGACCCTCCGGCCGGCCGCCGTCAGCTCCGCCGCCGTCCTCCCGCCGGCGACTCGCCGTGGACCTCCCCTGCCACCCTGTCAGGTA
Organism: Iris macrosiphon; assembly: GCA_036927795.1. Lineage (NCBI taxonomy): Eukaryota > Viridiplantae > Streptophyta > Magnoliopsida > Asparagales > Iridaceae > Iris > Iris macrosiphon. The sequence goes on along the minus strand of JAYESA010000002.1, from coordinate 206,602,369 downwards.
TAATACGTATGTATTATGCAAAAATACCTAGATATACCTATGTGCATGTATATTATGTATATATTATGTATATATGTGTATATATTTATATATAAATTATATATATATATTATTATATATAATTAATATTATATTATTATTAATAATATAATACTGTATAAATACAGTATTTATGTATTTATAATTTCTGCATTTTTTTATTTTTTTATTATTTATTTATATATGTCTATATATATATATATATATATATATATATATATATATATATATATATATATATATATATATATATATATATGTAATTATATAATTATATATATATATAATATAAATACTGTATTTTATACAGTATGATATATATGTATTAATTATGCATTTTATTTTTTTGTTATTTAATTATTATATATATATATGTAATATATATATATAATTTCTTTTTCTTCTTTATATATCTATGTATATCTATGTATATATATATTTAATTATATATGCTATATATATACTTAAATACTGTAAATTATACAGTATATAAATATATATTATTTATTTATAATTTCTGTTTTTCTCTTCTTTTTTTTTATATATTTATATATATACATATGTATATGTATATATATTTATATATATATGTATTCTATATATAATTATATATATTATATATATATATATAATTATTACTATTACTATATACCTATATATATATATATACAATGTATATATATATTGTAATATATTATGTATATATATATTTTCCTTTTTCTTTTCTTATATATCTATATATATTTATACTTAGTATTTATTATATATATACATATAATATATATGTATATATATATTTATGCTTTTCATTTAACTATATAATTATATGTATATATATATATATATATATATATATATATATATATATATGTATATATATAAATATATATATGTATGTTTAATTCCTGCATCTTTTTATTTTCTTTTATATATATATTTATATCTATATAATTATGTATAATGTATATATAATTATTATAAAGTATATTATATACATAATAATATATATGTACATTTAAATTTTAGCATTTTTTTTTCTTTTATATATATATATATATGAGAATATATATATCTATATATATATATATATATATATATATATATATATATATATATATATATATATATTACCTATTATATATATATATTATTTATTATATCATATATATGTATGTATATATGTATCTTTTTCTGCATTTCCCTTTCCTTTATATATATGTAAATATATATATACATATACGTATACCTATTATATATGCTATACATATACATACTATGTATGATATATCTATATATATATACTATATATATTAAGTACCCTTTTATTTAAATTGGTATTTACGAATCCTGTAAACATTTTTTTTTTAAAACAGAAAACATCTCCAACACAGTCAGTGACCCCCTGTCACAAGGACCCTCAGTCTTGACAGTGGGATCAGGTGTCCAATACAATCAGGAAGTAGGCAAGTATACCTTGCCAAGTTACTGTTTAAATTCAAGTGCTGTTTTATGCTATTTTCTTTCCTGAATTCCATATAACTGAGAGTACCTGAGCTTGCCTCAGGTACAGTCAACAAATACGTTGACACGTAGTGTAAATAACTTAGTATTTTACAGACTTACCAACAACTGCGAGGATATCCTAATATCTTCCTAGACCCTATCACGGGAACACGCAACATGGTTGCAATACATATTGGGATGCGAGCTGCGTAATTGATTAGCTACCAGTACGTATGACATGCATCACGGCTTAGCATAAAATCAGGAAACTCAGGAAAAGTACGACTTGGCATTTAGTTACATTGGGCGGGAAAGATAACTAGTAGACGTATGGGACACCCCCTCCAAGTGTCATTTATCCTTCGCACCATACTCTTCGGAGATGGTCGATTGCAGAGCTACCCGTGTGTCCGGGGGCATATGACACATATACTAGCCAGTCAACACGATTGGTGAATTAAGTCAGCATATGTCAAACCTACACTTTCCCATGCGTACTACAAGATCTTTACTTGCATTTCACTTAGATGGTTAGCACCCTGTATTTACTTATTTTATTCAGTATTTACATACCTGGCATGTTGTTTCTTGTATCTTGTTATGTCCCACTGAGGACCTGGTTCCCTTCCAGATTTAGACGAGGCATTCTATCCTACGGTGTATGGTCCCGGACAGGAGACCAGGTGTGCTACTGAGGAAGAACTAGAGGAGACACCATCAGAGTCCACCTGATTCTAGAAGCTTGCTCTCTTGGAGATGGAGATGTTTTGCTAGATAGACGATACTTAGTCTATCTGGTTTACTGCACTTTTATTATATTTTTGTAGTGGGTTTATTCCCACAAGATGTGTATTATTATATTTTCAGACTCAGCATTATATATATTCAGCACTATTTCCTGACATTTTCTGTGGATGAGATAGATTTGCCTGTATTAGACTTATAGTAATTTTAGGACAGCGTAGCACGTTCATGTGGGTCCATAAAACCCTTAGTGACGTGTCAGCTGGCCAATGCCACGTGTCCTAGTTCCTCTCATTTTGGGACTGGGGCGTGACAAGTAGCGCATTTGAGCTCCTTTACACTTTTTCTTCTGTAACCCGGAAGCTCCGCTGGAGATACGGGCGGTGATGACCCCTATACTACTTGGCGGGCCTCTGCCGTTCAAAAGACGACATACCTTTGAGGCCCCTGGTTCTCCGAGAGAGTCATGCCAATCCCAGTTTTCAGCCAGATAGCTCACTTGTGGGGAAAGTTGTTCTTAACTACATTCATTTAGATGGTTAGGCGACCCCATTGGATATTTTATTTCAGTACTTTATTGACATGTGTTTAAGTATCTTGTTATGTCCCTCTGAGGACCTGGTCCGCTGCCAGGTGTACCTGTTCTTGAGTATTTGCAGGAGCGCAGATTTGGATGGTTATAGGGGCTTCGTGGATGTCTTCTCTTCGAGCCGTGATTGATAGCTGGTATTCTTATATTGTGTTATTTGTGTTGTACTCATATTGTATTTGCTCTTATATTCGAGTTGGTAGTGGATTTATTTCCATCCAACTATCGTCCTTAGATACTTCTTATTGAGATCTAGTTTCATAGATACTGGTTAATTATTTATATTCGATTTTCGTGGATGAGATTTAGATTATACCCTTTGACTTGTGACATATGTTATACCATTATGAATTTGATATTCATAATACAGCGTACGTGTGGATTTGGTTTCCATATATTGGAGTTGCCATATCCATACGGCTGGCATGCTTACGTGTCCTAGTCCTACGTATTTTGGGACTGGGGCATGATAGACTACAGATCCAAGCCCAAATAGACAGAGCAAGGTGAGCCTAACAAGGTTGCTATGATTGTGCAGGTTGTGACAACTGTTGTTGACACTGAGTGGTGGGTGGACACTGGCGCATCCTGCCATGTTTGCTCGAACAAGGAGTTGTTTACCATCTACAAGCCTATATCTGAGAAGGTTATGGTGGCAAACCAGGCAGAAGTTAAAGTACTTGGGACCGAAACGATGGTACTAAAATTTGACTTCGGGGAAGTCACTGACGCTTCAGGATGTGAAGCACGTACCGGTAATTGTCACGTCCCAGTCATAAAATACGTAGGACCACGTATACGTACACAACCATCTGTACGAACAATTATATGAACCCAATTTAATGGACCTAACCAGTAGTATGCTATAAAATATAACTAATACTCAATATCACAGACAGGTATAATCTAGTCTCATCCATAAAATATCATAGAATATGAAACTGAATGAAATATAATAAGTCTCAGAATCCACTACAAAAGAATATCTAGTGGAGAACAATCCATAAAAATGTTTATAAAAGAATACTGAAAGTGTCACGCCCCAGTCCCAAAATACATAGGACTAGGACACGTAAGCATGCCAGCCGCATGGATATGGAACCTCCAATATATGGAAACCATAACCCATACGTACGATGTAATATGAATATCAAATTCACAAGTGGTATAAAAATATATCACAAGTCACATGGTATAATCTAAACCTCATCCACAGAAAAGCAATATAAATAAATAACCACAGCTATATAACTAGATCTCAATAAGAAGTTTCTAAAGATGATAGTTGGATGGAAATAAATCCACTACCAACTCAAATGTAAGAGAAAATATAATATAAGTACACCTCAACAAACACAATATAAGAATACCAGCTAACAATCATGGCTCGAAGAGAAGACATCCTCGAAACATATGTAACCATCTGAATCTGCACCCTTATGAATACTCAAGAACAGCGATACCTGGAAGGGCCAGGTCCTCAGAGGGACATAACAAGATACATAGAAGCAAGCCAATTTGAATACAGTAAACATGCATAATGTTTAAAAATATATAAGTACGCTGTACAAGACAATCTATATGAATGCAAATAAGGAGAACTTTTCGATGTATGGGCAAGGGTAGGCTACTCGATCTAAGCCTCACAACTCACACACCCGCCAGTGGATATCAGAAATTATCATACCTCGGGGGTAGCGATCAACGCGACTCTACAGAAATCGACATACCTGGGGGGTAGCTGTCACGCCCCAGTCCCAAAATACCGACGGACTGGATGCGTGATTATGGCCAGCAGCATGCACCGATGGACAAACCCAATTTAATGGATCCATCGGGCATACTTAAGCTGTATTACATCAGTCAGGGTTTTACCATTCTCATCCACAGATATAAGATAGCAATAACATCAAAAGAAACAATAGTCAAAGTAAATAAAATCGGAGAACAATCCGATATTAAGTCTGTTTACACAAGTTCTCAAAGACAGGAAATAAAGAGTTTAAATTAACAGGAATTAAAGTCTATTTGCCATAATACTGAGCAGGGCAAAGCAATTGTTCAGGAGAAGTCCTCAGCGATCACCGCGTCCTCATGTTCAGGTACTGCTCCGAGTAGTGCCCCTGTTCCGTACACCTCTGGGTAGACCTCGTCTGCTAAATCTGGGGAACAAAACCAGGTCCTCAGCGGGACGTAACAAGGTACAGAAGAAATACGAGCCAAAATACAGTGAATGAACATGCAAGTCAAACAAGATGTTAAACACAAAAGAAGCACAAGAAATTAATAAGTCTAAGACAGTGGCAAGCCGATGTTGCTATCAAACAAATCTGGGAAAATAATTAAACCAGCTAAGTGATAATGCAAGTGAGAGTTATTAGTCATACTCAGGCTGAGACTACTACAGGATCAGTGACAAGAAACCATAGCAGTATTTTCTCGAAGGGCCAGTACAGGTGCCAAAGCTCTGTGACAGAGACTAGGACACATCCAGATAACAATATATAATATTTATTCAGCCTTGATATGGTAATACTCTCCCCACCCAATGTAATCTCACATCACGGTTCTCAATGTTCATGTTACGCAAGATTAAAACTAATGCAGTCAGTCATGTTCTAAGGAAATAAAGCTTAAGTCATGAAATCTATATCTTATACAAACCCCCTTGAATAATCAGGAAGATTCTGTATCATGCTTTGTGTCAGGTGTCCTGGGTTTAATTTACTTGATAGGACAAGTTCAACAGTCATAGAAATTAAAGCAAGAGAATCTAAATGAATCAATAAACTGTATTTTATGGCAAGGTACACTTGCCTGGGTTTCCTGCTCCAAGTGTCATTCTGGCTTCAGTTGGATTTCCAGGCAGTACTCCGGCTGCTGAAATAGAAATTACCATCAGATCCAGAACATAACAATCAGTTAGGAATGCCTGTCCTTGAGTCCAATTTGGAGACAAGGGCAAAAACGTCATTTTCGGGTCAAGGCGGGGTCCAGATGTGTACCGCTTTGCACCGAAAAATGCGTCAGGGTCAAAGGTCTTAAAATTAGTCCAACTTAGTGTCAACAGGTCAGGAACGATGATACGAACCCAACGGAACTTCCAGAATTGGATTCCGATGAGCCGTTCTCAAAATCGCCCGTTGGGTGGAGCCTTTAGGGCCCACGACACGCGATTTTGTCAACGTTCTCAGAATCGAACCAAACTTGGCTCACAGGACCAGCGTATTGCTACGAGTCCAATGGCGCAAGTTTTGTCTTGATTTGACGTGTGTACACTAAGTTACAGCGAGAAACAGAAAAGTCGGATACGGGGCGATGTCTGCGGATACGTACTGATTTCGGTGTGCACGCACATCCGAATCAGCTTCTGCGAAAGCACGCACGTCCGTATCAACGACGCGCACGTATCTGTGAAGACCGCACGCGACCAAGTCGTCCCGTTTGGCGGGGCACACTCGGTTCCGGGGTGAAACAGGGTCTGGTTTTTCCTGTTTTTGGATCACGGTGTGCGATCACCACAGGACGCGATGCCCCGAGCAGTTTGTCCGGGCACCGAGAGGGTCATACAGGCTAGGCGATGCAATTTACGGAATTAAAATCTGAGCTACGAGCAAAAAGTTATGAATACCTGAAGTGGGCTTCAAAAATCGAATTCCTCGTGTCTCGAGTTGTGTCCGACACGAGTCCAAAACTAGGGTTAGGGTTTACTGTGCTCCTGTGTCGAATTCTCTGTGTCGGGTCCAGTCCTGTGTTCGGCCGAGTCTTCAGCTGTGTCCTGCTGTGTCGAGTCCTCGCCGGAGGGGTGCTAGGGCATCGTCGGAAGGATGCGGCGCCGGAGGCGGAGTGCTGCGGCGGCGCTCGAGCGGTGGTCGGGGCCGGAGAGGACTGAACGGGGTCGGGTCTGCTGCTCTGGAGGTCGGGGAAGAGGTGGAAGAAGAGGGAGAGGTCGGGGTGGCTGGGCGGCTCGTGGCGGGGTCTAGGGCGGAGTCAGGGTGGTAGCGGCGTCGGCGAGGGGCGGTGGTTGGCAGCGGGTTCGACTGGGACGAAGGCGGCGGGTTCTAGGGTTTATATAGGGGAGGTGCGGAGGCCGAGCGTCATCCGGTGAGGGGAGCTGGAGCGGAGGGGTCGCCAACCGGCGCTGGGAGGCGGAGCAGCAACCGTTACGCGGCGGCCGGCGGCTAACGGCAGCGGCGGTCGACTTCGCAGGAAGGGGAAGAGGCTAGCGGGTTTGCGGGCGGGTTCGGGTCTGACGGACCCGACCCGACCCGATAGTCCAACGGGCCGGTTCGGTTTAGGTGAGCTGGGCTGGGCCGGATTGTTTTTAAATAAAAATAAAAAATAATTAACCTATTAATTAAATAAATAAGTAATTAAATAATAATAGTTTTTTAGGTGTTTTAAAAATCCATCCGGGGTCCAGTAAATTCCCGGAAAAATACACTATGTCTAGTTTTTCATTTTACACCATAAAATATTATTTTCATAATATTTTAATATTATTAAACATCAATTAAAAATTATTTAATTATTAAAAATCTTAGTTTAATTTCAAAAAATCTCAGAAAAATCCAGAAAATTGAGAAAATTCCAAATTAAAATTTTTTAAAAAAATCAGGGGGATTACAATATACCCCCCTTAAGAGGATTGCGTCCTCGTAATCAAAGAAAAATCCGGTCAACAGAGATGACACGGTTGCAAAATTTATTTGAATCAGAAAATCAAGGTTGAGAGTGACACCTAGGAAAAATTATTTCCCTAAGCATTAAAAGTTATGCAATTTCCCAAATGTGGGAAATCTAGAAGATTACATTATTTTAGAAAATCAGTTTTATCTTTTAAAACATATATCAGGTTAAACATTATAAAACATTCTAAGTTATTCAGCAAGTTCAAAATTATTAGGTTAACAATAGGTTATCAATTATTTACAGGCTAAAGTTATCAGGTTTAAAGTCTGGGGTTACGAACCAGCAGGCACGAACTACAGAAATGCTAGAAATGGAACAACTATAAAGACTTACGCGCATTAGCAACTCCATGGTTCTGCGCGTCTCCCACAGTCATCGCGAAAACTTGGCCACGTCCTTGAGGTGGTGCTCTCTGATGTTGCTGGGCTTGCTGGTAGGATGCTGCTGGATGTGCCAAGGGTGGCCTTGGTTGATGTCCTCCTTGTGCTGGTAAAGCTTGTTGGTTTGCCCTTGGTGCTTCCCTACGATCAGGGCAGTCCTTCACTGCATGCTGTCTGGATCCGCAACCTAAGCACAGGCCGTGTTTACGTTTACATTCCTTCTCAACATGGCCTATCTTGCCGCAGTAATAACAAGTAGGAAGAGTCAGGATTTAGATGCAGATCCCTGTGGTGCTTGATGCAGATGAGGTTTCTTGGCAGCTTCTCCATTGTTTGCTCTGGCTGGTACTGATGTGAAAGGCCTCTTCAGACTGGTTTCTCTCCTGGTGACGCGCTCCATGCGTCGAGCTGCCGCAAGGACGTCCGTGTACGAAGTTGGTGCGACAGATCCAATCAGTTTCTGTAGTTCGATGTTGAGTCCGTCGAAAAACTTCTCGGCCTTCTCTACTTCTGTCGGGATCAAGGTAGGAGCGAAGCGACTCAGACGAATGAACTCGGCGTTGTACTCTTCCACCGTCATAGCTTCCTGAGTGAGACGATTGAACTTGTCCCTCAGTTCTGATCGAGCGATAGCCGGAATGTACATCTCTTGGAAGAGTCTGGAGAACTCTTCCCAAGTAACTCGGTCTGGTCCGAGCCTAGTCTATTCGGATAGCCACCAGTGATGAGCATTGTCCGTCAATTGCATTCTGACGGCAGTCATCCAACGTTCTTGTGGAAGCTCAGCTGCTTCTAATTGATGTCGGATATTGGTGAGCCATTCATGCACTTCTGTTGGTCCCTCCTTGCCAGAGAATGTACGGGGCTTCAGTTGTCGGAAGTCTGTGATAGAGCCCGTCGGTTGCCGTCTAGCTGGTAGGTTGGCCTGCTCCAGTGCATTTACTAGACTGTTCCTCAAGTACTCAGCTTCGCGACGATGGGCCTCAGTTTGGACTTGTTGCTGAGCTTGCATCATTGCGTAGAACATCTGGAACATCTGCTGTCCGTCCATTGCTTGGCCTGGTGGAAAGACAGGCATCTGTGGAGTGAACTGGGGCGGAGGTGGAATATCATCACGCCAAAATCTAGAAGATTGCGGATCTGCTTGTCTGCTTCGGTGAGTAGAGGGATCTCCACTTAGTAGCGTCACTTCATCTTCTCCGTAAGTGACTTCAGTACCTACTGGTGTTCTTGCTGGAGTTCCGTCGTTTTCTTGTGAATCCATTTCTCTGCATCAAAATAAACTATAAGAGGCGCACAGGAATCAAGGCAAGATACAAGTCAAAATTAGTTCGAATACGATACAGATATCAAGAATGTTTGCAAGCAAGTGGATGAGATCGTAAAACTCATCCTATTCTTATTGCAGGCCTGTTCGGTCCCTAAGTTGAAACCGAACAATTTAAGTCGTAGACCTGCATGGGCCACCACAAAAACCATGTCACGCCCCAGTCCCAAAATACCGAGGGACTGGATGCGTGATTATGGCCAACAGCATGCACCGATGGACAAACCCAATTTAATGGATCCATCGGGCATACTTAAGTTGTATTACATCAGTCAGGGTTTTACTATTCTCATCCACAGATATAAGATAGCAATAACATCAAAAGAAACAACAGTCAAAGTAAATAAAATCGGAGAACAATCCGATATTAAGTCTGTTTACACAAGTTCTCAAAGACAGGAAATAAAGAGTTTAAATTAACAGGAATTAAAGTCTATTTGCCATAATACTGAGCAGGGCGAAGCAATTGTTCAGGAGAAGTCCTCAGCGATCACCTCGTCCTCAGGTTCAGGTACTGCTCCGAGTAGTGCCCCTGTTCCGTACACCTCTGGGTAGACATCGTCTGCTAAATCTGGGGAACAAAACCAGGTCCTCAGCGGGACGTAACAAGATACAGAAAAAATATGAGCCAAAATACAGTGAATGAACATGCAAGTCAAACAAGATGTTAAACACAAGAGAAGCACAAGAAATTAATAAGTCTAAGACAGTGGCAAGCCGATGTTGCTATCAAACAAATCTGGGAAAATAATTAAACCAGCTAAGTGATAATGCAAGTGAGAGTTATTAGTCATACTCAGGCTGAGACTACTACAGGATCAGTGACAAGAAACCATAGCAGTGTTTTCTCGAAGGGCCAGTACAGGTGCCAAAGCTCTGTGACAGAGACTAGGACACATCCAGATAACAATATATAATATTTATTCAGCCTTGATATGGTAATACTCTCCCCACCCAATGTAATCTCACGTCACAGTTCTCAATATTCATGTTACGCAAGATTAAAACTAATGCAGTCAGTCATGTTCTAAGGAAATAAAGCTTAAGTCATGAAATTTATATCTTATACAAACCCCCTTGAATAATCAGGAAGATTTTGTATCATGCTTTGTGTCAGGTGTCCTGGGTTTAATTTACTTGATAGGGAAAGTTCAACAGTCATAGAAATTAAAGCAATAGAATCTAAATGAATCAATAAACTGTATTTTATGGCAAGGTACACTTGCCTGGGTTTCCTGCTCCAAGTGTCGCTCTGGCTTCAGCTGGATTTCCAGGCAGTACTCCGGCTGCTGAAATAGAAATCACCATCAGATCCAAAACATAACAATCAGTTAGGAATGCCTGTCCTTGAGTCCAATTTGGAGACAAGGGCAAAAACGTCATTTTTGGGTCAAGGCGGGGTCCAGATGTGTGCCGCTTTGCACCGAAAAATGCTTCAGGATCAAAGGTCTCAAAATTAGTCCAACTTAGTGTCAATAGGTCAGGAACGATGATACGAACCCAACAGAACTTCCAGAATTGGATTCCGATGAGCCGTTCTCAAAATCGCCCGTTGGGTAGAGCTTGTGGGGCCCACGACACGCAATTTTGTCAACGTTCTCAGAATTGAACCAAACTTGCCTCACAGGACCAGCGTATTGCTACGAGTCCAATGGCGCAAGTTTCGTCTCGATTCGACGTGTGTACACTAAGTTACAGCGAGAAACAGAAAAGTCAGATACGGGGCGATGTCCGCGAATACGCACTGATTTTGGTGTGCACGCACATCCGAATCAGCTTCTGTGAAAGCCCGCACGTCCGTATCAACGACGCGCACGTATCTGTGAAGACCGCACGCGACCAAGTCGTCCCGTTTGGCGGGGCGCACTCGGTTCCGGGGTAAAACAGGGTCTGGTTTTTCCTGTTTTTGGATCGCGGTGTGCGATCACCACAGGACGCGATGCCCCGAGCAGTTTGTCCGGACACCGAGAGGGTCATACAGGCTACGCGATGCAATTTACGGAATTGAAATCCGAGCTACGAGCAAAAAGTTATGAATACCTGAAGTGGGCTTCAAAAACCGAATTCCTCGTGTCTCGAGTTGTGTCCGACACGAGTTCAAAACTAGGGTTAGGGTTTACTGTGCTCCTGTGTCGAATTCTCTGTGTCGGGTCCAGTCCTGTGTCCGGCCGAGTCTTCAGCTGTGTCCTGCTGTGTCGAGTCCTCGCCGGAGGGGTGCTAGGGCATCGTCGGAAGGATGCGGCGCCGGAGGCGGAGTGCTGCGGCGGCGCTCGAGCTGTGGTCGGGGCCGGAGGGGACTGAACGGGGTCGGGTCTGCTGCTCTGGAGGTCGGGGAAGAGGTGAAAGAAGAGGGAGAGGTCGGGGTGGCTGGGCGGCTCGTGGCGGGGTCTAGGGCGGAGTCAGGGTGGTAGCGGCGTCGGCGAGGGGCGGTGGTTGGCAGCGGGTTCGACTGGGACGAAGGCGGCGGGTTCTAGGGTTTATATAGGGGAGGTGCGGAGGCCGAGCGTCGTCCGGTGAGGGGAGCTGGAGCGGAGGGGTCGCCAACCGGCGCTGGGAGGCGGAGCAGCAACCGTTACGCGGCGGCCGGCGGCTAACGGCAGCGGCGGTCGAGTTCGCAGGAAGGGGAAGAGGCTAGCGGGTTTGCGGGCGGGTTCGGGTCTGACGGACCCGACCCGACCCGATAGTCCAACGGGCCGGTTCGGTTTAGGTGGGCTGGGCCGGGCCGGATTGATTTTAAATAAAAATAATAAATAATTAACCTATTAATTAAATAAATAAGTAATTAAATAATAATAGTTTTTTAGGTGTTCTAAAAATCCATCTGGGGTCCAGTAAATTCCCGAAAAAATACCCTATGTCTAGTTTTTATTTTACACCATAAAATATTATTTTCATAATATTTTAATATTATTAAACATCAATTAAAAATTATTTAATGATTAAAATATCTTAGTTTAATTTCAGAAAATCTCAGAAAAATTCAGAAAATTGAGAAAATTCCAAATTAAAATTTCTTAAAAAAAATCAGGGGGATTACAGTAGCGACCAGCGCGACACACGCCCGTAGTGCGAACTATATACTACGGTTTACCAGAGTGGTTAAAAGCCCATACGCCTAATGATTGTCCTCTCATGATACTAAATGTCATGTGTGTGTCAACATATCTAATATATAGTAATGACTGAAAGAAACTACACATGCAATGAATAAACAAAAATACAATAAATATACAGAAATATACTAAGCATGCAAATACTGTAAGCACTTTGGCAAGGTATCTTGTCTGGTCTGAAAAAGAATGAAGTCCCAACTCAAGGCGTCGTCCGATCTACCCGTCACATAAATTAAACAAGTTAGATTACAAAAGTGGGTGAATAGGTTCCTCCATTTTAATCTATTTTAATTCTGAATAAAATAACATAAAATAGTATTTTAATCTTATTATAATCTGTTTTTTTTGTTAAATCCTAATTTTGGTCCAAAGAAAGTCAACTTTACGGATTTGTGATCTGTGGCACGCAAATCGAGGCAATCCGTTGACCAAAAAGTCAACTGACTCAAATCTTGGATTTGTGTGTAGAATCCTATAGATTTCAATGCTACATGAATACCAGAATCGACGGTTTCATAAAATCACAAGTCGGTAAAGAGTTATGGCCACAAGGGCACACAGATGAAAGTTTTCGGTGGTTTTCTACTTACGTCTACGTTGCACAAATTTTACAGTAGAATAAACTTATATTTTAAATTCTAGAAAAATAATTTTCTATAATTTCATTATGTCAACTTTTCGAAACTTCAAACGGTTCATAATTCTGAGTTTAGGATCTCCCAAAATCTCGAAAATACCCAAACGCGTCTGATTTTGGACAGCAGGCACTTTTAGAATTTTCTGAAAAAATGGTTTTGAAATTATTAAAATAATTTACATATTCAGAAAACTAACCTTGATATGATTCTAACAAAAAAAATTGGAGCGCTTTTGGAGTCCGGAGCTGGGAGATATCGTCTTTTTAAGTCGTCATAACTACTAGAAAATGAGACTAAAATTATGACGAATTTTGACTCTTTTTGGACGAAAAAGAGCTGAATTTGGAGTTAAAAAATATGAAGGATAAGATATTTATAATGGTGGACACTACTTAATTGAATACGACTAGGATTTGTTAATTTGGATAGGATTATGATGAATTTAAATAAGGATAGGATATGCATGAAGTTGCTTTCCTAGTAGGCTCAGGATTTGAATTAATTTAAAATAGAGTTTGATTTTATCTCAATAATTTATAACCTTAAATATAATTAAAGATAATACAAATAATTTATATATAATCTTATTAATATCTATTAACACTAAATTAGCATCTATCTAATATTAAGACTATATATATCCAAATAAATCCTAAATAATTTCAAAAATCTAAATAAATTTCCTAAAATTCTAAATAAATTACAGAAAAATATAATTAAATATTTTAAACTAAAATAAATATTTGGTAGGAACAACATGCAAGTATGGTCTCAAAGTAAATCATGGAAGTCCTAAAAATTTAGGTTTCCTATATTTTAATTACCTAAAAATTCTAGAAAAATCTACAAAAGTCTAAAATAACCTAAAATTGATTCTAAATAAATATTTACATAAGTAAATATACTAAGAAATTTATTTTCTAATTAACTAAGAGAATACTCTAAAGTAATTCAATATTTCAAATAATGTATAAAAATATAATAATATAAAATATACACAAAATACCTATTTTGGGTGAGGGGGTTTACAGAAAGAATACAACTAAGCAATAAAAAAATAGTCCCAAAACACTAAGCAACTATCATCCATGAATGAATGCTCAAAGAAACTCCTGTGGCTCCACCTCGAAGTACTCGTCTACAAAATCTCCAACTCCGTAATCCGTCGGGTACAAGAGCTCGTCGGGATCTGAAAAAGGTGTCGGGTCCTCAGAGGGACATAACAAGTACACAAGAAATCGACATGTATGAAAGTAAAGTAGTAAACAATAAAAAGGGTAACTAAACCATCTATGTGAAATGTACTCGAGACATCTCTAATGGCGCATGAGGGGAAAAAAATAGAAGAACAGTCGTCCCACCAGGTGTTCTGTAGAACTCGAGGGTTACACAGTTGCACCATTTTTATAGTACAATAAGAAACAGAAATTACATACGCTCACTAGCAGATTCTTTCCTCCCAATGAACTATCCGAACCGTATACGCGGTGCAGACAGAATGCAACGACGTCAATTAAAATCTAGAACTCAAACTAACACTAACTACTAACACAAGACGCGAACTCACTTACCGATGGCCAGTCAACACGCCAGTCCATGCACTCACTCACTCAGTGAACGTGTTTGAAACAGTGTCAGGTCATAAGATACTACGTATTTTCATAACGGGTACGTCACTACTCTAAGACGCGTGCACACAACTAACAAAATAAAAAGAGTTAGGCATATGTAAACTGCACAATACAAACAAGCAAGGTGTACTTGCCTTCCAAGCCAAGATGCGAGCACAATAATTCTGGTCTAGAGCTCTCTATAGGAACGTCTCGAATACCTACCAATTAATTATTACACTAATTAGACTTTTACTATCAAGTTATAATTATGTTATTAACTAGTTCTTAATTCTACGTTGATTGCACATGCAAGTAACTAGCTCTCAAAATATTACTAGTCGTTAAACATTACCAAAAAACCTTTTTAAAGACACTAATTATCAAAAATATTAATTTTAGATTTTTTATTAGAAAATAATATTTTTAGTGATAGGGTCATCTCCTATAATTTCTATGAGTCAAAAATCAAGTAGAAACTAAAACTATGTCATAATAGGTTACCGACAAGTCAATAACACCAAATTTTAATAAATGAATAATTCTGAAATAAATACTTAAAAAATCAGAATTAAACTAACATAATATAATTTTAGATGTAGAAAACATAGATTTTTGGTCGGGGTTTAAGTCTGAAATTGCCGGGGTCAAGTTTTGTTAAAACTAGATCAACTTGTTACATAAAATACCTAGAGTTCTAATTTTATAAATAAAAATAATTATGTAAAAATCAGTAATAATTGCAATAAATACTATTTCTTTAATCCATACAAAAATAATTAGGTTTTTACCATCTACAAGTTGATTCTAATGGGGTTGGCAATCAAACTTGCTAGTATACATGCAAAAGGGGTGGTACATGGTTGTTGTGACATTATAGACATAAATTTTACATTTATTTAATAAATTTTAGAATATATATATTCTGGAAAAATAGTAATCCATCTAGAAAAATTAGATTTTTCATCTACTATTAAGTCCTAACAAACCTTCTCAGATGTAGGCTTGTAGATGGTAAACAACTTCTGTATGATTTTTTCCTTTAGTATGGCACTAGCATTGATTGCTATTTGAAAAGGGTTGGATTAGAAAATAATCACAAATAAATTATTTATATAAAAATATCTAAATTTTAAATACAGTAAACTACGGTTATTACGCTAGTGCCATACTAATGTTGAATGGTCGAATTTTGTGTCACAAGAAGATTCTACGGGTAGTGTCTCACGTGTAGGCTACTTTCTACGAAGGACGATATATATTTTGGGGTCGTCCTATGTCATTAATGTTCAAACTACAGTGAAGTATCCTAATGCAATAACTAGATTTTAATTGATTTTAAAATAACCTAAAATAAATACAATAAATATAAAATACACATAAAATATTTATTTTTGGGTGAGGTATTTTACAACCTATCCACCTTAGAAGATTTTGTCCTCAAAATTAAGAATATGGCACGATCTAAAAAAATAATAATGCGGTATGTAAAGTCCATACCTGAAGACTCATGTAATCGAGAAAAACGCTCTAAGATTGAATCATCTCGCTCTCAAGTCGATTTGCCCGATGCGTGATGCTTTCAAGTAACACAGACTTGTCGAATGGTTTTTTCCTTTAGCACATTCTCTCTGCGGTCGAGAATCTCAACCGGCTGGTCCTTATAAGACAAACTCGGTCCTACAGTGATATCTGAATGATCCAATACATGGTTAGGATCTGCCACATACCTTCTTAATTATGAGATATGGAACACATCGTGGACACCCTCCAAGGTCTGTGGTAATGCTAGTCTGTAAGCAACCTCTCTAAGACACTCAAATACGTCAAACGGTCCGATGTACCTCGGACTAAGCTTTCCTCTACCTCCAAATTTGATGGTTCCTCTAGTAAAGGAGATCCTTAAGAACACATGATCTCCTAACTTGAACTCTAGGGGTCGACGGTGAGTATCTGTCCACTGCTTCTGTCTATGTTGTGCTACTGAAGGTGACCTTGAATTTGCTTGACCTTCTCCACTGTGCGAGTCACCAACTCCAGTCCAAGTATCTGTCTCTCGCCCACATCACTCCAATATACTGGCGATTAACACTTTCTTCCATATAGTGCTTCAAAATAAGCCATCTGAATGCTTGCTTGGTAGCTATTATTGAAAGAGAACACCAAATGTAAGTGATCCTCCCAAGATCCTCCAAATTCAAGTATGCACGCTCTCAACATGTCCTCCAACGTCTGAATAGTGTGCTCTGACTGTCCGTCTGTCTGCGGGTGATAAGAAGTGCTAAACTTTAATCTAGTTCCTAGGCTCTCATGCATACTTCTCCAAAAGTGTGACGTGAACCTCTAATCTCTGTCAAAAATTATGCTGACCGGTACTCCATGTAGGCATACAATCTCCTTTATGTACATCTCTGCTGGAAATTTTATATATTGCCCAACTCTAAAGGGTAAGAAGTGTGTTGCCTTAGTCAATTTGTCCACAAACACCCAAACTGTATCTCGGGCAGCTGGACTCCTCGGAAAACCCGTAACAAAGTCCATGGTGATGTTCTCCCATTTCCACTCCAGGATTGGAAGCGATTGGAGTAGTCCTGTTGATCTCTGATGTTCAGCCTTAACTTGCTGACACACCAAGCTCTTCGCCATAAACTGTGTGATCTGTCGCTTCACCCCGTGCCACCAGTAATGATGTCTCAAGTCTCTGTACATCTTCGTACCTCCCGGACGAATATAGTATGCTGAACTGTGAGCCTCCGACATTAGCTTCTGCCTAAGCTCTCCATTAGGAACATAGAGGCAATCCCCACACCTTAAAGTCCCATCTTCATGTATCCTCAGTCGAGTCTGCAATCCAACCTCAGTCCTCTGTCTAAGCCTCTGAAATCTCGCATCAGTCGGCATAGCTGCCTTGATAACGCTCCACCAATAATGAATGTACTTGAAGGTTCATCAACTTTGTGACTTCTGCTGGCATAACCACCTCTATGCCGAGCTGCTCCAAATCAGATAACAATTCATTTTGTGTTGTCAAGAAGTATGCCATCGATCTACTACTCGACGCATCCGTACCTACATTAGCCTTGCCTGGATGGTACTGCAACTCAATGTCAAAATTTGCCATCAACTCAATCCATCGTCTCTATCTTTAATTCAGATCCTTCTGAATATAGACATACTTTAAGCTCTTATGATTCGTATAGATCTTCACAGTCTCTCCGTATAAATAGTGCCTCCAAAGCTTCAGAGCAAAGATTACTGCTGCAAGCTCCAAGTCATGAATGTGATAGTTCTTCTCATGGATCCTCAACTGCCGAGAACCATAGGCTACCACCTTCCCATGCTGCATCAAGGCACAACCTAATCCCTTTCTGGAAGTATCTCTATAAATAATAAATTCTTCCGATCCAGTAGGTATGGTCAAGATCGGTGTTGTAGTCAGGCGCTTCTTCAACTCATCAAACGCCATCTGACACTCTTCTGTCTAAATAAACTTCTGGTCCTTGCGGGTCAACCTTGTCATAGGCTTTGCAATCCTCGTAAAATTCTCCACAAACCTCATGTACCATCCGGCAAGTCCTAGAAAACTCCGTACCTCTAAGACTTTGGTTGGGGTCGGCCACGTCTCTACTGCTGATATCTTAGCTAGATCCACTGATATGCCTTATCCCGAGATAACATGTCCAAAAAAAGAGATATGATCTAGGAGAAACTAGCACTTGCTCAGCTTAGCATATAACTTCTAATGTCTCAATATTTCTAGCACCTTCCTCAGATGTTCCTCATGCTCCTCATAGCTTTTTGAGTACACCAAGATGTCGTCGATGAATACGACCACAAATTGGTCCACATACTGATAGAATACTCGGTTCATTAAGTTCATAAACATAGCTGGCGCATTTGTCAATTCAAAGGGCATTACTAAGAACTCGTAGTGACCATAGCGAGTCCTAAAAGTCACCTTCTGAATATCCTCGCGCCACACCTTCACTTGATGGTATCCTGATCTGAGATCAATCTTAGAAAACACTTGTGCTCCTGTCAGTTGGTTGAACAAGTCGTCAATCCGTGGCAGAGGGTACTTATTCTTGATGGTCACTGCATTAGGGGCTCTATAGTCGATGCACATGGGGATTATTCCGTCTTTCTTAGGCACGAACAACTCTAGGTCTCCCCAAGGTGATGCACTTGGCCTAATGATTCCCTTGTCCTGCAACACTTGCAACTGTACCTTCAGCTCATCTAGCTTCTTCTTTGCTAGCCGATACACATTAGAAGATATCGGCGCTGCTCCCGGTACTAACTCAATACTGAACTCGACTTCTCTGTCCAGTGGCAAACCCGATAACTCGTATGGAAAGACATCTGCAAACTTCTTAATAATCGGTGGCGGCACAACTTCCATTGCCATACAAGCTCCACCTAATTGGCCTACTCCCTTCTCTGTAGTTCCTCTCATGAACTCAAACTCTGGGTGACCTAGCGGCTTAAAGGTAGCACAACCTTTATGGTAATCTAATACTGCATGATATTGGCTAAGCCAATCCATCCCCAACACTACGTCAAAATTTGGCATTGAAAATACCAAAAGTCGAGCTATCATCTCCCGACCACAAACTGTAATAGCCCGTTCCGCTCAAGCGGACTTCCGATTCAAACGACAAAGTGCAAACGTCCCGACCTGCCTTGCTCAGCGAGGCAACTCGTTTGAGGCAAGGATATCCAGACTTGGTCCCTACAGGAGTTCGGCTTAGGCTTTCAGAGGCTCGCTCGCAGTATCACTCGACCGAGGCGGATCATCGCTAAGGTGGGTAGCTACGATGAACTTGTCTTTGCTTAGCCAGCACACATAAAATACGGAATGATATATGCTAGTCGCTAGGTGAATCACCCCCTGCATGCTAATAAGAATACAACGCACCTAGCTAAGGGAATAATCCCAACTTGTATTGCTTATGCTAGAACATGGAAATAAAATATTGCTATATATATTCAGACCCTCGCATGTTACCTTTGCCTCATGCAACTGGACCCGCTATGCCTCGAGTAGAATGACACATATGTATATTCAGTACTGTTCACTCCCTAACACTGCACAACCATAGATTACTTCACTCGGAAAGGCCCCGTACGGTTTTTCTCGGCTTACCTTCGGGCCCGAGCGAACCTGAATGCTTAAGTTATACAAGTGCATGCTTGCCTGCTTTTATGTATTGACTAGTTTCAATGCTTGCTGCATAACTATGCCAGACCGTGAAACACTTTGCTTGTCATGCATTCATTTAGGTTCTCCTCGAAAGACTACCTGATAGTTATTCCGTGCATGAAAAAACCTGAATGTACCTGGGACAGTTAGGTCGCTAAGGCAATTCCCGAACCAGGGAACTTGCAGAAATTCTGTGATCCCAAATCCCAGCTCGTGGAGCAATACTGTCCTGTACTGAATCAAATGGCTCGTGGAGCCGATACTCAACATTGAGAGTAATCCTGATCCTGCCTCAACAAGTTCCATATATATATATATATATCCTGACTTGAACTCGTTCCATGAAACTTGTTCTATATATATATATATATATATATATCCTGCTTCGAACTTGTTCCTGTGTCTGACCACAGACCCTGAAGATTAGAGACTTGCCTGGTCACAGGACAACTTGAAAAACAAGGTTTAGTTCCGTGGACGGTTGTTGGGGAACTGGCACCGATCCGATCCGGACGAAACTCCTGAGTAGTCGCCTGCTTCGAGCAGAATGTGGTACAATGCCTCCTGTTTTGCTTGCACACCATTCCGACAAGAGACTACGCCGTCCACTATGGCGCCGTGTCAGTGACCTCATGTTCATATAGATAAGTCATCCTCGCTTAGCGGCTACCCGCGTGCGAGTCATTGCATCGCATCGAGAATCACTGAACACCTGAATGATCATGTTGGAACAACACTTATGCATAAAGAGCACCTGATCATCGTATGCAACACACCGGATATTTTCTGTAACTCTTGCACCTGTAGCGTAATCTCGCTCACAACGCAGTGTTTGCATATGCTATGCCTCCTGAGTGCTTATACATGTTTCTGCTTGAATTAACTTGGTTTGCGTTGGACAGGGAAGGAAAAATGGTAAGTTGGTAAGTCTTGTCGTATTTTCTCTCATGTCGCACGGCGCACTGTCACACGGATTAGGCTATTCAATGTTTGCATGAAACTGATCCTAAGGTAACTAGAAAGACAACTTAATAGTTGGTGTACGGAACTTGTATTATGTGTTTGGATTTGTCGAGCGGGCGAGTAGCCTCCCCACCAGTGCATTCATGTACTGATAACCCACCAGATTGCTTGCAGGGTACGGGAGAACCTCGTTCGGTGCGGATGCCTCCTTCGTGCGTGCTAAGGCGTGGAGTTCAACTCAGAAGCCTTGGAACACTACGTCCGGAACTGAAGCACATATACAAGACATAATGTTGGAACATCGCCTGAATATTTCCTGTATATCATCCATAAATGTAGCCACTTGGCACGCTTTTATGTTTTAGAGAGAGAGCTTGAGCGACTTGTAATCTCGGCTATACGCCGCCTGTAACACTTGTTTTAGTATGAATAAAGAGAGCTTGTTTTACTTCAACTTGTGTACTCAATCTTGCTTCCGCTATATTATCGACTCAGTGAACCTGTTACCGATCCCAATGCGTTCATGATTCCGTTGCACTCGGACAATCTGTCCGACTCTGTGGCTTAGAACTCTTACCGCCAGCCAACGAACCACGGCCTTGTACGGGCGCGGCTAACGCTCGTGCGGCATCACATCCGGATGGGTCAAAGCGATCGTTCTGCAGGAGCGCTGGCGCGGTGATTCTCGCCTAGCGGGAAAGGACGATTTGTCTGCGGAAGATCGGGGCGTGACACAAACAATAACTGAACAAGTCCTACAGGTACTAGTTACAGGTATTATTCCTCCCCCAGTAAGAATTTTCCAACTCGTAGGCAAGGGTGAAGTAGCTATTTTATGCATTGCTACAAATTTAGATGATATGAATAAAGAGTGGCCCCAGAATCAAATAAAATAGTGGAATGTACTGATATGACTAGAATAATACATGTAATAGTGTCACGCCCCAGTCCCAAAATATCGAGGGACTG
This sequence comes from Iris macrosiphon, assembly GCA_036927795.1. Lineage (NCBI taxonomy): Eukaryota > Viridiplantae > Streptophyta > Magnoliopsida > Asparagales > Iridaceae > Iris > Iris macrosiphon. The sequence goes on along the minus strand of JAYESA010000002.1, from coordinate 206,580,599 downwards.
GACACGTGGCAATGGCCAGCAGAACACACCGATGGACAAACCCAATTTAATAGATCCATCGGGGCATACTTAAGCTGTAATACAACAATAAGTAGGTCCAATAATATAAGTCACAGTCTAATCTAATCTCATCCACAACAGATAATCACAGATCAAATGCCAGAATAAATACAAATAAAATAAACTAACAAATCTCAATAAAAGTGTCTCGGAGAATAATCCGCGAACAAGTCTGATACATCAATGCAATAGACTGGAAATAAAATAACTAGAAACAGAAATAAATGAGTATCTCAAGCCAATACTCAGAAGAAGTCCTCTGGTACGATCTCATCCTCAGATCCTGGTTCTGCCCCAATGTATGTACCTGCTTCTGCTAATGCTAATGCTCCGGTCCCGTATACCTCGGGATAGATCTCGTCAGCTAATCCTGGGGACATAATCCGGATCCAGGTCCTCAGGGGACATAACAAGGTACAGATAATACAAGCCAAAATAAATGCAGTGCAACAATAAATAAAATAATAGGGTAAATAAGTAAACCAGCTAAGTGATATGCAAGTGAGAGTTTTAGTCATACTCAGGCTGAGACTACTACAGGATCGGTGTCGGAGAAACCCATAGCAGTATTTTCTCGAAGGGCCAAAACTTGCGCCAAAGCTCTGTATCAGAGACTAAGACACCTCTAGATGACATTATTTATATTATAATCAGCCTTGATATGGTAATACTCTCCCCACCCCATGTAATCTCACGTCACAAGTTCATAATGTCTCAGGTCCAAGTCACGCAAGATCAAACTAATACAATAAGTCAGAATAAATTCTAAGCATGTAAACTGTAGCTGTCATGAACATGTATCCTACACAGAATCACCATGAATATCTTAAAAAAATTCCATCTCATGAATATTGTCAAGTGTCCTGGGTATAGTGTACTTGATAAGACGAGTACGAGAATGTAAATGGTCACGAATGTCCATCTCTAGGTGACGTTACACAACTCCGCGTACGGGGTTGGCACCCGACTATTAATCGGACGCTAAGCAAGTCACACGGCCCTAGGTTAAGCATGTACAAGATATAAATAAATCAAGGAAATATATAACAAGAACTGTAATGTTGGCAAGGTACACTTACCTGGTGTTTGGTTTCCAACTGTAAAATCTCCAGGAACGTCTCCGGATGCTGAAACAAATATTACCATCATGCTCAGAAGATATCAAATAGCTAAAAATTCCTGTCTTTGAGTCCAATTTAGAAACAAGGGCAAAAATGACAATTTTGGGTCAAAGCGGGGTCCACAAGTGGCCCGCTTCGCACCGAAAAATGTGTCAGGGACAAAGTTCTCCAAATTCGTTAAACTTAGTATCAACAGGTCCAAAACGATGATACGAACCCAACGGAACTTTCAGAATTGGATTCCGATGAGCCGATCACAAAATCGCCCGTCAAGTGGAGCCTGTGGGGCCCACGACACACGATTTTGTCAACGTTATCAGAATTGAACCAAACTTGGGTCACAGGACCAGCGTATCGCTACGAGTCCGATTGCGTAAGTTTTGTTTCGATCCGACGTGTGTACACGAAGTTACGATGCGTTCCAGAACGGACGGATACGGGACGTTGTCGGCGGATACGCGTTGATTCCGGTGTGCACGCACATCCAAATCAACTTCTGCGAAATCTCGTACGTTCGTATCAACGACGCGCACGTATCGATGAAGACCACACGCGACCAAGTCGTCCCGTTTGGCGGGGCGTACTCGGTTCCGGGGTGAAATAGGGCATTATTTTTTCCTGTTTTTGGATCGCGGTTCACGATCGCCACAGGATGCGACACACCGAGCGGTTCACACGGGCATCGAGAGGGTCATGCAGGGTTCGCGTTGCAACAGACGGAACAGAAAATGGGGCAGCGAGGAGAGAGAACGGATTACCTGAACAGGGCTCCGTGAATTCGAGATTTCTCGTGTCCGTGTCGTGTCCGAGTTCTAGGGTTAGGGTTTGGGCCTCGCCGGAGCTGCGGGGGCTGCTGGCGGCCGGAGGGAGGCAGGGGACGGCGGAGGCGGTCGAGGGCCGGAGGCGGCCGGGGACGGCGGAGCGCTGGGGGCTGAGCGTCTCCGGAGGCTGCTGCGGTGGAGGCGGGCGGCGCTCGGGCTGTTGCTGCTGCTGGGGAGAGCAGCCGGAGGAGGCGGAGGCGGCTGGGGACTCGGGGAGACGGAGGTCGGGGCTTCGACGGCGGGGCTGGGCACGGCGAGGGGAGAGGGCTGCGCTGCGGGTGAATAATCAAAATGTGCTTCGTGGAAATCGAGAATAATCAAAATGTGAACTTTTGTGTGAACCTCTGATCTCGACCACGCGTTCTTCCAGCTTTGATTAAGCCTCGGGACTAACAACTTGTACATAACTTTACAATTTTTAAGACTAAATTTACAAATCCATTATTTGGAAATATATATGATATGACAACTTTTACTGTGGTAAACGAAAAATTGTCCTGCAGTGTAACCAGGGCCGGCCCTGGGGTAACCCTGACAAGCCATCGGACTTGGATAACCATCCTAGTTAGGACAACCTCCTAGACCCCTAAGTCCCCACCTCTCAGCCAATAGAGCCTCCGCGGTCCACCCCAACTCTTCTCTGTCAGTTGAACTAGCAATCCACTATGCTCATATTTTAAGTTTCTGCTGGTAAAGTTTCGAATAGCTCAATGAGAGGTACTCAGAATCCGAGTTACATGTTGCCGCCAGAATCGAAAACTTCAACGTCGCTGCCAATTTCATTCGCCTTCAATTTTTTGATATCTTTTTTTCAGAACCGTGGACCAAAAAAATATTAAATTTAGCTCCGACTAGAATAATCCAGCCTCCTGGTCCGACCCTGAGTGTGACAGAAGTTGCATTATTCGGAAAAAGGTTTTGTAAACTTCGATTGAAATCACTTACTTCTAACGAACCAAACATCGAAAATGAAAATTGATATCAGTACAGTTAGAAATTAGTAGAATGAGAATGATTAAGTTAGTAGAGGGCATCATTGTGGCATGATGGAGAGGCATCATTGTGACATGATGAGAGCGCGGCTACCAACCGAAAATATTTCCAACTCTCTCTCTCTCTCTCTCTCTCTCTCTCTCGGTATCCACATGGGCCAGACATGAGGCATTTGTTTTAGTAGTAAAATACAAGTGGGAGGGACAGACAGACAGAGAGAGAGAGAGAGAGAGAGAGAGAGAGAGGAGGATCAAATCAAAATACTACTGTACAAGGAAATTAATGGAGGCCATGTGATTCCTTCTTCATCTGCAGGCAGCTTCCTCCTCCCTCTTCTTCCTTGTCATTGTTGTTGAGCAATATAGCTAGCATGGCTGCATTGATCTTGTTACTGTTGTTGTACTGTGTGCATAGATAGAGCTGAGCTGAGCTGAGCTGAGCTGAGCTGAGCTGACTTAAGCCATTGGCATATCATCGTACTTGTATGTCTCTACTTGAGCATACAAGTTGTCAAACTAGCTAGTACGCTAACAGAGCCCCCATCTAGCTAGCCTCAGAACTGAACAATCTTTATTGTCAGGGTTGGAATCGTCCATGTACATGCAGATTGTTCGCTCTGCTTTGGAGCTCCTGTTGGTTTTATTGGTTGTCAAAGCAGTTCATGATTCAATAAAAAAAGTTTCTTTTATTTTAGTTCTACATTGTAAAGGAGAATTTTTTTTTTTATATTGCTTTACCGTACCATTTCTGGCCAACTTTTTTCGCGCCAAAATTTTTCAAAAATTAATCGCCGTCCAATTTTCATCCAATTTTAATTTTTCTTGGACAAGCAGATTATGCACCCGGTGTAGTGGATTGAATTATTCATTGTATATCGAAGATAGATTGTCAGAAACTTGCTACACTGTTCTTGGAAACGAAATTTTATTCTAGAAACAACATACCCATTTCCCTACTTTAATTTTCTATCTTTAGTTTTTGCTTCTTCTGATTTGACATTTTGTCCAACAACTCCACCATAATTGTCATTTTAGTGTCAGTAGAAAGTTATGAAGCCATCCACGTTTGTCACAATTAGGATCGGCTCAGAGGGTTGGGTTGTCCTAACCGGAGCTAAATTTGGTTGCCCCTTGTCCTTGACTCCAATAGAAGATATCAAACAATTGATGACGAGTGGGGTTGACAGCGGCATTGAAGTATCTGATTCTGACGGCGGTGTGGAGCTCGGATTTCGAATTCCTCTCCTTGAGCTACTCGAGACATTTTCAGTGAAAAATCAAAATATAGACTTGTAGATTGCTAGTTCAACTGACAGAGAGGAGTTTAGATGGACTGCGAAGGCTCTATTGACGGAGATGTGGGTACTTAGGAGGTTGTCATAACCAGAAAAAAGTTGTCCAAGTTCAATAGCTTGTCAGACTTATCCTCAGGCTGATCCTGGTCACAGTTGACTGATGAAGATGGAAAAGAAAACTACAAACACTCAGATCTGTTGATCCATTACTCGAATCAATATCCTGTCTATTTTCTTTTGGTTTAAACTAAAAGACAGCAAATAACCACTTTGTAAGAAATAATTGGTAACCATACTTTGCGGTAGGATCGAGGTTGGATAGATTTTGACTCGATGAATCCGATTTGTCCCCCATCCAACCCAACTTAACCCTAACCAACCCAACCGAGTACATTTTCCTAAATTGAGCTGGTTGAGTTGAATTTACGTAGGATTAAGTTCCAAACTCGAATCCGGTCGGATCGGATCCGACCAGAGCTAAACCTAGAAAAATTATATCATTCACCAAATATGTCTAAGGTTTAATCCTCAAAACAAAATCGAGCGCTACTGGATCAAATTTTGACACCAAATCAAAGACTACTATTTTATATTGCTGTTTTGAAAAACAATAACAATTCCAAATGAATCTTTAGAGAGCTTACTCTTTTATAGAACTAATGAAACGTTCTCCATTACAGTGCGCATTCTGCTTGTTCGGTTGTATGGAACCGTATTCATACAAAGATGGAACAAAACCCTGACTCGAAATATCCAACCCAAGTCCAGTCAAACTAAAATTATTATTATTATTATTATTGTAGAGAGAAAATAATTGGTTGATTTACTTCCAAAAGAGGAGGTACATATATATAGGAGGAGGCTAGTCTCCTCCTTATTTTCTATCCGATGTGGGACTAAGTAAATCCTCCATAACTCAACACTCCCCCTCAAGATGGACGATATATATCATTCATCCCCATCTTGTTACAAAAGGTATCAAACTCTCTAGGACCTAAACCTTTAGTTAAATAATCAACTAACTGCTCCGCTGATTTCACAAAGCTCAAAGTCAAAACTTTTCTATTCAGCTGCTCCTTGATGAAGAACCGATCAATCTCCATATATTTGGTGCGATCATGCTGAACTTGATTATTTGCAATATCAATTGCTGATTTGTTGTCACATCAAAGTTGTAGAGAGTCTCCTCTAAACAAACGCATCTCAGCCAACAAACTCTTCACCCACATCATCGGCTAACTGCCATAGTCCTGTACTCGGCCTCAGCTATAGATCTAGTCACTACATCTTGCTTCTTGTTGCGCCAAGTTACAATATTGCCTCCAACAAAATACAGTAACATGTAGTGGACATGCGACCGTCAATACAACCCGCCCAATCGGCATCACAGTAGGCTTCAACTCTCAGATCTCTAGAACTTATGAACCATAACCCATTTCCTGGACTTCCTTTAATATACCTGAGAATTTTGTGAACTGCCTCCATATTCTGCTCTCTGGTATCATGCAGATATCTACTCACTCTTTCGTGCCTTGCAATTTCAATTCCGAGTAAGTACTTCAACTGCTCCAGATCCTTAACTTCATATTCCTCTCCAAGCCTTTTCTTCAGCCGTAAATTTTTTCCAGTATCCAGTAATTACAATATAATCAACACAGACTGCAAGAACAGTGATACGAGTCTTGAAGTGCCTGTAAAATACAGTATGGTCTCTACTGCACTGCCTATATCCCATACCACAGACTGCAAACCTGACTCTATCAAACTATGCTCTCGGAGACTGCTTTAGTCATACAATGACTTCTTCAATTTGCATACATTTTTCGTTGCTTGTGAATTAACAAAGCCTGATGGTATCTCCATATATACCTCATTCTGGAAATCCCCGTGCAAAAAGACGTTCTTGACATCTAGCTGATGTAGTTGCCAATTAAAGTTGGTAGCACATGACAACAACACTCGCACAGTGCTCATCTTTGCGACTGGAACAAAGGTCTCGTCATAGTCGATACCATAGGTTTGGCTATAGCCTTTAGCAACCAATCTGGCCTTGTACCTATCAATCTTGCCCTTTGTGTCACGCCCCAATCTCCCACAAGCTCAATAGTCCCCCGCTGAACGTGAATCACCACGTTGCAGCGCTCCAGCAGGATAATCGTTCTCATCGGGACGTGATGCCGTACGAGCCTAGAGTTGTGCTCGTACAAGGCGACGTTGTCAAACACCAAAGTTATCATCGAAACGACCAAGTTGCAGCGAAAGTCAAGTATTGTGTACCAAGCACACATCAGAGTATACGCAGCGAAGCTCTCGATAGGGTCCAAATGAAATGCCACAAGGAGAATGCCACAAAGGCTAATGCAATACTCTTGCTCTTTCTCTATCCCAAAAAGGTACCTACCGTTCATACATTATGTCCCCGTATATCCAAGCAGCGCCACTACACCTGCGTACCTGAAATAATGCCCACAATGTCGTCCAGACATCAGCTGCACTGCAGATCGACTCCCCCATCCCAGATATTGATGGTGACATAGAAGTCAGCAGCCAAGAAACC